>OY992536.1:99011277-99566277 GCA_963921195.1 Pegoplata infirma
AAAATCAAAAATTGAAATACAAACACTACAAGAAAATATACAAATTTTGCAACAACAAGCTCAAGAAGACAAAAGCAACTTTGATAAAGAACTAGAAAAAGAAACAAAAGAAAAACTCATGTTAACTACGAAATTACAGGAAGAAATCAAATCTTCTTATCAACTAAAAGACGAACTTTTAGATCTTGCAAATACTGTAGAAGATTATCATCGAATGTATGATCAACAAAAATTAGAGCACTGTGAATTGCTCGATGAAATGCGTGAATTTAATGAAGTTCTTAAGGGACGTGGTGACTTAATATCACGACAACAGGAAGAACAGCAAATTCTTAAAACTGAATTGAAAACTAATGCAGAAAAGTTAGCAAAAATACAAAAACAACTGGATGAAAAGGAAAAACAATTAAATGAAAATCAATCCCAATTAGAAACCATCACAAAAGAAATGGTAGACACCAAACAAAAGTTACAATTAATAGAAAACTCAAACTCACTAAATGAAGAAAAAGTTAGAGTCTTAAGTACAGAATTAGAAATGTTTAAATCACAACCAACCACTAACGATTTCGATAATCAAAGTGATGTTATGTCAACTTCGACCATCTCAAGAGCTGATGAATTACAAAGACTTAGAGATGTTGAGGATTCTTTTGAAGATAAATACAATAAACTAAGAGGTTTAGCAGCAAAGTTAAAGAAAAAATTACAGGAAGAAACTGCCATAAAACAAAGACTGGAAAAAGAATTACAAGACCTAAAAATCCAAGAAAGCGAAATGAAATCGCAATTAGAAGACTACAACATTAAAATTACCGAAATAAATTCCCTACAAAAACAAATAAATGATAAGCAAAAACATATTGATGCCTTAAAAACAGAAAATCAAAAATTAAAATCATCCCGTAAACAAGCGAATGTTTTAAATCTAGAAATAGAAGCGGCAGAAAAATCGTTAACTGATGTAACAACTAAGTTAGCAAATCGTACCACGGAATTAGATGCTGCCCAAGAATCTATAAAAAGTAAAGAATCTACCATTATACAGCTGCGTAAAGAAATTGAATTGTTAGAGTCTTCTAAAGCGGCCGAACTTAAACATTCCCAAGAATTAAAACAACAAATTGATCATTTACAAAAAACTCTTAAAGATGAGATGCATAGTAAACAACAAGCTTTTGAAAAATCTAAAATCTTAGAACAAGATGTGGAAAATTTAAAATTGGAATTAGAAAATGTTAAAATTGAATTAGCACAAACCACCAGTAATCAAGGGTTAACAATGAGTTCACTCAAATCGGAAAAAGAGCATCTATCCTTACAACTTTCTACCATACAGGCAACACTCGCAGAATGTGAACAAAAACTTAAACAATCGGAAAGATGTACAGAAGATTTGCGTGTGGAATATTTAGATTATAAAGTTAAAGCTCAAGCAGTATTAAGAAAAAATCAAAATCGTGATTCTTCTAAAGAAAAAGAACTAGAAGAAGAATTGCTAAACATGAGAGCAACGGAAATAAAATTAAATACTTCAATACAAACTCTAACAGGTAAAATGGAAGCTTTAGAAAAACAAAATCAAGTTTTAACAGATGATAATATAAATTTACAAAAACGTTCTAAAGAACTAATGCAACTGATTGAAGAAATACGTTCTCAAAATGAATCTTTAAGTCAAGAAATACAACAACATATACAGCAACAACACGAAACATTAAAACAACATCGTCAACAAATTGAATCAATGGATAATTGTCATAAAGAACAGTTGCTATCATTAAATAACTCACATCAAAGACAATTAGAACAATTACGTAAGGAATTAACCGCACACATACGTTTACCACCCTCGGTAGGTGCAACAAAATCAATAGCATCTACCTATCACCATCTACCACCTTCCAATGATCCACTATCTAGTGAACAATCTAAATTAGATTTTCTTTTTATGGAACGTGAAGATGCTGAAGGTTCAGAAGAAGCTGCTGAAACTTTAGCCAATTTAGCTGCATCACGTAAAATTTCCAATGCTTCATCTAGCAAACGTTCTAATCATCATCATGATTTTATGCCTTTAGATGAATTATTAAATACTCCCTTGAATGCCATACAAAGCGAGACACTGATAAGCTCTACGCAACAGGTTCCTGATATGATAATACCGCCCAGCAATAACAGTGAAATGTTACAACTAGAATTGAACACCACTAAAGAACGTTTACAAAAACAGGAGAGTCGTGTTAGACATTTAACGGCGTTATTGGCTGAAAATGAACAGGATTTAGCTAGACTTACACAAATGAACGATATGCTTAAGGAAGAGCTGAGACGTCAAGAACGTTCGGTGGAAAGGGAACAACATATGCATAATTCAGAATATATTAAGAATGTTATAATGAAGGTAAGTTTATCATTTTTATACCATTCAACTACAGTGTGGGGGTGTACTCACTGTCATTCCGTGTCTAAAGCATCAAAATATCGGTCTAGGACCCCATAAAGTATATATGTATATTAGAGTGTCCCTTATTTTGGAAATGTTGGAAATCTTGAGACGGTACCCGCTCATTTTTTTCCTTTTGACTTAAAAATAACTCAGGAAAAATTTTACGCCCCTAGGACCACGCCTTCCCTACGCGACGGGGCCTTAAAGAGCGGGGCCTAAAAAATCATTTTTCCATACAAACCAAAAAAATTTTTTTTTTATTTTTAATTTTTTTGTTATTAATTATTATATTACTTGGTTTGCTTATTCACGACAAAAAATTTGATTTTGGAGGGATAAGTCTTTCAGCGCTAAAAAATTTTTCGCAAAAAAAAAATTTGGGCGGCCGGGGTCCTACAGTAAAAAATTTTTAAAAAATATTTTTTTTTAGTTTTGACCAGCAACGGTTTTAGTTGCTATGTTGCTTTAAATGATATATATTCCAAAAAAAAAATTATTCATATCTGTGACATCTTTATCTTTTTCGAAAAAAAAAATTTTGAGCCGTAGGAATCCTACGGTAAAAAATTTTTAAAAAATATTTTTTTTTAGTTTTGAAAAGCAATGGTTTTAGTTTTTATGTTGTTTTTAATGATATATATTCCAAAAAAAATATTATTCATATTTGTGACATTTTTATCGTGTATCGAAAAAAATCATCAATGCATTTTTTACCCTTTTTTAGAACACGATTAAGATGTCACAGATACAAAAAATATTTTTTTATGAATATATATCATTTAAAGCAACATAGCAGCTAAAACCGTTGCTGGTCAAAACTAAAAAAAAATATTTTTTAAAAATTTTTTACTGTAGGACCCCGGCGGCTCAAAATTTTTTTTTGCGAAAAATTTTTTAGCGCTGAAAGACTTATCCCACCAAAATCAAATTTTTTGTTGTGAATAAGCAAACCAAGTAATATAATAAATAATAACAAAAAAATTAAAAATCAAAAAAAAAATTTTTTGGTTTGTATGGAAAAATGATTTTTTAGGCCCCGCTCTTTAAGGGCCCGTCGCGTAGGGAAGGCGTGGTCCTAGGGGCGTAAAATTTTTCCTGAGTTATTTTTAAGTCAAAAGGAAAAAAATGAGCGGGTACCGTCTCAAGATTTCCAACATTTCCAAAATAAGGGACACTCTAATGTATATTTATGATCAGTGATCGATTCTAAGACATTCTAGCGATATCCGTCCGTCCGTCTGTAGTTAACACGATGCAGTCCAAAATAAAAGAGCTAAACTCCCGGCATTTGGCACGAATATGTCTTATGTTCCTAGGCAGGTTAAGTTCGTAAATGAGCAAAATCGCACCAGGCGGAAAAAAGTTCCCCCTTGAAAACCTAAGCCAACCTCTGAAAAATACCATTTTTGTACATGATTTTTTATGTTTTTGTTTAACAAATGCAACATTTTTATGCTACAAGAAGTTCATAGTCCTGCACTTGGACCCAGAGAATTTGAAAATGTAGTTTTTTTCGGTCCGCCCCCTTTTATGGGCGTGGAATATTTGTTATTTTTAAATAATGATAAACTTGTATTTATTTAGTGCAAAAAGCATAAGAATGAATTTTTAAACACATATTCGAGAAGAAATGTGCCCCCCCCCCCCCAATTACGACTACCGAACCCCCACCCAAACAAAAGAAAACGCCCCTGCATTTTTTTTTATTTATTTGCATGTTGGAGGGCAGGGTTGCAAAAGTTGGTACAATTGTACTTTTTTTGGTACAATTCAAAGCTCAAAAGTACAATGGTACACCAATGCCTCATTTGGTACAATTTAAGAACTTTCTCAGCTGATGTTTTTTTCATGGAATTTTCCCAGTTTATAATTTTCAAGAAGTAATCTTCCTGAAAAATTTTTCACAACTATACATTAAACTTCAAAAGTGACTGATTTTTTGTAGTAATGAGTTAAAATTTCGAGGAAGTATTCTTATCATGTATGCATAATTGGTTAAAAATTATTTCATGTTTTTTCAAAAGTTCAAAAGAAGGCTAATTTCATGCTTTCATACATTTTTATAGAAAGCAGACGATCTTTTTCGAGTAGTAGTTCACCAGTACTACATCTTTTGATGAATATCGAAAAACTATTCTTATCATACACACAAAAGATTATTGGCTAAAAATTTTTAATTAAAACAATTGATCAACAAAATTGTTGTCTTGATCAATATTATTGTTATTTTCTTTTACTGCTGAACTAACATTTTGTTATGAGCTTACAGTTAATTCATTCGTTAAATCGATCATTATTTTGATTGACTACAAATAAAAAAATTATAAAATTTATGATCAAAATTAAAAAATTTTTGATTAAAAAAATATTTAATTAATCACCTATTCATTTGGTGATTGATTGAAATAACAATTTTCTTCATCGAAGGAGTTTCAATCAAAAAATTGATTGAAATCGCGTTTTTCGCGATAATTGGCAAAAAATAATTGCACATTTTTAAAAAAAATCCCACAGATCGGTATTAAAGTTCAAATAGGTGGGAATTTTCATACATTTGTATGAAAATGGGACGATCTTTTTCGAGTAGTACGCTTATGCCACAATTTTTGTAGAAATGAGTTAAAATTTCAAGGAAGTATTCTCGAAATGTGAAATAAGTATAAATTTTTCCCAATTTTTTTTTTTTAATTTTGCATAAAAAATTCGGATTTGGTACAATTGGGTTCAAAAAAGTACAATTTTATGAGCTCGTTGGTACAATTTTGATGTTCTCATTTTGCAACCCTGTTGGAGGGTATAAAAGATTCGGCACAGCCGAATTTAACACTCTTGTTCTAATTATGATTGAACTTTTTTCGAATTTCAATTGATCTTTTTAAAATTACAATTGATCTTCTTCGAATTAGAAATGGAATTTTGAACTACAAGCACAATCTTCGTATTACAATTGTTCTTTTTTGAATAACATCTATAAATGGTGTAGAATTTTTCAACAAAGCATTGTGTACGGCATATTTTTTGAGAATAGAAAAGAAATTTTCTTTTCCGTATTAATAGCTATTCAGTTCTAATCATTAAATTCCGTGTTCAAAAAAGTTCTAGCTCAGGCAACGAGTTTTTTATGTCTAAAATATCTTGGGATAAATCCTATTCGAAAACCCAAATTAGACACAAAATTAAAATTAGACAACTTATTAAAACATAAATATTTTTTTTTATAAATTTGTTTTTTTTTCTAGTTTTTAACCCTGAATAATGCTGATGAAAAAACCCGTTTAGTACCTGTTCTAAATACAATACTTAAATTAAGTCGTTCAGAGACTGAAATGCTTAATTGTGTGGCCAAGGGACAAAAAGGTATTATTATTAATTTATTTCTAAAATGTTTTTTAAACTAATTTTACATTTTTACAGTTTCCGAACCAACACAACGCGCTGGAGGTTGGGGAAATTTCTTGCCATGGGGTGGTAGTAGTAGTACCAATAATGATAATAGTAGCAATAACTAATAATTAAGGTAAGTTAAAATATTTTTTATATGGGTTCAAGTTGAAAAATGTAGAAAAATTATAGACATTTCTGGTATTCCTATACCGGTTCCAGTCAACCGTTATCTTCAGTAGGATTTAAATGTCGGCTTGTTTCGCTAATGGTAATCATTTTTCTTATATGTGAATCGAACATTGGATATTTTTGTCATATTCATACCATTAACAATACTGATTGGCCGGCACTTTAGCCTACACAACCACCACATTGTTACAAAATTCTGTGGACAATTACCCGTTTTGTGGATTTTTTTATTGGCAGCAATTTAAAAACAAAAAGAAAACTTTAAAACTAATTTTAAATAATAATTTAAATGATAATTTAAAGGATAAAGTTTTAAAAATATCGTTACTTACCTCCTTTTGTCCTGATATGTCAAAATAATAAAATGGAAAAATATGCAGAAAACCTTCTCTTTCACTTGCCATCACAAGTAGCATCCTAGGACAAGTACAAATATTAAAAAAATATTTTACAAAAAGGTAATACTCTAAAATCTTTAAAATCGTTTAAGAGAAAACAGGATCACGAAATGTAAAACTGTAAATGTAGTTTTAGTTTCAAGTGTCCAACCGAATATTCGGCTACAGTTTCGGCCAAAAAGCACTATTCGGGCACTATATGGCCGAATACCGAATAAGTGTATAAAATTTGTACTCACGTGTTGAAAAACACACTAAACACACTTTGAACCACATTAGTAAGACACAAAAACATTTTATTAAGTGTTTACACTCAAACAAATTTTTCGATCAAAAAAATAACTTATTTACAAAAATGCCTAAAAAAAAGTTTTTTGCTCAAAATAAATCGTTCTAAACAACATTTTTATATATTTGTCTATTCCGCCAAGTCGAGTTTTACTTTTTCTCTTGTTTTTACTACATATTTTTTTTTTTTTGAATATTCGGCTTCGGTTGACCGAAAAAGACCGTCGCAATTACATGAAAATTTCGACGGTCTTTTTCGGTCTTTAGGACGGCACATTTTTGTGGTTGCTTCAAATGACTCCATATGGAACATGGATACTCTAGACACAATTGGCGATCTACCCACAGTTTTTTGTGCCGGTCGTAGAACAAAAATTTTGAGAAATCGGCTGTTAAACTCGTAAAGTCTTGTTTTTTCCATGTATTTACATTAAATTGGGACGGTCTTTTTCGGTCTTTAGGACGGCACTTTTTTGTGGTTGCCTCAAATGACTCCATATGGAACAGGGATACTCTAGACATGATTTGTCTACCCACAGCTTTTTGTAGCGGTCGTAGAACAAAAATTTTGATAAATCGGCTGTTAAACTCGTAAAGTCTTGTGTTTTCCATGTATTTACATGAAATTGGGACGGTCTTTTTCGGTCTTTAGGACGGCACTTTTTTGCGGTTGCTTCAAATGACTCCATATGGAATAGGGATACTCTAGACATAATTGCCGATCTACCCACAGCTTTTTGTGCCGGTCGTAGAACAAAAATTTTGAGAAATCGGCTCCCGAGTAAAAAAAATTATATGACGCAATATATAATTTTATATGAGTTCGTGTCTATTTTGATATAATTTTATACGAAAAATGGTTTCATAAGATTTGATCGAATATTATCTAATAATATCAGTTTATATAACTTTATATCGACTTTGATACGAGTTTTGGTCTAATCCAATGATATAAAATTATATCCAATTATATTAAAATTTTTACAATTTTATAAATCGGATGTTTTTTTAGTTTTTAATAAAAAGTTAAAAAATTAAAATTTCAACTTTTCAAAATTTTCAAAAAACTTAGAAAAATTTCAAAACATGGAGTCATGTTAAATTTTATATAAAACACTTAGAAAATATTCTCATAAAAAATTTGTCCTTGGAAAAACTTAGAAAAATTTTTAAAAATGGAGTCATATAAAATTTTATATAAAACACTTAGAAAATATTTGCGAAAAAAAAAATTTCCTTGAAAAAAACTTAGAAAAAAATTAAAAGATGGAGTCATATAAAATTTTATATAAAACACTTAAAAAATATTCGTGATAAAAAAGTTGTGCTTGGAAAAAACTTGGAAAAATATAAAATATGGAGTCATATAAAATTTTATATAAAACACTTTGAAAATATTCGCGATAAAAATATGTTCTTGAAAAAAACTTTGAAAAATTAAAAAATAATGGAGGCATATAAAATTTTATATAAAACACTTAAGACATTTGGAATGATACATGGGACCAGATGTTACAACATATAGTTATGTATGGCGATATCTTAAAAAAATCGCACATAAAAATGTATTATATAAATTTATCTCGCAATACATAGTGTCACACATGATCATATATGAAATAATATGACTATATAAAAGTATATAAGATCATATTAAATTATTTTTACTCGGGCTGTTAAACTCGTAAAGTCTTGTTTTTTCCATGTATTTACATGAAATTGGGACGGTCTTTTTCGGTCTTTTGGACGGCACATTTTTGTGGTTGCTTCAAATGACTCCATATGGAATAGGGATACTCTAGACATAATTTCCGATCTACCTACAGTTTTTTGTGCCGGTCGTGGAACAAGAATTTTGAGAAATCGGCTGTTAAACTCGTAAAGTCTTGTGTTTTCCATATATTTACATAAAATTGGGACGGTCTTTTTCGGTCTTTAGGACGGCACTTTTTTGCGGTTGCTTCAAATGACTCCATATGAAACAAGGATACTCTAGACATAATTTTCGATATATTCACAGCTTTTTGTGCCGGTCGTAGAACAAAAATTTTGAGAAATCGGCATTTGAAATCATAAAAAATGAGTTTTGGGATCCTAAAAAAATTAAAAATCAAATAGCTCAAAAACTTTTGATCTCAGGGCTTTCGGATATTCTGTGGTCAAGTTCTTCAAGTAAAGAGCAACAAAAACGCCATTGGACTTTTTATCGTGTGGACAATACTTACCGAGATATTGGCTTTTTAAAATTTTCCGGAATGCGAATTTTTAATTCAAAATTTTGGATCTATTGAGTCCACACATCGATAGAGGAAGGCTGTTCCATATTTTGTTGTCTTTCTTTTGAAAATTTTCTCCGTTTTGCTCTATCTTGCTTAGTTTTTGAGATATCGGCATTTTTAATTTTTAATGAAGAAAATTGTTCTTAAGTTTTTAAAAAATTCACTTTCTCTACATAATATTTCAGTTTGACACTTTAGTTGTTCTTAAAAATGGTGGAAGTGGGAAATTTAAAAAAAAAAAAAAAATATTAATATAAAGACCGGTCTACCCGGGTAGACCGAAAGACCGGTTACCCGGGTAGACCGGTCTTGAAAACCGGTCTACCCGGGTAGACCGGTTTTCGGTCTACCCGGGTAACCGGTCCTGACCGTAGGCTCTAATTCTAAGACATTCTAGCGATGTCCGTCCGTCCGTCTGTCCGTTAGTAGTTAACACGATGCAGTCCAAAATAAAAGAGCTAGACTCCCGACATTCGGCGCAAATATGTCTTATGTTAATAGGCAGGTTAAGTTCGTAAATGAGCAAAATCGGACCAGGGGGCAAAAAGTTCCTCCATGAAGAACTAAACCAATCTGTGAAAAATAGCATTTTTTTTACGCGATTTTTTGTGTTTTTGTTTAACAAATGCAACATTTTTATGCTACAAGAAGTTCAAAGTCCTGCACTTGGACCCAGAGAATTAGAAAATGTCGTTTTTGCGGTCTTCACCCCCCCCCCCCCAATGGGCGTGGAATAAAACATTTTTTTTAAATCATCCCGAGTAAAAATTTTTAAATGATGCAATATATAATGATATGTACTACAATATATATTTACACGCAATTTGATCCGAATAATGGTGGATGTTTTTGCATTAAAAAAGATCAACTTGTATAAAATATGATTTGATTTCATCCGAGTTTTGACCAGACATTGCTATATATTGGTGGATCTAATTAGATCTAATTGCATAAAAACATTTAAAATCCTGGTGTTTTTTGGTTTGGGTTGAGATACACCACAGGTCAACGATACATTCACCAAACATATAGATTTCTAAAAAAAAAAATGTTTGAGTACGCTTCGAACCAGATAGGTGATATACATAACCCTAACAAGGAAATGTTTAGGAACATTTTAAAAAGTTTCTTTTACTTTGCCTAAAAAACTTAGAAAATTTTTGGTTAATTGGAAACATATAGTTTTATATTTAACAGAATAAGCTACATATAATTTGATGTTAAATTATACAGAAAAACAGATTTTGTATTGGCCCTCATATTATTTTATTTAATTATATCAACCGTACACCCTTCAATCCGAATCATGATTAAATTATATATTACTACATATGACTGCATTAAAAAAAATTAAGAAAATATCGCACGGATGTATAATCATATATAATTTATTATGTTTGTATCAAGTTATATATTGTAATATATGTTTATTTTTACTCGGGATGATAAACTTGTATTTCTTTTGTGCAAAAAACATCTTATTTTTTAAACACATATTCGAGAGGAAATTTGCCCCCCCCCCCCCCCCAATTACAAATACCGACCCCCCAAAAAAATAAAACGGTCCTGGATTTTTTTTATTTTTTATGCATGTTGAAGGGTATAAAAGATTCGGCACAGCCGAATTTAACTCTCTTACTTGTTTTCACTTTTTTTTATTTTGGAGGGTATATAAGAATCGACACAGCTGAATTTAAACTTCTCACTTGTTCTTTTGCTCTCATTCAATATTTACTTGATAACTTTAAATTTGTTGCACAATGTTATTAGCATTTACAATTTAAAAAATGTTTTTTTTTTTTATTACAGCACTTATAAAAACATACTTTAAGAAGAGTACTAACAAATAGACTTAATAAATCCAAATAATTGAAACGGAGTCCTGACAAAGAAGAATCCAGAATATGATTATGACGTCTTCAAATATAGTTTTTGAGATTTCGTAAAATTTTATTAATTGTTTTAAAACCTTTTTGTATTACTAATTTTTTTTTAATTCCAAATGAAAAATATAATATTCCCTCCTAATAGCAATAAAAATAAGTAATTCCAGTTAAATTTTTTTCATTTTTATTTTAATATACATATTTTAAATGTAATTTTTATTTTGTAAATTAATATACTAAAATTACGTTTTTATAAATATTATTATATAAATGTATTATTTAATATATTATTAATTTTTTTTTAATCTAATCTTTAAATAATTTATATAAATTTTGTATTATATCAAATGTATAATAGTTTTAATTTTAGTCAATAATGGTATAGTTTTCATTCTTTAAATACGAAGCAGAATTAGTTTATGGCCGGATTTACAGTCAGCACTTACTAAGTCGTAACCTTTTATAGCAATTTGAAAAATTTAAATATGTAACAGTATATTTTTTTAAGACGAGTTTTCAAATTACAAATCAGCAAGAGTTAATAAGTTTTAAATTTGTTAAAATTTTAAAATCAGAAACTTAAAAGTAGATAAGTTCTTTAGTGCTGTCTGTAAATCCAACCGAAAAAATAAAAATTTAAATTATAATATTTACTTACAAATTAACTATATTATAAAGGTAAAAAATAAAAATATATATATATTATATTTAATAAATCACATAAGTTGTTTTTTCTTTAAATATCGTCGTCTTATATTCAATTTAAGCTTTATACCTATATTTAAATCATAATTAAATCATAACTTTTCAGGAGAGCACAAAAAAGGCGTTTCATTCGCCGACCTTTTACAATATTAATTAAAAATTACTAAGGAATATTTTACCATCAAAAACTTTTTTTTCGTCAAATAAGTAGATAGCTCAAATTGAATATAACACAACGATATATTTATTGGGATCGTTATTTTTAATAATATTGAAAAACAAAACATTTTAATTACCACTCGTGTGAATTGAAAGATTTGCTATCACATAATTTCTTGACGGGAAAATGAAAAAATTTCTAAAATTTTTTTCGGTTATATTTTTTTTAAACCCCTTATTTTAGTTGTAGAGTAATGGGGTACAAATTATATCGATCGAGGATCGACTGACGGGCATCGCTCCGTCCGTCTGTTAAAAACACGCTAACTTTGAAAGGCTACTCTAAGCTGCAGAAGTTTGGCATATATATTTTTGCGTTCTTTCGATCAGGTTGGTATTGCATTTTAGTGAAAAAAATTTATGAAGCTTTTTTACAGTCACGGGCAAATTAATATGGTATTTGGTAAATTTGCCATACGTCAAATTACACTGTACAGCACGATTTTGTATCTTGGATGGGACAAACAAAATAAAAGTATACCAAAAGTAGACCAAAACCGCCGAAGGGTTTTGAAAACTTAGCTCGAGTTCTTTTTTTTTCATGGCCCACTGAAGTTGTAATTTTTTTTTAAAGGCGTTTTGAATAATAAAAAAAAATATTTAATCTAATTCTAAGATAAACAATGTTAAAAAATATGTTCAGTGAATTTTAATGGCGAATCTTTTCTTAAAGCATATTAAACTTCTATCTCCCATTTTAAGGGGTCATTTTGATTCTTTTTTCAAATATCCTCATAGAACACCAATAAGTTTATAGGGTTTAAATCAATGGTTCCCAACCTTTTTTGCGCCATGCCCCACTTTTAAGTCAAAAATCTATAATATCCCCCTACACCCACGAAAAATTTGTTAATTTTTTAAATTTGTTTTTAAATTCAAAATTTACTCGTGATTAACCAAACTTTTTGTTAAAATCATCGTTTAAACAAAGTTTATAAAAAAGTTTTCAACAATCAACTAAAAAATTTAACGAAAATAATTTTTTTTTTGGCATAAACTTTACCGAACTTTGTTTAAATTAAAAAATATATATATGACCTTAATCCTTGGACTGTTAGATTTCGAGTGTGGTGTTCAAACCCGTGGGGACGTACCCCGTTTGGGAAAGGCAGGGGTTTAAAGTTAGAGTGGTTTTTCTTAAATATTTCAAAAACTACTTATCCGATCAAGACGGTTATGGAATCATTAGAAAGGGTAATTAAAGACCTTTCCAACGGGGTGTAACATGATGTAGTTTAATTAACCCTTTAAGCGACAAAAATTCATTTAAAAAAATTTTAACTAGACTTTTTTTACAAAATGCTTAATATCTCAAAGTCGCACGTATATAAACATTTTTTTCGTCTATATAGGCTTGTAGCCAAGACCTCAAGCTTTCATTTGCGCCAAAAAACTGCGCTGTAGGTCTAAAACATACTGAGATATTAGGGGTCAAAGTTGTAGCTTTATTTTTTTTTTACTTTTTTAAGGATGTTTGTTAAAATTTTATTGATTTGTGGAAACATATAGATATCTGACAAACTACTAGTCCGATCGAGACGAATGTAGTATCATTAAAAAGGAAAACTAAATACCTTTCCAACGATGTGTAACATGAAACCCCTATAAAGTGATTTTAACCGGGCTGAACGACCGAACTTTTTTCGCATAACCCCTATTCACATTATGGGGAGTAAGTCCAAAGCAATTTTGGTCATAATCCCCGTTTTCTGCAGAGAGGGTGGGTTTAATGCATGGAGTTTGTAATCCCTAAGCCCGGCCGAAGGCCGGCTACGCAGAAAAAAATTTTTGAATTCGATTAGTAGTTAGTCAGATGACTGTATGTTTCTACAAATACAATTTTAACCAAAAACCTGAAAAAAGTTTTAAAAAAACAACTTTGACCCTTAATATCTTTATAAGTTTTAGACTTACAGCGCCGTTTTTTAGCGCAAATGAAAGCTTAAAATCTTGGCTACAAGCCTATATAGACAAAAAAAAATGTTTATATACGTGCGATTTTGAGATAATAAGCACTTTGTAAAAGAAGTCTAGTCCAAATTTTTTGAAATCAAGTTTTGTCACTTAAAGAGTTAATAAAACTACGTCATGTTGCACCCCGTTGGAAAGGTCTTTAATTACCCTTTCTAACGATACCGTAACCGTCTTGATCGGATAAGTAGTTTTTGAAATATTTAAGAAAAACCATTTTAACTTTAAACCCCTGCCCCTCCCAAACGGGGTACGTCCGCACGGGTTTGAACACCACACTCGACTTTTTAGAGGTCAGAGGTGAAGGTCATATTTTTATTTTTTTATTTTTAGCAAGTTCGGTATTCTTAATGAGTTCCTTTTTTTTAGTTTAATTAACAAAAAAAAAATCATAAAAATTTGCTCGTTGCCGCCCTGAAGCATTCAAATTGCCCCCCAGTGGGGCGAGAATCAAAGGTTGGGAACCATTGGTTTAAATGTTTTACAACAATTTTATTGAAACTTGGCAACCCTTTTAACAACATGTACGTTCTTCTTTTTACTAGCGGTATTCGCTCTTGGTAGCAAACTACCCTTGCAGACCTTTCAAAGCTTGCAGATATTGTATAAATACAAGAGTATGCAAGACCACAACAACAAAATACATGAAATAAAAATATACAAGACTTTCATTTATATGCAAGACAAAAACCCATAGCATATTCTGGTCTTTCTAACCTTTCAAGCTTACAATACTTAACATCTTTTAGTTTTTCCGGAAAACAATAAGAAAAATTAACAAACTTTCATATTTTGTGTAAAAAAAAAAAATACAATAGATTTTTAGAACGAATTATAACAAAAAATAAGCAAAAATTAGAACGAATTATAACAAAAAATAAGCAAAAATTAGAACAACACAAATGAAAAAATTAAATTATTTATCTTTTTCTTGAGCGCAGCATTGATGCCAACTAATCTTCCAACAGAAAGTCGCTAAATCCCACTAAAAAAATCGCTAGAAAAGCGATTTTCGATAGAAAATAGCTATTTTGACAACAGCAGAATATAATAACAACAGCTGTTTGAAAACTCACAATAAAAACGAAAAAAAGACGCTCACGCTTTGTAGCATAAAATCATAGCATTTATACAACCCTTGCAAAAATGCTATCAAGAGCGAATACCGCTACTTTGTTCATTTTCTTTTAGTCAATTGCATTTTCTTTTCAACTCTGTATTTTAGTTCTTAAGCATCGTTCAATAAATAAACATTAAGGCTGCGTTTTTGACATATCGCTTTACTTAGTTTAACCGGGAGTTTTATTAAACTTTATAAAAATAAAACCAAGTTTAACCAAGCATTCTGTTTTTTAGTTCAAGTTTAGCAAATGTCGATTAACGCGGTATTGCCATACCAAATGCCACATTTCCAATTTGAATAGTTGCCATCATTGCACATTTTTTCGAATAAAATACCACATAATGGTATATTTGAAAATCAGAGGTGTTTTTTGACATTTTTGTACCTTAGTTTAACTCTCCATCATTGGTGAGTTTAACTTAAAATAAACCACATCTCAAAAACAGAATTTGTGGTTTTAACTCAGTTTAAACCTAAAACCAATAAATTTTACAACTCAAAAACTCAGCCTAATACCCTGTTCTCACTTACAGCTAAAAACCATTTTTAGCAACATTTTTCGTTTTATGCTTAAAAACCATTTTTATGACCAGAGCTTCGAACGAATTAATTCTATTGAGAATTAATTCCGAAAAAGTTCAATTCTGTTTTAAAAAGTTTTGAATTATCATTCCTTACTAGCATTCAACACGAATTAATTCAAAGGCTTAATTCGCAAAGCTTAAATCAAATTGAATTAATTCCCGAGAGAATTAATTCCTTCCAAGCTAATCATTCAATTGAATGATCAAAATTGTTCATCATTCAAATCTATTACAAATTGAATGATGATTTTTTTATATCATTCCCTTTATATTTTCAAAAATGTGTTGCTTGTGTGCATTTTAAGCATCTTCGTGTGTAAACGATTGGTTGTTGTTTTGTCGACGTCTCGGCTGCTGCATTCCACACAAGCATAAATGTGTGTGTTGTGTGTTGCGCTTCACTGTTTAAAATTGAATGATAAGAAAATTTCACCATTCAATTTGTAGTAGATTGATTTGGATAAAAAAAATTGTTCATTCCTTAAGAATGATCATTCTTTAGGAATGAATTCTTGAAAGAATTAATTCAGTGATTTTGAAAGTTGAATGATTTTAGGGAATGCCAAATTCTATTTTTTTAATTCGAATTAGAAAATTGAATTAAAGAATTAATTCTTTCGAACCTTTGTTTATGACTCGTTTTACCATACATTTTTTTGTTGTAATATGTCAAAATAAAAATGTTTTTAGCTCGTTTTAAAATTAAAACGATTTTAAACGAGCGGAATTCCAGGGGTTGAATTGAGTATTTTTGAATGTTCAGCGTTTTTAAAGCTTTTTAGTAATATTGGCAACATTGTTTATTACTAAAATGTAAATAATACGAAAAAAATCGTGCTATTTTTATCTTTAAACAATTCTTGAACATTATAAACAGTTATAAGTACAATTAATGAATATAATTTTAATATTTTAATTTCGTTTGTTGTTGAAATGTGTACATGTTTATCAGCTGATAATGCAAATGTCAAAATAAAAACATAAAAACCAAAATAAAACGAGTGAAATTACGTGTGAACACTTTTTTTTTAATTAAAACAAATGTCGTTTAAAACCGTTTTTAGATGCTCGTGAGAACAGGGTATAAAACAGGTTATGGGCCGCAGTGTGTAGCGATCCATGGTTTCGCTCAGTGTAGAGATATTTTTTTATTTTTATAGTTTTTGGGATGTTATGGCAACCCTTTTTGTCAAACATAAAATGCAACTCTGTACGAACAAAATTTGGTTGCACTTTAATGTCAGTGAAGTTGGCCGCAGTTATTTTGCATCGAAGCGGTTAACTTGGCATCACTTGAAAAGGAAAATGTCCGATCTCACTCCTTTTCCGGTTGATGGTCGAGTAACCAAGACGTCTTTAGTTGAAGCCGCAATAAAATCGTAAATTTTCAACAGCATCTCAACGTGTTGAGAAAGTAAACGTAAGTTAAAGTGAATCCAATGGGGAAAGTTAAAATATTTACTGGTTATTTCACCTTTAGGTCACATATATCATGAATTTTTAATTTTGTCCACGGAAAAAGAAAAATTACAGAACATCGAGACCATCAACCGCCATTTTAGGAGTCAACCTAAAAAAAAAAAAAAAACTTAAATTTGCCTTGGGAATAAACATCGTTGAACGTGAAAAACTTATTTATGCGTTCAGCAAATAAAATTAATAATTTTCGGCAACGCCATTAAATAGCCTTTTAAAAGTGCAAATTGTTAAAAAACACAGCCGCCATTATTAATTGACGTTAAAGGGAAATTTACAAAAGCGTACCCCAAATACACCTATAAAATTCAGCACCACCGGTTAGTAAGAAAAAGATCGCCGGTAAACGTAAAGAAAAAAAATATAAAATTTCCATAAATAAAAAAAAACGCCACTAAAAATTAATTTGACGGCGTTAATTTGGTCGAAGTAAAAAGTGCAAGAACTAAAAGAACGAATTTTGCCAACAAAAGAACAGCAGAAACTCCAATGCGCAACAGCAACAACAACAAGAACTAAAAGAACGAATTTTGCCAACAAAAGAACAGCAGCAACTTCAATTAATAACAGCAACAACAACAAGAACTAAAAGAACGAATTTTGCCAACGAAAGAACAGCAGCAGAGAGGTTGATTGTGCAGATAAGTAGAAACAGTAGAATTTGTGGTATTTAGATAAATTTCTAGTGCGGGTTATATATTTTGTTTCGAAAGAACCCCACTAAAAGAAAATTGTATGTCAGGGGTGGTTCTGGGAGTACAAAATATATTTGTGTATTAGGGAGGCACGTAATTAAGTTAATTTTTCTTTGTTATGGAAAATTATCGTTTAACGTGTAAAATCGATTCTTAAGGCATAAAATTTTTAAAATTTAACATTTGTATGTTTATAAAAATTATCGTTTAGCTTAAAATCGATTCTTAAGAAAGAAAATTTCAAAATTTAAGATTCGACAGTGACAAATTTTTTTGTTAATCGTTAGATAGTGTGAACGTTTTTATTCTCCATTTGGAGTACTGGTGAATTACGTAGTACAGTGGTTCAGACAGGAAAACAAAAAAAAAACACCAAATAAGTTCCGTTTGCCATAAAATTAATCGGCTGATTAAGTGATCGTTTCATGCGATATTACTCGTTTTTTATTTTTACAAAATACAACGCAAAAGACGTTGTAGAAAATTTTTACACATTTATTTTAAAAATAAAGTTTGTGTTTACAAAATTATTTTAAAATAAATTTTTTATGCAAGAATTATTTTAAAATAAATTTTTTTGTGCAAAATTATTTTAAAATAAATTTTTTTGTGCAAAATTATTTTAAAATAAAGTTTTTGTGCAAAATTGTTTTAAAATAAAATTTTTGGGGCAGAATTATTTTAAAATAAATTTTTTCAAAATCATAAAACCACTTAACAAAAACCTGGACCTTTCATTTTAATATCTTTTTCGCTAAATATAAATTGATTACGCCATATGTTCGTTCTCTAGATATTTGTATTCGAATAATCGATCTCTAATAGTGACGTCGATAAATTTTTGATTTCACTAATCATTTAATTATTAGTCCTTCCGATTTTCTAAATTAAAAGCATATTTTAAATTTTGAAATTCTATCTTTTCGTCGCTTTAGACGAACTGTTCTTATTTTTAGAAATTATTTTTTTTTATATCCTAAAATTAACCATTAAAAATCACAAACAAATTCTAAGTTTGTTTATTCGATAATGGATAAATAAGCCGAAACGTATAATCGGTCGAATAAGCGAAATTAGGTAAATTTTGTTTGTTCTTTATAAATTTAAACCAATATTATAAAACTTTAAAAATTATCATCAACTTATTCTTGTTCATATTGAACTTTGTAATTATACACCCTACGGGAAAATCATCGAAATTTTAGTTCCTTAACTGAGTGACCGATGTCACTATTTTACAAATCAGGCATTTTACCCAAACCATAGCGCTATTGTTAGGAAGATTTCGTCTGTGTTTTTTTATGAATATTAATGGAAATACCAATGGATTCATTGCAAATTTTATTATTTGCAGCGAACTAAGATTTCGACATTAGTTTATTAATTGCAATTATGGCTTATTTTTAGTTTTAAAATAATCCAGTTATTTCATTTTAAGGTTTCTTGTCCATCTAGTAAATCATATGATATCTCATAGTATTAAAGTTACTTTAAGCTAAACTAAGAAATATCTGATGAATTTTTCGATTAATAAATTTTCTTGAATATGTTGAATATTGTAACAAAAATTTGATTTCGTTTTTATCTAAGCAACATGGCTGAATAAAAGAGCAGGGAATGTAAGTATTTGGTAGTGAAACGCAAATTAGGGGTAATCTATAAGATTTTGCAAACGTATTACCAAGGATAGTTATTGAAGAAGTAACTGTGGGAGGGAGCTCAGTAGACTTTATCACCTTGTCTACTACAGTTCGATACGAAATGACTTGGGGTCGAGGCCCTTTATTTTCAACATTTATTTTATTTCTTTTTAAGAATCAAGTTACACTGGTACAAGAATTTAGCTGCAACCGTTTCTAGTTTCCTACAAAGAACACCTCACCCAAGCCCGACGAGCCATAGCCGTGCCCAGATTGTCAAGTTGCTAGTGTGTAGGAACTAGGGGTGGCAACTCCCTTGCGGGGTTGAATCGTGACAAGTGTTTGCGGAAAAGAAGAAGAAAACTAAATAGTATTTTTTAAAAAATAAATGAAAAAAGATGAATTCCTCGCTATATGGAATAGAAAAACTGGATGGTGGAAATTACGACTCCTGGATTATCCACATGCGAAGCGTGCTGGTCCACGGTGGATATTGGAGAATAGTAAAAGGTAAACTTAAAGTGGAAGAGGGCATGGACGCAGCTACAGTCGATAAGATTAAAAATGACGACGAAAAAGCCCTGGCCACCATATGTCTTAGCGTGAAGCCGAATCAATTAAACTACATTAAGGCCCGTGAGTCGAGTGCTGACGCTTGGAAGAAGTTGGAGGAAGTCTACAGACCAAGCGGGCCGATATAGAAGGTAACATTGTATAAAAGATTAATGAATTTGGCTATGGCGGACAATGGTGATATGGTAAAACATATAAATATGTTTACTGAGGTCTCGGATAAATTGACCGAAATTGGTATTGCTCTCCCATACGAGTCGTGTTTAAATTGCTTATGTTTCGAACAGGTTATGGTCCAAGTCGATTTTTTTTATTTAAAGACGGTATTGATAAATATGAATTCGTTATATCAAATTGATAAGCTCGATGAGCAAAATTATGATGATTGGTGCATCCAAATGAAAAGTGTATTGATACATTCGGGTCTGTGGCACATTGTTGGCGGAAGGTCGACAAGAGAAGAGGCTAAGAACGTAACAGAATGGGATCAACTGGACGAAAAGGCATTGGCCACTATAACCCTTAGTATGAAGGCGTCACAGTTAAACCATCTGAAATCGTGTAAGACCTCAAATGAAGCGTGGAAAACGATGGAAGATAAACATCGCCCAAGCGGCCCGGTACGAAAAGTGACCTTATACAAAAAGTTGTTGAATGCGCGTATGACCGATAGTGAGGATATGTCGTGTTTCCTAAATGATTTTTCTAGTGCAGTGGATAAATTAACGGAAGTTGGAATTGAGCTCCAATATGAATTGGTGGTGATCATTTTATTATCAAGCTTGACAAAAAGGTACGAGCATTTTGTGGTTACTATGGAGACAAGGGAATCGTTGCCGCAATTTCAAATTATAAAAGTGAAGCTTCTAGAAGAGGCAGAACGAAAAAATTAAGATGGTGCAAGAAACACAATCGTAAGCAACTGAAACGTTAAAAGGCAACTTATTCAATGAATAAGTTTAAGACCGTCTTTGTTCACAGTTAATGTAAACAAAGAATCTTTTGAGTAAAGAACAATTCATCATCCCATACTTCGTTACTTGAAACGCTATGTAAACATTTGTTTCTTGGCTGCAAGTAATAACCATTTATATGTGTGCGTTTTTTTTTATAAATCAATTTTACCACAGCATTTAGATTTTTTTTTACTCCAGACAAATTTTGATTAGGAGCCGTGAAAATTTGAAATAAACTATTAAAAAACAAAGGAATTTTCTTTGTATTCTTTATAACAACAGAACAGGTACATACTTTTTTGAAACATTGCAAAATATTTTTTTTTTTTTATAAATCAATTTTACCAAAGCATTTAGATTTTTTTTTACTCCAGGCAAATTTTGATTAGGAGCCGTGAAAATTTGAAATAAACTATTAAAAAACAAAGGTAAATTTATTTTGTATTAAAATTTTTTTTTATATAATTTTTTTCTTCTATAAGTCCAGATAAATATACCAAAAAATTGTCACTTCATGTCAAAATTCTATACAACCAACTGAAATGTATTGCTTTTTAAATAAATAAATATTAACCATTTAAAGATTTTAGAATTTTTTTACATACAATTTCAGGCAATAGTAGTAAAAACAACTGTATATAAACAGTCGTTTTTATTGTATTAGTAGTAGTTTTGGCATAGGTTGTTTTTACTGTCTTTTGTAGTGGTTTTTACTACATTTTGTAGTTGATAATCAATGGTTTAAAAGAAAAACACTTTCAGTTGTTTCACCGTAAGTGGACGCATTTTCTACAACAAAATGTAGCTGTTTTTATTGTATTAGTAGTAGTTTTGGCATAGGTTATTTTTACTGTCTTTTGTATTGGTTTTTACTACATTTTGTAGTTGATAATCAATAGTTAAAAACAACAACATTTTCAGTTGTTTTCACCCTATTATGTAGTGGACGCCTTTTATACAGCAAAATGTAGTCAAAACAACTGTTTTTTGTAGTAGAGTTTACCGACATACTTTTAAATTAAGATGGTGCAAGAAACACAATCGTAAGCAACTGAAACGTTAAAAGGCAACTTATTCAATGAATAAGTTTAAGACCGTCTTTGTTCACAGTTAATGTAAACAAAGAATCTTTTGAGTAAAGAACAATTCATCATCCCATACTTCGTTACTTGAGACGCTATGTAAACATTCGTTTCTTGGCTGCAAGTAATAACCATTTGTATATGTGCGTTGGCTCATGGTGGCTTTGCTTTAGAGTTTATCATTTAGAAGCTTGAGATTTACTTCCCATTTGAAGCTAAAAGGCATAACACATAAAATTTGTGGCAGCGGTGAAATATAAAAACACGGTGAAATATAAAAACACGGTGAAATATAAAAACACGGTGAAATATAAAAACAGCGGTGAAAAATAAAAACACGATGAAATATAAAAACACGGTAAAATATAAAAACACGGTGAAATATAAAAACAGCGGTGAAATATAAATGTTTATATGTTTATTGATGAATATGAATTCGTTATATATAATTGATAAGCTCGATGAGCAAAATTATGATGATTGGTGCATCCAAATGAAAAGTGTATTGATACATTCGGGTCTGTGGCACATTGTTGGCGGAAGGTCGACAAGAGAAGAGGCTAAGAACGTAACAGAATGGGATCAACTGGACGAAAAGGCATTGGCCACTATAATCCTTATTGTTAGTGTGAAGGCGTCACAGTTAAACCATCTGAAATCGTGTAAGACCTCAAATGAAGCGTGGAAAACGATGGAAGATAAACATCGCCCAAGCGGCCCGGTACGAAAAGTGACCTTATACAAAATGTTGTTGAATGCGCGTATGACCGATAGTGAGGATATGTCGTGTTTCCTAAATGATATTTCTAGTGCAGTGGATAAATTAACGGAAGTTGGAATTGTGCTCCAATATGAATTGGTGGTGATCATTTTATTATCAAGCCTGCCAAAAAGGTACGAGCATTTTGTGGTTACTATGGAGACAAGGGAATCGTTGCCGCAATTTCAAATTATATAAGTGAAGATTCTAGAAGAGGCAGAACGAAAAAATTAAGATGGTGCAAGAAACACAATCGTAAGCAACTGAAACGTTAAAAGGCAACTTATTCAATGAATAAGTTTAAGACCGTCTTTGTTCACAGTTAATGTAAACAAAGAATCTTTTGAGTAAAGAACAATTCATCATCCCATACTTCGTTACTTGAGACGCTATGTAAACATTCGTTTCTTGGCTGCAAGTAATAACCATTTATATGTGTGCCTTTTTTTTATAAATCAATTTTACCACAGCATTTAGATTTTGTTTTACTCCAGACAAATTTTGATTAGGAGCCGTGAAAATTTGAAATAAACTATTAAAAAACAAAGGTATTTTCTTTGTATTCTTTATAACAACAGAACAGGTACATACTTTTTTGAAACATTGCAAAATAATTATTTTTTTTTATAAATCAATTTTACCAAAGCATTTAGATTTTTTTTTACTCCAGGCAAATTTTGATTAGGAGCCGTGAAAATTTGAAATAAACTATTAAAAAACAAAGGTAAATTTATTTTATATTAAACATTTTTTTATATAATTTTTTTCTTCTATAAGTCCAGAGAAACGTTAAAAGGCAACTTATTCAATGAGTAAGTTTAAGACCGTCTTTGTTCACAGTTAATGTAAACAAAGAATCTTTTGAGTAAAGAACAATTCATCATCCCATACTTCGTTACTTGAAACGCTATGTAAACATTCGTTTCTTGGCTGCAAGTAATAACCATTTATATGTGTGCGTTTTTTTTTATAAATAAATTTTACCAAAGCATTTAGATTTTTTTTTACCCCAGACAAATTTTGATTAGGAGCCGTGAAAATTTGAAATAAACTATTAAAAAAACAAAGGTATTTTCTTTGTATTCTTTATAACAACAGAACAGGTACATACTTTTTTGAAACATTGCAAAATAATTATTTTTTTTTATAAATCAATTTTACCAAAGCATTTAGATTTTTTTTTACTCCAGACAAATTTTGATTAGGAGCCGTGAAAATTTGAAATAAACTATTAAAAAACAAAGGTAAATTTATTTTATATTAAACATTTTTTTTATATAATTTTATACAGGGACTTGATAAGTGCCAGGCAGAATAAATATACTGCTAGACAATTCGAACAGAATATGGAAACATTATCAATAAAATTGGGAAGTGATGCTAAAGATAGTACAACTTCTCCCGAACAATTGCAAATTATACACGACTATATCGAGAATGTGGTCATTTTGAAAATTTTCATAAATGGTCTAAAGCCAGAACTTTGTTCATAAGTGAACAATTGTCATCAGAAACACCTTAGTGAAGCAGCGAACTTTGCCCAACATGATGAGGAAAGATTGCTAAATCTCAAAAAATATCATCGAGCAGATTTTTCTAATTAGAATTCTATTAATAGAATTCAGCACAACTATGAAGGAAACGTATGAAACATTGGGCGAAATTTTTGATAAAATCAAATACAACGTACACAAATGGAAGATTTGTTGTGATCTAAAGGTTGTCAACATAATACATGGCATTATATTTAAGGGCGGTTTTCCAAAATACTTCTGCTTCCTTTGTAATTGGGATTCGCGATACACAGAGAATCAATATCAATAGAGTCCGACCGAATATTCGGTTTCGGTCTCGGTTTCGGCCGAATAATAGGGTTTCGGCCACTATTCGGTATTCGGCAAAATTTTGGCCGAATATTAGCCGAAACCGAAACTTTTTGGTATTTTAAAAAATATGTAAAAAAGTCGCTGAATTTTTTGATTTCGTATTTCATTACACTTGATTCAGTTTAATTGAAGAAAATTTTACAAGTTTATGCAATAAATGTAAAACTGTTTCAGTTCAAAAATTATTTTCTCCTAATCTGCAAATGAAATATACAATTTTTTTGTTTTTTAAAAAAACAAATTTTTTTTTCAAAATACAACAATTCCTATGGTTTAATAGCATTATATGATGTATATTTATCTTTAACAACTTTTTAATAATTTTATTCATGCCAGGCGGTAATTTTTTTTAAGTTTCGGTTTCGGTTCGGTTTCGGCCGAATATTACTTTATCGGCCGAATATTCGGTTCGGTTTCGGTTCGGCCTCGAAAACTGGTTTCGGTCGGACTCTAAATATCAATGTAAAGAGTGGGAAGCAAGAACTCTCGAGCTCGAGAAACAACTAAAATTACGTAATGAACCTTTGATAAAGGATCTAGATGATATTTTGTTGCCATTGCTCCACATGAAATTAGGAATAGCTAGGAAATCCTTCGAAGTGGTAGTCATTATAATATTATAATATAGCGCTCACATAAGCGTACGTAAAAACCTATCGGGAAAAAACTAAAATAAAATGTATGCTGTGTTTTGTTATGAGCGTGCCATTCATATTTTCTTTGTATTCTTTATAACAACAGAACAGGTACATACTTTTTTGAAACATTGCAAAATAATTATTTTTTTTTATAAATCAATTTTACCAAAGCATTTATATTTTTTTTTACTCCAGACAAATTTTGATAAAGAGCCGTGAAAATTTGAAATAAACTATTAAAAAACAAAGGTATTTTCTTTGTATTCTTTATAACAACAGAACAGGTACATACTTTTTTGAAACATTGCACAATAATTATTTTTTTTATAAATCAATTTTACCAAAGCATTTAGATTTTTTTTACTCCAGACAAATTTTGATTAGGAGCCGTGAAAATTTGAAATAAACTATTAAAAAACAAAGGTATTTTCTTTGTATTCTTTATAACAACAGAACAGGTACATACTTTTTTGAAACATTGCAAAATAATTATTTTTTTTTTATAAATCAATTTTACCAAAGCATTTAGATTTTTTTTACTCCAGACAAATTTTGATTAGGAGCCGTGAAAATTTGAAATAAACTATTAAAAAACAAAGGTAAATTTATTTTGTATTAAAAATTTTTTTTATATAATTTTTTTCTTCTATAAGTCCAGATAAATATACCAAAAAATTGTCATTTCATGTCAAAATTCTATACAACCAACTGAAATGTATTGCTTTTTAAATAAATAAATATTAACCATTTAAAGATTTTAGAATTTTTTTACATACAATTTCAGGCAATAGTAGTAAAAACAACTGTATATAAACAGTCGTTTTTATTGTATTAGTAGTAGTTTTGGCATAGGTTGTTTTTACTGTCTTTTGTAGTGGTTTTTACTACATTTTGTAGTTGATAATCAATGGTTTAAAAGAAAAACACTTTCAGTTGTTTCACCGTAAGTGGACGCATTTTCTACAACAAAATGTAGCTGTTTTTATTGTATTAGTAGTAGTTTTGGCATAGGTTATTTTTACTGTTTTTTGTAGTGTTTTTTACTACATTTTGTAGTTGATAATCAATAGTTAAAAACAACAACATTTTCAGTTGTTTTCACCCTATTATGTAGTGGACGCCTTTTATACAGCAACATGTAGTCAAAACAACTGTTTTTTGTAGTAGAATTTACCGACATACTTTTAAATTAAGATGGTGCAAGAAACACAATCGTAAGCAACTGAAACGTTAAAAGGCAACTTATTCAATGAATAAGTTTAAGACCGTCTTTGTTCACAGTTAATGTAAACAAAGAATCTTTTGAGTAAAGAACAATTCATCATCCCATACTTCGTTACTTGAGACGCTATGTAAACATTCGTTTCTTGGCTGCAAGTAATAACCATTTGTATGTGTGCGTTGGCTCATGGTGGCTTTGCCTTAGAGCTTATCATTTAGAAGCTTGAGTTTTACTTCCCATTTGAAGCTAAAAAGCATAACACATAAAATTTGTGGCAGCGGTGAAATATAAAAACAGCGGTGAAATATAAAAACACGGTGAAATATAAAAACAGCGGTGAAATATAAAAACAGCGGTGAAATATAAAAACAGCGGTGAAATATACACGCAAAAAAATCTGTGTCAGATGTAGCAATCCTACTTGGTAAAATTTTTTTTACATACCAAAAAAAAATTTTTACCAAATTTTTGCTAAAATAATGCTCGTCAATGTTAAAGTAACCTAAATAATTTTTTATGTAAAATAACCAAGTAACTTCCACAATAACGCAAATTACTTGCACAAAAAAATTATCGAAAGAAAACAGAAAAAAACAAATACAGACCGCCATTTTCATTTTGTATTTCAGTGTGTGTGGTTCGTTTAATTTTTTGTTATAAAAACGTAAAAAGGAATTGTTAAATAAAATTAAAATAAATTAATAAATAAAAATAAATAATCAGTCTTTTAAAAGATAAATAAATGTAAGATAAAAGAATGCTAAAAGTTTATTCTTCTGTCATAGCTTAAAACATCATTCATTTAGCAAAACCAATGGAGTCCCAGACGTATGTTTCAATGATTTGCAAATGTAATGATAAAGTGAGTATACCCCCATTCCGAAGACACCAATAAGGTTTAATAGATGAATGTGGGTGTTGAACAAGGTGCTATAATAAAAAAACCGAATTGTTCAGGAGAAGCAAAAAACTCATAAAGTCGCGAAAAAAATTAATTTTTTTAAATTTCTTTTTGCAGTTTGACAAAAACATGTAACAAAAACATGTATGTAAACATTCGTTTCATGGCTGCAAGTAATGACCATTTTAAGAATAGAACTAACAAAAGGAAGAAACGGTCAGCCGAGAACCGTACACACTTACAAAAAATTTTAAGTCAAAACTACAGAACAAACAAAGAAGGAAGGAAGAAAACGGAGCATGACAGCAGTAATTTTGATGTAAGATAAGTTATATTAAATTAGATACGAAGGGAAGAAGCTTTGTAATTAAGTCAGGAAAATATATAAAGTGAAATAAGTTATATCCTTTTTATTCAAAATAAATATATAAAAAAAAACAGGAAGGTAAACCCAAATTCTACTACTAACGGGGTAATTTCAGGCAATGGTGGTAGTGTAAATGAAAATTCTCTTGCTAACGGAGCAAATACAGGCAATCTGTAGTGGCATAGATATAAACACTATAATAAAATTAATCCCGAAATTCAATAGTGACTCAAGGGAATTATATAGCTTCATGTCTGGCTGTGATGACGCTGTGGGTCTAGCCAGTGAGAGCCAAAAACCATATATTTTTAAATTCATTCAGATAACAGGGAACGCTAGGAAAATCCTAGAGAATAAAATTGTGGAAAATTGGGCGGAAATAAAATCCTACTTAATTTCATTATATAAAGATTCTAATAACACTTTAGGTCTTTATAGAGATTTAATAAGTGCCAAACAGGGTTAATATACTGTCAGACAGTTTGAACAGTATATGGAAACCTTATCAAGAGAATTGGGAAGCGATGCTAAAGATAGTACCGATTCTCCCGAACAATTACAGATTATACATGAGTATATTGAAAATAAAGTTATTTTGAATATTTTCATAAATGATCTAAAGCCAGAAATTTGTTCATAAGTGAACAATTGTCATCCGAAAACCCTTAGTGAAGCAGCGAACTTTGCCCAACATGATGAGGCAAGATTGCTAAATCTCAAAAAATATCATCGAGCAGATTTTTCTAATAGAATTCAGCACAACTATGAAGGAAACGTATGAAACATTGGGCGAAATTTTTGATAAAATCAAATGCAACATACACAAATGGAAGATTTGTTGTGATCTAAAGGTTGTCAACATAATACATGGCATTATATCTAAGGTTTTCCAAAATACTTCTGCTTCCTTTGTAATTGGGATTCGCGATACACAGAGAATCAATATCAATGTAAAGAGTGGGAAGCAAGAACTCTCGAGCTCGTGAAACAATTAAAATTACGTAATGAACCTTTGATAAAGGATCTAGATGATATTTTGTTGCCATTGCTCCACATGAAATTAGGAATAGCTGAGAAATTTGTCGAAGTGGTAGTCATTATAATATTAATATTATAGCGCTCACATAAGCGTACGTAAAAGCCTATCGGGAAAAAACCAAAAAAAATGTATGCTGTGTTTTGTTATGAGCGTGTCATCTTTCTTTGTATTCTTTATAACAACAGAAGAGGTACACACTTTTTTGAAACATTGCAAAATAATTATTTTTTTTATAAATAAATTTTACAAAAGCATTTAGATTTTTTTTTACTCCAGACAAATTTTGATTAGGAGCTGTGAAAATTTGAAATAAACTATTAAAAAAACAAAGGTAAATTTATTTTGTATTAAAATTTTTTTATATAATTTTATATAGGGACTTGATAAGTGCCAGACAGAATAAATATACTGCTAGACAATTCGAACAGAATATGGAAATATTATCAAGAAAATTGGGAAGTGATGCTAAAGATAGTACAACTTCTCCTAAACAATTGCAAATTATACACGATTATATCGAGAATAAGGTAATTTTGAATATTTTCTTAAATGGTTTAAAGCCAGAACTTTGTTCATAAGTGAACCATTGTCATCCGAAAACCCTTAGTGAAGCAGCGAACTTTGCCCAACATGATGAGGCAAGATTGCTTAATCTCAAAAAATATCATCGAGCAGATTTTTCTGATAGAATTCAGCACAACTATGAAGGAAACGTATGAAACAATACAACGTACAAAAATGGAAGATTTGTTATATTTAAGGGCGGTTTTCCAAAATACTTCTGCTTCCTTTGTAATTGGGATTCGCGATACACAGAGAATCAATATCAATGTAAAGAGTGGGAAGCAAGAACTCTCGAGCTCGAGAAACAATTAAAATTACGTAATGAACCTTTGATAAAGGATCTAGATGATATTTTGTTGCCATTGCTCCACATGAAATTAGGAATAGCTGGTAAATTTGTCGAAGTGGTAGTCATTATAATATTAATATTATAATATAGCGCTCACATAAGCGTACGTAAAAACCTATCGGGAAAAAACCAAAATAAAATGTATGCTGTGTTTTGTTATGAGCGAGCCATCTTTCTTTTCTTTGTATTCTTTATAACAACAGAACAGGTACATACTTTTTTGAAACATTGCAAAATAATTATTTTTTTTATAAATCAATTTTACCAAAGCATTTAGATTTTTTTACTCCAGACAAATTTTGATAAGGAGCTGTGAAAGTTTGAAATAAACTATTAAAAAACAAAGGTATTTTCTTTTCAGAACAGGTACATACTTTTTTGAAACATTGCAAAATATTTTTTTTTTTATAAATCAATTTTACCAAAGCATTTAGATTTTTTTACTCCAGACAAATTTTGATTAGGAGCTGTGAAAATTTGAAATAAACTATTAAAAAACAAAGGTAAATTTATTTTGTATTAACATTTTTTTATATAATTTGATATAGGGACTTGATAAGTGCCAGGCAGAATAAATATACTGCTAGACAATTCGAACAGTATATGGAAACATTATCAAGAAAATTGGGAAGTGATGCTAAAGATAGTACAACTTCTCCTGAACAATTGCAAATTATACACGACTATATCGAGAATAAGGTAATTTTGAATATTTTCATAAATGGTTTAAAGCCAGAACTTTGTTCATAAGTGAACAATTGTCATCCGAAAACCCTTAGTGAAGCAGCGAACTTTGCCCAACATGATGAGGCAAGATTGCTAAATCTTAAAAAATATCATCGAGCAGATTTTTCTAATAGAATTCAGCACAACTATCAAGGAAACGTATGAAACATTGGGCGAAATTTTTTATAAAATCAAATACAACGTACAAAAATGGAAGATTTGTTGTGATCTAAAGGTTATCAACATAATACATGGCATTATATATAAGGGCGGTTTTCCAAAATACTTCTGCTTCCTTTGTAATTGGGATTCGCGATACACAGAGAATCAATATCAATGTAAAGATTGGGAAGCAAGAACTTGTTATGTCAACCGAAAATTTTGTTCAGTGTAAAGGGTGGGATGTGTCTAATACACATTTCCTACTTTTCTCACGGTGTAAGGTTGATTAAGAATTGGCAAATCGGAATCGAATGGGAGTTGGTAAATCGAATTCGAATTGACAACCTGTTACCTAAAATGGCGGGAGGTAAAAGCTTGATGGTGTGAAAAACAAAAAAGAGGAAGTTAGTCGGCAACCGCGTGTGAGTGAAGTGAAGTTCGGTTTAAGTTTCTTGTGAATTTTTTAATAATAAAATGAAAATTTACCAAGAACAGAAACTAAGTAACAAGAAAACGAAGAAATTTATACTTGTACAATAAAACTAGTTAAGACAAAGAAATGTAGAGTTATATCTTTAAAACTAGATAACATATAAAAAAGGGGAAAAAAATAATTGTAAAAGATCAAAAAGAAATTATTAAAAGAATAAAACGTGTTGTGAATAAAGTGACACAAAATTTTACTTGTATTGAAATTATCGACAACAAGCAAATTATATACATTTACCCTTAAAATAATTAACAACGTGGTACGAATAAACGAGACAACATTACTTCAGCTAAGAACAAAAAGTGTAAGAGATTAACGTGACTCTATGAGGAATAAAATTGTAAAAGAATCCTATTACAAAAAAATAAACGTGATTTGTTTGACAAAACTAAATGATTAAAATCAATAAATAGTGTGTAAATAAATGCCTAAAAATTAAATAACAAAATAACAACGATAAATTGTAATTGAGTGGACAAAATAAATATAAAAATCTAAATATGAACTTCTGGTAATAGAACAAACGAAAAAGTAAAAGAACATTAGCGAATCGATAGCATTTTTCACCACGCAGAGTCATGGCGATAACGGAAAACGGCGAGCGTTAATCAATTATCCAATAAAAAAAACCAACTTTAAAAACTCTAATGTTAATAAATTAACATTTAAAAATTAAACCTAAGATATTTCTAAAACTAAAATTTTCATGTTGTTGACCTCAACGTAATTCACTCTCCTTTAAGTTACCGTATATTTTACTTTAAATAAAAAAATGTATATCGTCACCTTATTATTGTTTTGCTCCATACGCCATTTTTGAAAAAAAAAATGAGTTAGGAATTGAATATATATAATATAAATATCCTCTTTCTTATTCCGAAATCCGTTTTTAAAAACCTCTTTTCAAATTTAAGATATCCAGCATTTTCTAAGAAAAACCACGCCATTTTGACGTTTTTTGAAAATTTGCGTTATAGAAAAGGCTCTAGATTATTTAAAAATTAATGGATCTTGCATATTTTTGGAATGAAGATTAAATATGTTGGTACTATTCTACTTACCAAATTTTAATACCGTAACTTCTAAGCATTTCAAGTAATGTCATATTTGCCATTTAGGTTGTGTGGAAGGTAGGCGTGTCCATTGACCGATCATTTCCATTTTTAATACCATGCAACCTGACTATATAAGTGTTCTAAATACCCAGTTTTATCGACCTAGCTCTTTTTGTTTCATTGTTATTTTGTTTGGCACTGAGAACTCATTTGCTCCATATCACACAAAAGTCCCAAATGTGTAAGCAAAATTGGATATGGAGCATAATACCATAAAATCTTATTTTCTTAAAAGCTTAAAATCTTTTGATCTATTATATGTAAAAGTCTGAAAACTAAAAGCTTTGTTTACAATATATGTAGCAATAAATGGTGAACATTAAAACAAAATCCATCGATTACTTTTCGAGAAAATTTGTGGTAAACCTATTTTATCGTTTTTCTCGAAACCGAGTTGTTGGCGTATGGAGCAAAACAATAATAAGCTGACGATATAGTATACTATTATTAAAGTAAAAACCTCCATTAAAACTATTACTTATCCTTTCTTTTTTTTAATATTAAATAAAACATGTGAATTTCAAGTTAAAATCTAATAATGTGTTTATTCGGCTAATTATTCAAAAGTAAGGTAACGTAGCGGCAAATGGCCAAGCCATGATGCATTAGGGGCCCTTTGGTATGTTTAACCTGAACGAACCAAATGGGGATTTTTTATAAATCCATAGGGTGGGCATATTAGGGTATCCAACAACAACCGGATACCCACCATTAAATCCATCAACCGTGTAAAATCTCTGAATGTCCCCAAAAAATTGTCTTTTGGTTTTTTGTCTTTGGCACGATATTTTTCTAGTTTTTGTTTGTTAATTTACGGGGTTTAAGCGGAAGCAAGAACCGCCCTTTTTCCGACACAGCACAGCCGAGCTATTTTTTGTGCCACTTCCGCATCGGCATTATTACCGGACCCAGGTATAACAAACTCTCGAGCTCGAGAAACAATTAAAAGTAATGAACCTTTGATAAAGGATCTAGATGATATTTTGTTGCCATTGCTCCACATGAAATTAGGGATAGCTGGGAAATTCGTAGAAGTTGTAGTCATTATAATATTATTATAATATAGCGCTCACATAAGCGTACGTAAAAACCTATCGAAAAAAAACCAAAATAAAATGTATGTTGTGTTTTGTTATGAGCGTGCCTTTCTTTGAATTCTTTATAACAACAGAAGAGGTATTTACTTTTTTGAAACATTGCAAAATAATTATTTTTTTTATAAATCAATTTTACAAAAGCATTTAGATTTTTTTTACTCCAGACAAAATTTTGATTAGGAGCTGTGAAAATTTGAAATAAACTATTAAAAAAACAAATGTAAATTTATTTTGTATTAACATTTTTTTATATAATTTTATATAGGGACTTGATAAGTGCCAAATTGGGAAGTGATGCTTAAGATAGTACAACATCTCCTGAACAATTGCAAATTATACACGACTATATCGAGAATAAGGTAAAGCCAGAACTTTGTTCATAAGTGAACAATTTTCATCCGAAAACCCTTAGTGAAGCAGCGAACTTTGCTCAACATGATGAGGCAAGATTGCTAAATCTCAAAAAATATCATCGAGCAGATTTTTCTAATAGAATTCAGCACAACTATAAAGGAAACGTATGAAACATTGGGCGAAATTTTTGATAAAATCAAATACAACGTACACAAATGAAAGATTTGTTGTGATCTAAAGGTTGTCAACATAATACATGGCATTATATTTGAGGGCGGTTTTCCAAAATACTTCTGCTTCCTTTGTAATTGGGATTCGCGATACACAGAGAATCAATATCAATGTAAAGAGTGGGAAGCAAGAACTCTCGAGCTCGTGAAACAATTAAAATTACGTAATGAACCTTTGATAAAGGATCTAGATGATATTTTGTTGCCATTGCTCCACATGAAATTAGGAATAGCTGAGAAATTTGTCGAAGTGGTAGTCATTATAATATTAATATTATAATATAGCGCTCACATAAGCGTACGTAAAAACCTATCGGGAAAAAACCAAAATAAAATGTATGCTGTGTTTTGTTATGAGCATGTCATCTTTATTTTCTTTGTATTCTTTATAACAACAGAACAGGTACATACTTTTTTGAAACATTGCAAAATAATTATTTTTTTTATAAATCAATTTTACCAACGCATTTAGATTTTTTTTTTTACTCCAGACAAATTTTGATTAGGAGCCGTGAAAATTTGAAATAAACTATTAAAAAACAAAGGTATTTTCTTTGTATTCTTTATAACAACAGAACAGGTACATACTTTTTTGAAACATTGCAAAATAATTATTTTTTTTTATAAATCAATTTTACCAAAGAATTTAAATTTTTTTTACTCCAGACAAATTTTGATTAGGAGCTGTGAAAATTTGAAATAAACTATTAAAAAAAAAAGGTAAATTTATTTTGTATTAACATTTTTTTATATAATTTTATATAGGAACTTGATAAGTGCCAGGCAGAATAAATATACTGCTAGACAATTCGAACAGAATATGGAAACATTATCAAGAAAATTGGGAAGTGATGCTAAAGATAGTACAACTTCTCCTGAACAATTGCAAATTATACACGACTATATCGAGAATAAGGTAATTTTGAATATTTTCATAAATGGTCTAAAGCCAGAACTTTGTTAATAAGTGAACAATTTTCATCCGAAAACCCTTAGTGAAGCAGCGAACTTTGCCCAACATGATGAGGCAAGATTGCTAAATCTCAAAAAATATCATCGAGCAGATTTTTCTAATAGAATTCAGCACAACTATGAAGGAAACGTATAAAACATTGGGCGAAATTTTTGATAAAATCAAATACAACGTACTCAAATGGAAGATTTGTTGTGATCTAAAGGTTGTCAACATAATACATGGCATTATATTTAAGGGCGGTTTTATAAAATACTTATGCTTACTTTGTAATTGGGATTCGCGATACACAGAGAATCAATATCAATGTAAAGATTGGGAAGCAAGAACTTGTTATGTCAACCGAAAATTTTGTTCAGTGTAAAGGGTGGGATGTGTCTAATACACATTTCCTACTTTTCTCACGGTGTAAGGTTGATTAAGAATTGGCAAATCGGAATCGAATGGGAGTTGGTAAATCGAATTCGAATTGACAACCTGTTACCTAAAATGGCGGGAGGTAAAAGCTTGATGGTGTGAAAAACTAAAAAGAGGAAGTTAGTCGGCAACCGCGTGTGAGTGAAGTGAAGTTCGGTTTAAGTTTCTTGTGAATTTTTTAATAATAAAATGAAAATTTACCAAGAACAGAAACTAAGTAACAAGAAAACGAAGAAATTTATATTTGTACAATAAAACTAGTTAAGACAAAGAAATGTAGATTTATATCTTTAAAATTAGATAACAAACAGTTTGCATATAAAAAAGGGGAAAAAGATAATTGTAAAAGATCAAAAAGAAATTATTAAAAGAATAAAACGTGTTGTGAATAAAGTGACACAAAATTTTACTTGTATTGAAATTATCGACAACAAGCAAATTATATACATTTACCCTTAAAATAATTAACAACGTGGTACGAATAAACGAGACAACATTACTTCAGCTAAGAACAAAAAGTGTAAGAGATTAACGTGACTCTATGAGGAATAAAATTGTAAAAGAATCCTATTACAAAAAAATAAACGTGATTTGTTTGACAAAACTAAATGATTAAAATCAATAAATAGTGTGTAAATAAATGCCTAAAAATTAAATAACAAAATAACAACGATAAATTGTAATTGAGTGGACAAAATAAATATAAAAATCTAAATATGAACTTCTGGTAATAGAACAAACGAAAAAGTAAAAGAACATTAGCGAATCGATAGCATTTTTCACCACGCAGAGTCATGGCGATAACGGAAAACGGCGAGCGTTAATCAATTATCCAATAAAAAAAAACAACTTTAAAAACTCCAATGTTAATAAATTAACATTTAAAAATTAAACCTAAGATATTTCTAAAACTAAAATTTTCATGTTGTTGAGCTCAACGTAATTCACTCTCCTTTAAGATACCGTATATTTTACTTTAAATAAAAAAAATGTATATAGTATACTATTATTAAAGTAAAAACCTCCATTAAAACTATAAATTTATTCTTTCTTTTTTTTAATATTAAATAAAATATGTGAATTTCAAGTTAAAATCTAATAATGCGTTTATTCGGCTAATTATTCAAAAGTAAGGTAACGTAGCGGCAAATGGCAAAGCCATGATGCCCTAGGGGCCCTTTGGTATGTTTAACCTGAAGGAACCAAATGGGGATTTTTTATAAATCCATAGGGTGGGCATATTAGGGTATCCAACAACAACCGGATACCCACCATTAAATCCATCAACCGTGTAAAATCTCTGAATGTCCCCAAAAAATTGTCTTTTGGTTTTTTGTCTTTGGCATGATATTTTTTAGTTTTTGTTTGTTAATTTACGGGGTTTAAGCGGAAGCAAGAACCGCCCTTTTTCCGACACAGCACAGCCGAGCTATTTTTTGTGCCGCTTCCGCATCGGCATTATTAAAACTCTCGAGCTCGAGAAACAATTAAAAGTAATGAACCTTTGATAAAGGATCTAGATGATATTTTGTTGCCATTGCTCCACATTAAATTAGGGATAGCTGGTAAATTCGTAGAAGTTGTAGTCATTATAATATTATTATAATATATATAGTATGTATAGTACGTAAAAACCTATCGAAAAAAACCAAAATAAAATGTATTAGGTTTTTTGTTATGAGCTTGCCTTTCTTTGTATTCTTTATAACAACAGAAGAGGTATATACTTTTTTGAAACATTGCAAAATAATTATTTTTTTTATAAATCAATTTTACCAAAGCATTTAGATTTTTTTTTACTCCAGGCAAATTTTGATTAGGAGCCGTGAAAATTTGAAATAAACTATTAAAAAACAAAGGTAAATTTATTTTGTATTAACAATTTTTTTTATATAATTTTATATAGGGACTTGATAAGTGCCAGGCAGAATAAATATACTGCTAGACAATTCGAACAGAATATGGAAACATTATCAAGAAAATTGGGAAGTGATGCTAAAGATAGTACAACTTCTCCTAAACAATTGCAAATTATACACGACTATATCGAGAATAAGGTAATTTTGAATATTTTCATAAATGATCTAAAGCCAGAAATTTGTTCATAAGTGAACAATTGTCATTAGAAAACCCTTAGTGAAGCAGCGAACTTTGCCCAACATGATGAGGCAAGATTGCTAAATCTCAAAAAATATCATCGAGCAGATTTTTCTAATAGAATTCAGCACAACTATGAAGGAAACGTATGAAACATTGGGCGAAATTTTTGATAAAATCAAATACAACGTACACAAATGAAAGATTTGTTGTGATCTAAAGGTTGTCAACATAATACATGGCATTATATTTAAGGGCGGTTTTCCAAACTACTTCTGCTTCCTTTGTAATTGGGATTCGCGATACACAGAGAATCAATATCAATGTAAAGATTGGAAAGCAAGAACTTGTTATGTCAACCGAAAATTTTGTTCAGTGTAAAGGGTGGGATGTGTCTAATACACATTTCCTACTTTTCTCACGGTGTAAGGTTGATTAATAATTGGCAAATCGATATCGAATGGGAGTTGGTAAATCGAATTCGAATTGACAACCTGTTACCTAAAATGGCGGGAGGTAAAAGCTTGATGGTGTGAAAAACTAAAAAGAGGAAGTTAGTCGGCAACCGCGTGTGTGTGAAGTGAAGTTCGGTTTAAGTTTCTTGTGAATTTTTTAATAATAAAATAAAAATTTACCAAGAACAAAAACTAAGTAAAAAGAAAAAGAAGAAATTTGTATTTGTACAATAAAACTAGTTAAGACAAAGAAATGTAGATTTATATCTTTAAAACTAGATAACAAACAGTTTGCATATAAAAAAAAATAAAAAAAAATAATAGTAATTGTAGAAGATCAAAAAGAAATTATTAAAAGAAAAGTGACACAAAATTTTACTTGTATTGAAATTATCGACAACAAGCAAATTACATACATTTACCCTTAAAATAATTAACAAACTTGGTACGAATAAACGAGACAACATTACTTCAGCTAAGAACAAAAAGTGTAAGAGATTAAGTTGACTCTTTGAGGAATAAAATTGTAAAAGAATCCTATTACAAAAAAATAAACGTGATTTGTTTGACAAAACTAAATTATTAAAATCAATAAATAGTGTGAAAATAAATGCCTAAAAATTAAATAACAAAATAACAACGATAAATTGTAATTGAGTGGACAAAATAAATATAAAAATCTAAATATGAAGTTCTGGTAATAGAACAAACGAAAAAGTAAAAGAACATTAGCGAATCGATAGCATTTTTCACCACGCAGAGTCATGGCGATAACGGAAAACGGCGAGCGTTAATCAATTATCCAATAAAAAAAACAACTTTAAAAACTCCAATGTTAATAAATTAACATTTAAAAATTAAACCTAAGATATTTCTAAAACTAAAATTTTCATGTTGTTGAGCTCAACGTAAGATACCGTATATTTTACTTTAAATAAAAAAAATGTATATAGTATACTATTATTAAAGTAAAAACCTCCATTAAAACTATAAATTTATTCTTTCTTTTTTTTAATATTAAATAAAATATGTGAATTTCAAGTTAAAATCTAATAATGTGTTTATTCGGCTAATTATTCAAAAGTAAGGTAACGTAGCAGCAAATGGCAAAGCCATGATGCCCTAGGGGCCCTTTGGTATGTTTAACCTGAAGGAACCAAATGGGGATTTTTTATAAATCCATAAGGTGGGCATATTAGGGTATCCAACAACAACCGGATACCCACCATTAAATCCATCAACATAAAAAAGTCTTTTGGTTTTTTGTTTTTGGCACGATATTTTTCTAGTTTTTGTTTGTTATTATACGGGGTTTAAGCGGAAGCAAGAACCGCCCTTCTTCCGACATAGCACAGCCGAGCTATTTTTGTGCCGCTTCCGCACCGGCATTATTACCGGACCCGGGTATAACAAACTCTCGAGCTCGTGAAACAATTTAAATTACGTAATGAACCTTTGATAAAGGATCTAGATGATATTTTGTTGCCATTGCTCCACATGAAATTAGGAATAGCTGGGAAATTCGACGAAGTGGTAGTCATTATAATATTAGTATTATAATATAGCGCTCACATAAGCGTACGTAAAAACCTATCGGGAAAAAACCAAAATAAAATGTATGCTGTGTTTTGTTATGAGCGTGCCATCTTTCTTTGTATTCTTTATAACAACAGAACAGGTACATACTTTTTTGAAACATTGCAAAATAATTATTTTTTTTATAAATCAATTTTAAAGCATTTAGATTTTTTACTCCAGACAAATTTTGATTAGGAGCTGTGAAAATTTGAAATAAACTATTAAAAAACAAAGGTATTTTCTTTGTATTCTTTATAACAACAGAACAGGTACATACTTTTTTGAAACATTGCAAAATAATTATTTTTTTTTTATAAATCAATTTTACCAAAGCATTTAGATTTTTTTTACTCCAGACAAATTTTGATTAGGAGCCGTGAAAATTTGAAATAAACTATTAAAAAACAAAGGTAAATTTATTTTGTATTAACATTTGTTTATATAATTTTATATAGAGACTTGATAAGTGCCAGGCAGAATAAATATACTGCTAGACAATTCGAACAGAATATGGAAACATTATCAAGAAAATTGGGAAGTGATGCTAAAGATAGTACAACTTCTCCTGAACAATTGCAAATTATACACGACTATATCGAGAATAAGGTAATTTTGAATATTTTCATAAATGGTCTAAAGCCAGAAATTTGTTCATAAAGGAACAATTGTCATCCGAAAACCCTTAGTGAAGCAGCGAACTTTGCCCAACATGATGACATACTTTTTTGAAACATTGCAAAATAATTATTTTTTTTTATAAATCAATTTTACCAAAGCATTTAGATTTTTTTTTACTCCAGACAAATTTTGATTAGGAGCCGTGAAAATTTGAAATAAACTATTAAAAATCAAAGGTATTTTCTTTGTATTCTTTATAACAACAGAACAGGTACATACTTTTTTGAAACATTGCAAAATAATTATTTTTTTTTATAAATCAATTTTACCAAAGCATTTAGATTTTTTTTACTCCAGACAAATTTTGATTAGGAGCCGTGAAAATTTGAAATAAACTATTAAAAAACAAAGGTATTTTCTTTGTATTCTTTATAACAACAGAACAGGTACATACTTTTTTGAAACATTGCAAAATAATTATTTTTTTTTATAAATCAATTTTACCAAAGCATTTAGATTTTTTTTACTCCAGACAAATTTTGATTAGGAGCCGTGAAAATTTGAAATAAACTATTAAAAAACAAAGGTAAATTTATTTTGTATTAAAATTTTTTTTTATATAATTTTTTTCTTCTATAAGTCCAGATAAATATACCAAAAAATTGTCATTTCATGTCAAAATTCTATACAACCAACTGAAATGTATTGCTTTTTAAATAAATAAATATTAACCATTTAAAGATTTTAGAATTTTTTTACATACAATTTCAGGCAATAGTAGTAAAAACAACTGTATATAAACAGTCGTTTTTATTGTATTAGTAGTAGTTTTGGTATAGGTTGTTTTTACTGTCTTTTGTAGTGGTTTTTACTACATTTTGTAGTTGATAATCAATGGTTTTAAAGAAAAACACTTTCAGTTGTTTTCACCGTAAGTGGACGCCTTTTCTACAACAAAATGTAGCTGTTTTTATTGTATTAGTAGTAGTTTTGGCATAGGTTATTTTTACTGTCTTTTGTAGTGGTTTTTACTACATTTTGTAGTTGATAATCAATAGTTAAAAACAACAACATTTTCAGTTGTTTTCACCCTATTATGTAGTGGACGCCTTTTATACAGCAATATGTAGTCAAAACAACTGTTTTTTGTAGTAGAATTTACCGACATACTTTTTTAAGTGTACGGAAATCTAAAGTGTAGTGATCTGTCATCTGGCTACTCTTAATTTAAGATTGCAACTCTGTGTTATTATCAAGCTACTCTTATCTTTAAGTAACAACTCTGTGTTACTGAACATATGTTTATAAAAAATGCAACCAAAGTTTGGATTAGCATATCCGGTGCATAATATTTTCGGCATTAGAAAAATAAACACATTGAATATTAAAACTTAATTAAAAGTGTTTCAATTCATCGATTTACATTTGCTCTTTATGAAATCAGATGTGGGATAATTTGCGACCAAGTCGCCAAGCACTAGTAAGTGCACTTGCTGCAGCCGGCGTTGATTTCCCCGAGTCGGCCACACTAAGCCAGCTCAAAGTGTTATATGAGACCATTCCAAAAGGGGAAGATGATGAATATTTGGCTAATAATAACCCCTTAGTAGAAATTGAATCAAATAATCCAGAATTGCAGATATCCAATGATGCCTCAGCTGCCGGTAATATTTTAGACAATTCACAGGTTCCTGGTGCCAACGTACTTTCTGTAAATTCGTCTGCCAATGAAGCCGCGGCTATTGAACTACCTGCTGGCAAAGTTTCTGATGCACCTGCTGACAATGTGCCCGCTGTTAAATGTTTATCTACATTCGTGACTGCCGTAAACGTGCCCGATGTCAGCCATTTTCTACAAACATGCCTGAAGCCTCAAATGCTTGTGTTTCTGCTGCTAGGGTTGCTGCTGAGGACGAACTTAAAAATTTACAACTGCGCTTGGAAATGTTAAAAGTGCAACAACAAATACGGGCATTGGAGGAAAATTTACAATCAGCACCCTCCGGCCTTCGTTATATTGATTTAGCAGAGCTTGAAGCTGCTGTACCGCTGTTTAGTGGGGATGACCACTACGATATAAAAAAATGGTTTACTGTAAACCATTGTAAAAAAAAGAAAAGTGTGTTGGAGTTCGTCGCCGGTTGGGTGGAACGGCCAAGCAGCATGTTATTTACATCGGACTGCTAGACTACAAGGATTTGAAGGCAAGTTTAGAAGCGTTGTTTAATCGAAAAGTGTCTAAACATGAAATATACGAACAACTGCGGTTAAGAAAAATAAAACCCAATGAATCATGTATTGGTTACGTAGTGGCGATGCAGTCTATTGCTTTGAAAGCTGAAATAGAGGAAAGAGAATTGGTCGACTTCATCATCGATGGCAGTCCAGATAATTCGAATGCATTACTCCCCAGCAAAAAATAAACGAAGTGGTTCAAAAAGAATTAGTGTTTCACTACATACAAAGTAGCGATAGGTGCCGAACTTCATATTCCGTAAGAAGTACTTTTAAAATCACTTCCAAAAATGCTGCAAAATAACAATAAAAACATCTTTCACCAGTTCTTTGCTTAATGATTTTGAAGTACCTTTTTTATATGTTCTTAGGAATCAAATCAAATCACCACAACATATGAACTTCTTTTTCAACTGAAACAATTAGAATGAGGGTGATACACGAAGTATGCAATTTTAGGTTTTGCAAAAATGGTGACAAAATTTGGTAATGGCATTTCTTTTCTTTTTATTTAGAGCAGCGATGCGCACACACATACTATAACATTTATGCTTGTGTGGGTAGTAGCAAGCGAAAAGTAAACAAATTTGCTCAAGCAACAGAATTTTTTAGTGTATGTGTGTTGACAGCGCACAAGCAGCATTTTTTAGCCTATTCCCGCGGGAATAGGAATTACAAAAATGCCCATGACTGATTTAGAGCTTAAAAAATCGAAAAGACGAAAATCGATTATTGATAAATTTTTCAAATTTCATATCTTATATCAAAAAAAGTTGGTCCTAAATTTAATATTCGCGTTTTAATATTGAAATATTTGGGTGTCCTCTGTAACGTATTCTTAAGTTGCTCAAACACAATAGAACTCGATTTAGTAAAAATAAGGCATCTTTATTCCAAATCTGGCATCCAAATTTTTCTATCGCGTACTGTTTTTGAAATATTGGCGTTTGAAAAACTCAAACTCTACTGATACGCACTTATATTCTTTATAAATCACACTAAAATTTTCAAACGCGAATATCTCAAAAACAGAACATGCTTGAAAATTGTGGATTGCAGTTTTGGAATCAGGAGGTCCATTTTATACGAAATCAAGTCCTATTTCGTGGAAGCAACGTAAGAATACGTAACAGTGGACCCCTAAAAGTGTTTTTTTCTTTTTAACAGCGAATATCTCAAAAACGGTACGTGCTAGAAAAATTTGGACGGTAGATTTGGAAGCAGGAGACCAAAATCTATAAGGACCAGTTAGAAATTTCACTGGAAGGTTTTTGCTGTCGAACAGTGTTTTTAGTGTAAATATTACAAAAAAAAATACTCTTTCAATCAATCTTACAAAAATAAGTGAAAAAGAACTTCTAATTTAGAAGTTCTAAATCACCAAATAAAAATGACATAATCACACCCAAAATGCCAAGAAATATGTACTTCTAAAGAAGTGATGAAAAAAGTGCTTCCAAAAGGTCAAGTTATATTATCATCCGGATCACTACTTCAGAAGTTGTGATAAAAACACTAGTGATATATGTTATACTTAAGTGTCAATCTTTCGCCACTGAAAAGTGGCGATAAAAAGAACATACTCTGTGTGTCACGCCCATATTAAATTCATCAATGTTTCAGTTGAAGAAGAAGTACATCTGGTTCATAAGTTGTGGTGAATTTTGTAGTGAATGGTAAGCTCTTTTTTTGCTGGGTCGTCTTTATGGTGCCAGAACTATAAATGAATTGATTGACCGTATGGATAGCTACGAAGCTAAACGTCAACAGGAACGGGTCGCAGCGACTATAGCCATCAGCGCTACAGCGATCAACAAATCGAAAACGGCTGTGGCTAAAACACCAGTTTGGCCACTACCAGAGCAAATGCCCGAAACCAAAGCGTTCAGCCAACTCATGTTTTGTCTGTGCTGAAGTAGGGCATTTCCATCAGAACTGTCCTAAAAAGATGGGATTGACGGCTGCAATACACGATGCCGATGCTGCTGTAGATGCATTCCAAACGGTAAGTGTTGCCTTCATTAAACAAGATAAGCGCACTGAGGTAATGAAATTTTTTTCTCTGTTTGACACTGGTAGCCCTATTAGCTGTGTAAGAAAGTCCCTGGTACCGTTTTTAATTGAAGATGAAAAAATATTGACGTCATATCGGGGTATAGGAAATAAGAAAATAAGTATGTTCGGTCGTGTTCAATGTGAAATTTTTTTCGGAAACAAAAAAGTTTACCATAAATTTTTAATTTTGCCAGATGATGAAGCTGTTGTACCATTTCTAATTGGGAGTGATCTTTTATCAAAATTAAATATAAAATTACGCCAAATAAGGCTGTGTTATGCTAAGGATAAACTTGTAAAAATGAATTTAAAAAATATAAATAAAAAACCAAACAGAAAAACAATCAGTGCGCTTATGTCGTTTAATTTGTACAGAGTTCCCTAAGAAGTAGTAAAGGTTCCAATCAGGGGGGATAATTTAATTTTTTTAAGTATATTACCATTTTATGTAAATAGTAGTGAAAATGAAAATGAGAAAATGACTGAATGTAACAATAATTGTAAATGGTTAGCAGAGTTTTCAAGCGAAAATAAAACAGTTGTTTCCGAATTGGTAGTCTGGTGGTGATTTAAGTGATTTAGAAATTATTGAAGAAAACGGGGAATGTGAAGAGTTGATGCAAATAGTTTGTGTGGTAAATACTGAAAATGAATTGGATGTCGATTGCAAATTAAGCTCAGTGGATTCCCTTTCTTTAAAGTCGGTTATTGAGAGTAACTATTTAAACGATATAGATAGTCTTAGGAAACCAACAGATAATTGTATGAAAATAAGATTAGTTAATGACGTACCGGTATATAGCGGACCTCGTCGACTTTCATATCGCGAGCGATGCGAGGTAAAAGTAAAACTAGAGCAATTATTGCAAGGGGGCATAATACGTCCAAGCGATTCTCCATACGCATCTCCTTAATTAAAAGTGTTTCAATTCATCGATTTACATTTGCTCTTTATAAAAGGAAGAATTAATCCGCGAGAGAATTGTGGTGGGTATGCTCAACACAAAAGTTAGTGAACAGATGCAGCTGGAGCCGGATCTAACGCTTAAAGTAGCAGTAGATACCGCTCGACAAGTTGAAATACAAATTAAGCAAACAAAAGTCATCAAAGACGACAAAAACGTGTGTAACGTTCAAAGGCCAGTGGCAGCATGCATGTACGTAACCAAGGTGGGAAAAATTTGGCAATTTCAAATGGTAATGATAATTATAATAAAAATAAATGTAGTTATTGTGGATTTAAACCACATAATAGAAAATATTGTCCAACCAGGGGAAAAAATTGTAACATCGAAAATAAAACAGAAGTCCAACGTTTCCGCGATATGGTGAATTTCGTTGCAAAGGTTATCCCTAATGGGTCTAAAATATTAGTACCTATTAATGTGTTAACAGGTAGACTTTGTTTGGGATAAAGTTCAGGAAAAAGCTTTTTTAGAAAGCTTTTTTAACACAATTTCCAACTTTAGCCTTTTATGACCCTTCTAAACAAGTCATCATTAGCACAGACGCATCCTGTTATGGTATTGGTGCCTGTCTTTTTCAAGTGGTCGGTCACGATAAGAGTGAAGTGGTTTCATACATTTCAAGAACAAAGACTGATACAGAGAAGCATTATGCTCAAATTGAGCGTGAGGCCTTGGGCATAACTTGGGCAGCGAAGAAAATGACAGAATTGATAACGGGTATTCACGTTATGTTTGAAACTGACCATAAGCCGTTAGTGCAAATTTTACATTCAAAAAACTTGGATAATATAACTCCAAGGCTTTAGCGTTGCAGAATACGCCTATGCGATATGATTACTCGGTGGTATACGTACCAGGTAAAGATTTAAAAATAACTGACGCTTTATCTAGTAGTCCGGTTCCTTGTCAAGTAGATGAACCTCAGGAACTCGGAATAGAAACCGATGCTTTTGTACGTTTTGTAATAAGGCACCTACCAGTAAACGACTAAGATTTGAAATTTAAAAATTTAGGGGATTAAAAAATCCTTCCTATTGGTTTTAATCTTTATAAAACCATTTTCATAAATGGTAGAGCAGCTAATGCATTCATACTCAATAAACAATTGGAACAGAGAATGATTCGCCCGTTTGTGCCCAATTCATTTTTGGAGACTTATGGAAGTTATACGTGATATACCTGTATGGCTTAGAGATGAAAAAATTTTGCAAATAATTAGTACAACAGCTGGTAATGATGGTTTTTCGTGTTACCTCGGCCAGAAGATTTTTGAAAAGAAAATAAAACGGTGAATTTAAAGCAACGTATGCAGTGAAGATTGCGTTTTTAGGAAATCAGCTTCCCAGTAAAGTGGTTCTTGCCCATACAATACTAAAGGTTGATCATTATTTACCACCTGTAAGGCAGTGTCGCAAATGTGGTCGCTTGGGTCACACCCAGAACGCTTGTGGATGACAACTACGCTGTTTGAATCGCGGTAAGTCAGAAGGTTGCAATTTTGAATGTAACACCTTGTGATGTATTCTATGCGGGAGTGTCAGCCACAATTCTGGAGACAAAAAAAATGTCCAAAATGGTGCAATAAGGCAAGAATCAAATACATAATGACAAAAAGCTTCCGCGACGAGAAGGAGGTTCAAAATTTAAATAATCGAAATTTTAATTGTCGGAATGATATATTTGAAAAGGAAAATCATATGTGTTATTCTGAAAATCAATTTAGCATTCTGTTGGACTATGAAGGGTAGTTCCCTTCAATGCCAAGTAGAACGGATAATACACGAGATCAGGATAGAGCGGTGAATCAGATTCTTATTCATAGACCATATAACGTGGTGGCAAGACCTGCAAGACGTGTGGAGCTACCGATGCGTAATCTTCAGACATCAAAAATAGTTTAATGATGCATTATTCTGACAAACGTGACACTGGGACATTGGAATATCAAATGACTGTACTCTGTCAGGGTAACAAGACAATTAATTAATACTTTTTTGAGTGTACGGAAATCTGAAGGAAGAATTAATCCGCGAGAGAATCGTTATGGGTATGCTCAACACAAAAGTTAGTGAACAGATGCAGCTGAAACTGGATCTGACGCTTAAAGTAGCAGTAGATACCGCTCGACAAGCTGAAATACAAATTAAGCAAACAAAAGTCATCAAAGACGACAAAAACGTGTGTAATGTTCAAAAGGCCAGTGGCAGCATGCATGTACGTAACCAAGGTGGGAAAAATTTGGCAATTTCAAATGGTAATGATAATTATAATAAAAATAAATGTAGTTATTGTGGATTTAAACCACATAATAGAAAATATTGTCTAGCAAGGGGAAAAAATTGTAACATCGAAAATAAAACAGAGGTCCAACGTTTCCGCGATATGGTGAATTTGTTGCAAAGGTTATCCCCAATCGGTCTAAAATATTAGGACCTATTAATGTGTTAACAGGAAAGGTAGACTTTGTTTGGGATAAAATTCAGGAAAAAGCTTTTTTAGGAAGCTTTTTTAACACAATTTCCAACTTAAGCTTTTATGACCCTTCTAAACAAGTCATCATTAGCTCAGACGCATCCTGTTATGGTATTGGTGCCTGTCTTTTTCAAGTGGTCGGTCACGATAAGAGGGAAGTGGTTTCATACATTTCAAGTACAAAGACTGATACAGAGAAGCATTATGCTCAAATTGAGCGTGAGGCTTGGGCATAACTTGGGCAGCGAAGAAAATGACAGAATTTATAACGGGTATTCACGTTATATTTGAAACTGACCATAAGCCGTAATTTTACAATCAAAAAACATGGATAATTTAACTCCAAGGCTTTAGCGTTGCAGAATACGCCTAATGCGATATGGTTACTCGGTGGTAAAGATTTAAAAATAGCTGACGGTTCCTTGTCAAGTAGAACTCGGAATAGAAACCGATGCTTTTGTACGTTTTGTAATAACTCACCTACCAGTAAAAGACTATTACATGGAAAAAAGAAGAAGATTTGAGATTTAAAAATTTAGGGGATTAAAAAATCCTTGCTATTGGTGTTAATCTTTATAAAACCAATTTCATAAATGGTAGAGCAGCTAATGCATTCATACTCAATAAACAATTGGGACAGAGAATGATTCGCCCGTTAGTGCACAATTCATTTTTGGAGACTTATGGAAGTTATACGTGATATACCTGTATGGCTTAGAGATGAAAAAATTTTGCAAATAATTAGTACAACAGCTGGTAATGATGGTTTTTCGTGTTACCTCGGCCAGAAGATTTTTGAAAAGAAAAGAAAACGGTGAATTTAAAGCAACGTATGCAGAGAAGATTGGGTTTTCAGGAAATCAGCTTCCAAGTAAAGTGGATCTTGCCCATACAATATTAAAGTTTGATCATTATTTCCCACCGGTAAGGCAGTGTCGCAAATGTGGTCGCTTGGGTCACACCCAGAACGCTTGTAGATGACAACTACGCTGTTTGAATTGCGGTAAGTCAGAAGGTTGCAATTTTGAGTGTAACACCTTGTGATGTATTCTATGCGGGAGTGTCAGCCACAATTCTGGAGAAAAAAAAGACTGTCCAAAATGGTGCAATAAGACAAGAATCAAATATATAATGACAATCAAAAAGCTTTCGCGACGAGAAGGAGGTTCAAAATTTTAATAATCGGAATTTTAATAGTCGGAATCAGATATTTGAAAAGGACAATCATATTCTGAAAATCAATTTAGCATTTTGTCGGACTATGAAGGATAGTTCCCTTCAATGCCAAGTAGAAGGGATAATACACGAGATCAGGATAGAGCGGTGAATCAAATTCTTACTCCTAGACCATATAATGTGGTGGCAAGACCTGCAAGACGTGTGGAGCTACCGATGCGTAATTTTCTGATATCAAAAAGTGTTAAATGATGCATTATTCGTCATTTTTTTTTTTTTTTTTTTGAGTTTTTGAGTTGTAAAATTGATTGGTTTTAGGTTTAAACTGAGTTAAAACCTCAAATTCTGTTTTTGAGATATGGTTTATTTTAAGTTTAACTCACCAATGATGGAGAGTTAAACTAAGGTACAAAAATGTCAAAAAACACCTCTGATTTTAAAAAATACTGGTTAGTGTTGCCATGTTGTGGTATTTTAATGGAAAAAATGTGCGATGATGGCAACTATTCTAATTGGAAATGCGATTTTTGGTATGGCAATACCGCGTTAATCGACATTTGCTAAACTTGAACTGAAAAACAGAATGCTTGGTTAAACTTGGTTTTAATTTAATAAAGTTTAATAAAACTCCCGGTTAAACTAAATTAAAGCGATATGTCAAAAACTCAGCCTAACACAATCATCATCATTTTCAATTAAATCATGGTTCATCCTTTTCAGGATCAAATCACGTAAGTTTTTGAACATTTTAATATATGGATTTCTCTCGAGTCGGATAGGGGTAACGTAATGTAAAAGTAAGGTTAAATTGAATTAACATGTGTGACCCTTCAGGTCTTACAAAACGTGACTAAAACGTTAATGATAAGTCAACTAAATTTAAGTAAAGCAAATATGCTGATATATCACATATATTGTGATATATGAAATTGAATATATTGTTATGAATTGCTAAATTTCGTCTTTAATTGGGTGGGATGCTGAAGTTATCATATGTAGCTAAATAAAAAGTCAACAAGAAGCAATTTAGGGGTCGAGCAATAACCACGGATAAGTGTAAACTTATATGGGGTGGGCAGACCCAAGGACAACAACATCATAAAGTCCTTAGCAAAGTGTAGGTCGGTAAAGTGAGGTCAGAAGTGATTAGGTCCTTATATAGTGACATCTGATAAATTTTTGTTTATGGTCCCTGTATAAAGACGAACCCAATAGCCTGGCTTAATAAAGGGCAAACCAATATCATATGCCTTCTCTCTTTCCTTTTGCCTGTGGCTCATGGATGACCGCAGGGCCGTAACATAGTAGTCGAGGATATAACTTTAGAAAATGATCAAGAAAATTTAATTTTGAGGAACCTACTAGTGCACATCGCAATGAAAGAGAGAATAAAGCACAAATTATGGAAAAATATTATTTCCCAGGGATAGCACAGAAAATCAAGAGAATAATCAAGTTGTGCTCAACGCCGGAAATTAGAGAAACGCCAATACCAACATATCCTGGTCATACAATACACATAAGACATATTTTCAACCGATAAGAAACTCTGTCTGATATCTGATATCAATCGATAAATTTTCGAAAGACGTACAAGTTAAACAACTGGCAGATCCATTAAAGGCGTTAGGAAACTACTTAGAGAACTCTTATTTTTTTATGGAGTGCCTAAGAACGTAGTTATGGACAATGAACCCTCATTAAATTCGCCTTTGTTAAGCTGATGGCTTATTTATGTTTATAAATATATATATATATATATTGATCTAGCAAACGTACATGTTATCTCAAAAATATGTATGTATTGCATCTGATCACATGATTCCAGGAATGTACATACCAACTCAAAAGTATGTATATTTGCAATAGAATTGTTATTCTATGGAATATGAAACGAATATCGTACCATCTCAAAAGTACATATTCTGCTTGTGATTATAAAACATATTCTGCTTACGTATCCAAAAATCGTAAACAACTGAAATGCTAAAAGGCAACTTATTCAACGAATAAGTTTAAGACCGTCTTTGTTCACAGTTAATGTAAACAAAGAATCTTTTCGGTAAAGAACATTTCATCATCCCATACTTCGTTACTTGAGACGCTATGTAAACATTCGTTTCATGGCTGCAAGTGATGACCATTTATATGTGTTTGTATGCGTTGGCTTATGGTGGCTTGGCTTTAGAGCTTATCATTAAAAAACTTGAGACTCACTTCCCATTTAAACGTAACAGATAAAACTGGTGGCAGCGGTAAAATTAAGAAAAAACTGATATAAAACTAAAATTAAAATAAAACTGAAAAATTAAAAAAGTTAAAATTAAAACTAAAAATTGAAAATTAAAAAATTGAAATAAAACTAAAAAAAAAAAGGGAAGACAAAAACTAAAAAAGTAAAAATTAAAACTAAAAAGTGAAATCAAACTAAAAACTGATATAAAACTAAAATTAAAATAAAACTGAAAAATTAAAAATGTTAAAATTAAAACTAAAAATTGAAAATTAAAAAATTGAAATAAAACTAAAAAAAAAGGGAAGACAAAAAACTAAAAAAGTAAAAATTAAAACTAAAAAGTGAAATCAAACTAAAAACTGATATAAAACTAAAATTAAAATAAAACTGAAAAATTAAAAAAGTTAAAATTAAAACTAAAAATTGAAAATTAAAAAATTGAAATAAAACTAAAAAAAAAAGGGAAAACAAAAACTAAAAAAGTAAAAATTAAAACTAAAAAGTGAAATCAAACTAAAAACTGAAATAAAACTAAAATTGAAATAAAACTGGAAAAGGAAGACAAAAAGTGAAAAAGTTACGAATAAAACTAACAAAGAAGGAAGAAACGGTCAGCCGAGAACCGTCAGCCGAGCAAAAACTACAAACAAAGAAGGAAGAAACGGTCTGCCCAGAACCGTACCTACTTACAAACAATCTTTAAGCCAAAACAAACAAAGAAGGAAGGAAGGAAGAAACGGAGCATGACAGCAGTAATTTTGATGTAAGATAAGTTATTTTTAATTAAGTACGAATGGAAAAAGCCTTGTAATTACTTAAGTCAGGAAAATATATAAAGTAAAATAAGTCCTTTTTATTCAGATCAAATATAAAAAAAAAAAAAAATAAAATGGCTACAGGAGGTGTAGACCCAAATTCTACTACTAACGGTGGTAGTGTAAATGAAAATTCTCTTGCTAACGGAGCAAATACAGGCAATAGGGAATTAGATATAAACACTATAATAAAATTAATCCCGAAATTCAATAGTGACTCAAGGGAATTGTATGGCTTCATGTCTGGCTGTGATGACGCTGTGGGTCTAGCCAGTGAGAGCAAAAACCATATATTTTTAAATTTATTAAGATACAGATTACAGGGAACGCTAGGAAAATCTTAGAGAATAAAATTGTAGAAAATTGGGCGGAACTAAAATCATACTTAATTTCATTATATAAAGATTCGAATAACACTTTAGGTCTCTATAGAGATTTGATAAGTGCCAAACAGGGTAAATATACTGTCAGACAGTTTGAACAGTATATGGAGACCTTGTCAAGAAAATTGGGGAGCGATGCAAAAGAAAGTACCGCTTCTCCGGAACAATTACAGATTATACATGAGTATATTGAAAATAAAGTTATTTTGAATATTTTTATGAATGGGTTGAAACCGGAACTTTGTTCATACGTGAACAATTGTCACCCTAAGACCCTTAGCGAGGCAGCGAATTTTGCCCAACACGAAGAGGCAAGATTGCTGAATCAGAAAAAGTATAACCGACCAGATTTTTCAAATAGAAATTTGATGAGTGTAAACACAGGACAGATAAAATGTGGTATCTGTAAAAAGGTCGGGCATACCGATAATAAATGTTACTTTAGAAATAAAAAGGAGGGAAAAAGTACGAATAACTCTGCTAAAGATAGTGAAAATAAAGACAATAAAATTGTCTGCTTTAAATGCAGAAAACCAGGTCATATTGCGAGAAACTGCAATAGTGACAATTCCGAAAATAAAAATTTTCGACAGTAGGAATCGCCACAGAGGCAGCGTATTCCATGGTTCATCAAAGCCCTCATGTAGTAATAAAATATAAAAATGCCTTGTACAATATGATTGTAGACACTGGAGCTACTATAAGCATTATTAAATCTCAATGCGTTTATGAAAATGAAGTTGACAAAAGCACATATATTAACATTTTAGGTATAGGAAACAAGGAAGTCCGAAGTATAGGTCTTTCTTCAGTAAGATTTTGTATTGTCGAAAATCTTGCTGAAAACAAAAGCTGTTGCGAAAATTTTGAATGGGATTTCCATGTCGTCTCGAACGACATGTTAAAAAATATTGATGGTATATTGGGGATAGATTTTTTGAAAACAAATAATTGCCAAATTGACTATGAGGAAAATATTTTCAAATTAAAAAATAAAGCTTATCGCTTAAGAAATTTCGATAATGCGAACATTCCACCAAGGAGCGAATGTTTTCGTTTTGTCAGTGTAAATGGAACTTATGAGGATGGTGCGGATTTAGTAATTGAAAAAACTGAATCCGAAAAGTACATTATACCAAACTGCTTAAGTAAAATTGTTAAAAATCAATGCCTAGTGAGCATTGTGAACAAAAGTAATGATGAATTAAAATTAAGTGAAGTCGACATGTTAAAAGTCGATTCATTGGAAAATTTCATAATGGAAGAATCAGTAGGTTCCGAAGAAGAATCGTATGAAAATATGACAAAGATTAAAAATAAAAATATGGTTAAAAATGAAAATGGCAGTGAGTTTCATAGTGATTCCCTGACCAAGAGGAAAAATAAAAAGGTTAAAAATGAAAAGGTTAAAGGTAAAAATGGCTGTGAGTTTCAGAATGATTCCCTGGCCGTGACTAAAAATAAAAGTGTATCTGAGAATGAAAATGGCAGTGAGTTTCATAGTGATTCCCTGACCAGGAGAGAGAATAAAACTGTTAATGTTATAAACATTTTCGAGAATGAATCTGATTCGAAACTGAAAAGGAAAGTTGATTTAGTTCAAGCGTCTTTGAGGCTTGAGCATTTGAATGATGAAGAACAAGGTTCTATAAGAAAATTAATTACTTCGTATATTGATTTGTTCATCGTTCAAGGGGAAAGGTTGACTTCAACTGAAATTATAAAATGTCAGATACGAACTGAGGAAAGTTGTAAACCGATTTACACAAAATCGTATAGATACCCTAAAATTCATGAAAAAGAAGTTGAGAAGGAAATTGAGAAGTTGTCTCAAGAAGGAATAATAAAAAATTCTGTGTCCCCTTGGAATTCTCCTGTGTGGATAGTTCCAAAAAAGTCAGACGCGTCAGGTAAAATTAAATGGAGAATGGTTATTGACTATAGGAAGTTAAATAACTGTACAATATCGGATTCGTATCCAATACCAAATATTTCGGAAATACTTGATCAGTTGGGAACTGCAAAGTATTTTACAACATTGGACTTAACGTCTGGGTTCCATCAAATATTGATGGATAAAAATGATAAGGAAAAAACTGCTTTTACTACTCCTCAGGGTCATTTTGAATTTAACAGAATGCCATTTGGGTTGAAGAATGCACCGAGCATTTTTCAAAGAATGATGGATATTGTTCTGAGTGGATTAAAGGGTATAAAATGTTTCGTCTATATGGACGATATTGTAGTTTATGGTACTGATTTGAAGGACCATAATGACAAATTAAAAGAAGTCTTTGAACAGCTGCGTAAAGCAAATTTAAAATTGCAAGCGGATAAAAGTGAATTCTTAAGAAAAGAAGTAGCTTATTTGGGACATGTTATTGGGGAAAATGGAGTTAAACCAAACCCTGAAAAAGTTAGGGCAATAAATGAAATTAAACCTCCTACGAATATTAAGGGTATTCAGTCATTTTTGGGAATGACAAACTATTATCGAAAATTCATAAAAAATTATAATCAAATTGCAGAGCCAATACAGAAATTAACAAGGAAAGGTATTGACTTTTCCTGGGGGGAAGAACAAGAAAAAAGTTTCTTGAAATTAAAAAATTTGTTAACTAAAGAACCTGTATTACAATACCCGAATTTTAAAAAGCAATTCATTGTGATAACAGACGCTTCAAATTTAGGTTTAGGAGCTGTATTGTCGCAGGAATTTGATGGGAAGGATTTACCCATACAATATATTAGTAGAGGACTCAATTCAGCAGAGTCTAACTACAGCACGACAGAAAAAGAATGCTTAGCCATAATTTGGGCTGTTAAGGTTTTCAGACCATATTTGTATGGTACGAAATTTAAAATAAGAACCGATCATAGACCATTGATTTGGTTGTTTAATGTCAAAGATCCTGGTTCTAGACTAATACGATGGAGGCTAAAATTGGAAGAATACACGTATGAAATTGAATATAAAAAGGGTTTAGAAAATGTCGTTGCAGACCAATTGAGTCGTCAGGTGTATATAACGACAAGGAACATTAAAAAGAAAAAGAAATGCTCTTGTAATTGTGAAGATGGTATAAATCATACACATGCAAATAGAAATTTAAAAATAAATAAATCGAAGAAATAAAAGACCAAAGTGGAAATGTTCGAAAAGGAAATAACCAAATTGAAGATAAACAAATTCAGAATGAAAATGTTCAAGAAGAAAATGAACAAACTGAAAATGAACAAATTGAAGATAAACAAATTCAAAATGAAAATGTTCAAGAAGAAAATGAACAAATTGAAAATGAGCAAGTTGAAAATGACCAAACTGAAAATGTTCAAGGTGAACTGGATGAACAGTGTAATAATGATAGCATTGAAAATAATGGGGATAAAATTGAAATTATAAATGAAAAACAAAAATGGAATATAATAAAAAGAAAATCATGACAGTCTAATTGGGGGTCATGTGGGCCAGAAAGCCACTATTGACAAAATTAGGGAAAGATACACTTGGAAAAACTTAAATAAAATGGTTGGTGAATATGTAAAGAACTGTAAAAATTGTCAATTGGGAAAAATAAATAGACAACCAACGAGATTGCCAATGCAAATTGTTTCGAACGCTTCTCATGGGCTAGAACAAGTTAGTATGGACCTAACTGGGCCTTATCCGATATCTAACAGCGGTAACTATTATTCCCTTAGTATACAAGATAATTTATCTAAATACGTACGATTTATCCCGATTAAGGATAAATTTGCGGAATCGGTCGCAAGAAAATTTGTAGAAGATTGGATAACCTATTTTGGTATTCCTAAAATTATATTAACCGATAATGGAACAGAATTCTGTAATGAACTGTTCAAAAATTTGGCAAAAATTTTTAAAATTAATCACATAACTACAAGTGTAGCACATCCACAAGCTAATGGATCAGTAGAAAGAATCCATGGCAGATTGAAAGAATACCTTAATACAGTTGATTTCAATAAAGATGATTGGGATGAAGCCCTAAAATTTGCAGGTTTCTGCTATAATACCACAATACACTCTGCAACGGGATTTACCCCTCACGAGATTCTGTTTGGAAGAAGTGCTAACAAACCGAGTGGTATTAATAATATTGATTTGGAGACCGTACATGATTACGTGAAAAGAATTTCAAACAATATCAAAAGCATAGAAGAACAAGTTAGTAAAAATTTAATAAAAGCTAAGGAAAAATCAAAAGAAATATATGACAGAAAAGGGGTAAGAGGGGATGATATTGAAATAAATGTGGGAGATAAAGTTTTAATAAAAAATTTGTCAGTTAATAAAAAATTGCAAAATACCTACCTAGGACCTTTTAGAGTAATAAAAAGTTCGAAAGCAAACGTGACAATAAAAAATAAGAATAGAATAAGGAGAGTACCAAGAAATCTCGTTAAAAAATTTTTACGAAAGTTCCAAATAAGGCATTAGATTAGTTTTGTTTTATAAAATCTTAAATAGGAATAGTCTTAACGTCACAATCTTTGATTTGAATTACACTAATGAAACATTGTACTGTTTTTTGTAGTCTTTTGGTACCATTGGTGCTGGGAATGAATATTGAAGTAATGAATGGATACGGTGGATTCTATTTCTACCATATGGGTAAAACTAAAATCATAGATGGATATGTTAATATCATGACAAATATAAATTTAACAACACTTGAAATAAAAGTAAATTTAATTGAAAAGAAGACTAAAGAGATTGAAGTCGAATGTAAAAACCTATTTTCCAATTGTGAAAGTATCTTTTACTTAGGTAAAAGATATCACGAAAATGGGAAAGAAAAACTGAAGAATATACATAATATGTTGGGTATAAAAACATACGAGAATACAAGAAATAAAAGAGGTCTTATCAATGTAGTAGGATCGGGTTTAAAAGCATTGTTCGGTACGATGGATAATGAGGATGCTGAATTCTATGATAAAGCATTCACAGTAATGAAGAATAATGAAGAATTTATCAGAAACGGGTTGAAAGAGGAAATAAAATTGATTAAAACGTTGAATGACCAAGGTATTAATATGAAAACTAATTTTGAAAATTTGAATAACAAAACTATCGCTTTCGGCGAAAAATTGAATACTATGATATATTTTATTAATGATTTGAATAAGAAGGAAGTAACTCTGGAATATCTGGAGGAAATTGAGTTAAAAATAATAGCTGGTTGCATAGAACTAGAAGGAGAACTGGATAAAATAATTGATGCAATCTTGTTCCTGAAAATTAATCAGGTACATCCAATGATAATTGCACCAGAAAAATTTATAAGTATTTTACAATCCAGTAAATACGAAAATAATTTAATTTATGTACCTAGAATTGATACATACAATCAGATAGTTAAGAATATATATGTAAAATGCTATGAGAAAAACAAAAATTTAATTGTAATAATATCAATTCCATTTGTAAAAAATGAAACCTTTGATACTTTCAAGGTAATACCAATACCAATTTTAGACGATAAGAAACAAATTATTTTTGAAAAAGAAAGTGAATATTTCACTATATCGGAAAATAAAGAATATTTCTCCGATTTAAATGTAAAGGAAGAAAGTTTAATTAAAATAGAAAATTTTTATATTGTGACGGATATGATTCTAGAATCAACTGTTACCTTGAATAATTGTATTCTAAATACGTTCATGAAAAGGGGAAATAAAATTTGTAAGGCTAAACATATTCCATATTATCTTGAAATGTATGTAAAATTATATGAAAACAGATATTTGTTTGCCATATCTGATAATACAAAATATTCCTACGATTGTAAAAATAAGTTAATTGAAAAAGATTTACTGAAGGGTGTTGGAGTGTTTAACATAGAAAATAATTGTACGTTTTCCACATTAGATTTCAAAATAACAATAAATAATAACTTAACTGAAAAGAAAAATAACGATGTCTATCACCCTTATATTGATGATTGTTGCATAAATGTAAAATTAAACGATATTGAATATATAGAACCAATGTATAAAATACGTAGTAACAATATGAAAGAAATCGAAGACATTAGTATTGAAATTAATAATGAAAAAACTTATTTGGAAAAAACTTTGGAAAAATTTCCTTTAAAAAACGACAAAACTACATGGAGCATATTTGGAATGGTTGTTGGCATTTTTGTAATTGTACTGTTTATAAAAATTGTAAAGGGAAACTTGAAATTGAGTGTCTTTAAAAATTGTTTTAATAGAAATTCCGAAGATATAACCAGACATGTGGTTACTTATAGAAGGGAACAACAACCCTCAAATACAATAGAAAATAAACCTATTGAAATAAAAAAGGAAACATTTGAAGAACAACCTTCTAAAAGGCTTAGTAAATATAAGTATGACTTTTAGAAATAAAATAAAACAAAAGACAAATTAAAATTTTTTAATCATTAGTTTATTAGAAAAAGGTAAAAATTTTTAATGGAAAATGTTTTATCTAAATATTATTATTTAAGTATAAGGAGTGAGATCATAAAAATGTTAACACACATAAAGTTAAATAAAAAACAGACTACTGAATTTTAAGACTTCAAACCAAATTTTTATTAAATAAAATTTAATACAAAATCATAACAAAAAAACCGCATGGAACTCTAACCACTACGAACAAAGTTATCCACTTTTTCCGGAAACCCTCCCATTAAGGCTTTTATGGTAGTTTCTGTCACCTTTTTAGAGCAGGTTGTCCATCTACGTTTGAAATCTTGCATGTCCTGGGAGACCTTTTTTGTGCCCTTTAATTCTTTTTTAACAAGAGCCCAATATCTCTCCACTGGCCTGAGCTCCGGGCAGTTTGGTGGATTTGCCTCTCTTGGTACAAAAACCACATTATTATCATTATACCACTCCAGCGCTTTCTTGCTGTAGTGACAAGATGCTAAATCGGGCAAAAAGTAAGTGGATACATTGTGCTGACTCAAGAACGGAAGAAGTCTCTTCTGCAAACACTCCTTGATATAAATTTCGCTGTTTATAGAGCCAGATGTCACAAATGACTGGCTTCTTTGGCCGCAGCTACATATGGCTTGCCATACTAGGAATTTTTTGGGGAATTTCGTTTGCTTTTTTGACCGAAATTTTTCCGCAACATTTCCTCGAACATCGGAAACATAAAATTCTTGACCAGGGAGCTGCGCAAAATCAGCCAGGACATAAGTTTCGTCGTCCATTACACAACAGTTGTATTTTTTTATAAAATTTGATTTCAATTTTCTAGCTCTGGTTTTGGCCTCCAAATTTTTAAAAGCGTTTCTATCGGGAACGTTTTGAACTTTGTAGGACTTTAGTCCCGCCTTACGTTTCACTTTACGTACAAAAAAGTCTGAGCATTGGGCTAACCGAGCTGTTTTTCTGCCAGATGTGTTAGGAGCTCTCTTAAGGATGCTTTTAACTTTATATGCCTTACCAATGTTACGATAACCAGTCGTTGTTCCTGTTCCTGGCTTCCTTTCAATTGTTAGGTGTTCCAGATACCTTTTTACCACTTTTGAAACTGTTTGGCGGCATACATTAGTTTCTTTGGCAATTTTTTTGTATGTCCATGTTTGGTTTTGTTGAAAATATTTAATTATTTTTGAACGTACTTTTCTTTCATCGTCCATTGTGTAAAAAATTGCAAATTAAAACTCATGATGTAAATTAATTTATTAACTGACATATTTTTAAAATGTAAACTGCCGAAAAAAAAAAAATTTGGAAGCTTTACACCAAAGTTGTAGGCAAAAATGTGTGTTAACATTTTTATGATCTCACTCCTTAGTCTTAAGTCACTTAATTATATTCTAATTTAAGCACATTATATTTGTATCACTTTTGTAAACCTTATATATTTTAATCAATAAAGAATGGAAGCTCATTTTTTTTTTTTTGGTAACGCTTTTCTTCGAAGCCAAAACCTAGTAAGCATGTATATGGGGCATTCCAAGCCAAATCACTCACTTTTAGACCCGACCCCTTTCGATTTATTTTATTTTTGGATATGTTTTAGTACTTATTAAATGCAACTTGGACACCAATTTTCAGCTTTTTATTTCAAGATGGTGTTGAGTAATCAATTTTTCAAAATGGCGATTTTCTCAAAAAAATTAAAAAATTGAAATTTTTAATTAATTTTGACCATTAAAAAATATAGATATTTTAAAAAAAGTTGGACAACGTTTTGTTGGTATTTAAATGTAGTTTTAGAAAAAAAATATGAAAAAATTATTCGAAGTAATTATCACTTATTTTTTGACGTTTAAAAATTAAAATCGACTTTTTGAAAAAGTCCGAAACCTTCGATTTTTTTGTAAAAAACTATAAAAATACTACTCCCAATTACGCAACTTTTAAGCCATAATTCGAGATGTGATCACAATTCTTTCTATTTTTTTTTTTAATTTTAAATATTGCACCTTTTATTTTTTGGCTCTGATTTATTTTTTATGGTGCTCCAAAAAAAATAAATTGGTAGATATTGACCCTAACTTACACCAGATATATTTATTTCGAGGTAAAAATACGTCTCACAAAAATTTAGAACGATCGGAAATGGGTAAGGCGTTTAGCATGGTCCTTGAAGTTTAAAAAACGGATTACAAGGAAAAATATGATTTTTTTTCTGTTTTCGCAATATTTTTGGTATTTTAAGTTAAGTTTTAACTCAAGTGATTACGGAATTGTGATGTAGAGTAAAATACCTTTCTAATAAGGTACTAAAAACTTAAATCGGTTGAAAATCAGCCAAGTTATTACAACTTCCCCAGGCATCTAGCGTGTGTCATACCGCTTGATTAAAGAATACGAGTCCCTTTTTTTAAATTTATTGAAATTTTCTACTGTAATAACATTTTTTCATTATTCATGTTTCAGTGTAATATTTTTTTGGTTTTTCCAAATTTTAAAACAAAAAAAGAAAATTTTTTTTAAAATAGAGATTTCAAAAGGGTGTTGAAAATGCAGTCATTTTTAGCACTAATTTAAAAAATGTTAGCAAAACACAATATGAAAAATACTTGTCATCTAATTACATTTGAACTTGAAAAATAAAAAAATGTTATTACAGTAGAAAATTTCAATGAATTTCAAAAATCGGATTGTATTGCTTAATCAAGTCGTCTGCCACATGTTAGATGCCTGGGGAAGTTGTAATAACTTGGCTGATTTTCAACCGATTTAAGTTTTTAGTACCTTATTAGAAAGGCATTTTACTCTACATCATAATTCTGTGATTGCATGAAATAAAAATTAACTTAAAATACCAAAAATATTGCGAAAACAGAAAAAATTCATATTTTTCCTTGTAATCCGTTTTTTAAACTTCAAGGACCATGCTAAACGCCTTACCCATTTCCGATCGTTCTAAATTTTTGCGAGACGTATTTTTACCTCGAAATAAATATATCTGGGGTAAGTTAGGGTCAATATCTACCAATTTATTTTTTTTGGAGCACCATATAAAATAAATCAGAGCCAAAAAATAAAAGGTGCAATTTTAAAAATTTAAAAAAAAATAGAAAGAATTGTGATCACATCTCGAATTATGGCTTAAAAGTTGCGTAGTTCAGAGTAGAATTTTTATAGTTTTTTACAAAAAAATCGAAGGTTTCGGACTTTTTCAAAAAGTCGATTTTAATTTTTAAACGTCAAAAAATAAGTGATAACTACTTCGAATAATTTTTTCATATTTTTTTTCTAAGACTACATTTAAATACCAACAAAACGTTGTCCAACTTTTTTTAAAATATCTATATTTTTTAATGGTCAAAATTAATTAAAAATTTAAATTTTTAAATTTTTTTGTGAAAATCGCCATTTTCAAAAATTGATTACTCAACACCATCTTGAAATAAAAGGCTGAAAATTGGTGTCCAAGTTGCACTTAATAAGTACTAAAACATATCTAAAAATAAAATAAATCGAAAGGGGTCGGGTCTAAAAGTGAGTGATTTGGCTTGGAATGCCCCATATATCTTTATATGTATATGATTATTAAAGTATAACTGTATGCATTCACACATATGAATGACACCCGAGGTATCATTCCTCTTGGGGTTGGAAGTGTTAAGCTGATGGCTTATTTATGTTTATAAATATATATATATATATATTGATCTAGCAAACGTACATATTATCTCAAAAATATGTATGTATTGCATCTGATCACATGATTCCAGGAGTGTACATACCAACTCAAAAGTATGTATATTTGCAATAGAATTGTTATTCTATGGAATATGAAACGAATATCGTACCATCTCAAAAGTACATATTCTGCTTGTGATTATAAAACATATTCTGCTTACGTATCCAAAAATCGTAAACAACTGAAATGCTAAAAGGCAACTTATTCAACGAATAAGTTTAAGACCGTCTTTGTTCACAGTCAGTGTTGCCATATATCAAGATTTCCCTTTTTTTGCAAGTTTTTTGAGGTGCTAAAAAGATTTCAAGATTTTTCTAAAAAAATAAGTTTTTTGGAAAATAATAAAGTTTTTTCAAGTTTTTCTTAATTAGTTAAAAAATATAAAAAGCATCATTTTTTTTTGTAAATACCCGAAATATTGGTCGTAGACCAATCTTTTAGTATACCGACCGATTCAGAATCACTATCTGATTTGACTTAGCGTGTCCGTCCTTCAGTCTATGTAAACGGTTACAATTAAATACGTCTTTATTCTATGAAAATATGAGATATTCGATTACAATTTTGTTTTTAGCTTGGTATCCTTATTAAATCCATTTAAAATCAGACCATTCTTTGACTTGGTCGCCATATGTAAATTCCACACGATATTCACTTAAATCTGTAAGTTGCCAACATAGAATAATTTTTCTCTTACATTGTTGCACTAATAAAAGATTTTACCACATATAGATCCAATCCGTCATATATTGTCGAGCATGCACCGGTGTTTGATATTTGCTTACTGTGTACAATTTTCTGAGCCTTCATAAGTTATGACTCTTTCAAGGCTCCAAAAAATTAATAGAACGCTCAACATTTGGATTCCTGAAAGAATCATGTTTGACTCTTAATTCTGGATGTAAAAAATTCAAAATATGTTTTTTTGAACATTCATAAAAGAGTCAGGAAAGAATACGAACATATATTTTTCAGAATCTTTTATGAGTCATATAAGGCCCCTGTAGGTTAGTTGGTAGCATGCTAGCCTATGAAACAGGGGATCGTGGATTCGATTCCCACTAAACCCTTGGTCGATTTCAATACAACGAGACGACGGTCATTGTAACCAGTTCTCGGTTAGGTTTAATTAATTATTAAAAATGATTTGTAATTAAATTGCGAAAACTAAATAAAAACTGATCATTGGATTAAAATTATTATTATGATATTATAAGAGCGCTAAGAAAAAGGAATTATGTTTTCTAAGAACTCTTTTATGAGTCTTTTCGAGCTCCAAATAAACGCTTGGTTGTTTTTTTTATTATTTTCTTACACTTGATATAAAAAATGAATTGAAAATACATAATGAAAATACATAATGTATTAATTTTTAATTTTTTCAATACTTTTGTAAAAAAAAGATTTTTTCACAAAAAAAAAGATTTTTTTTCAGAAATAAAAAGTTTTTTCAAAAAAATATATGGCAACGCTGTTCACAGTTAATGTAAACAAAGAATCTTTTCGGTAAAGAACATTTCATCATCCCATACTTCGTTACTTGAGACGCTATGTAAACATTCGTTTCATGGCTGCAAGTGATGACCATTTATATGTGTTTGTATGCGTTGGCTTATGGTGGCTTGGCTTTAGAGCTTATCATTAAAAAACTTGAGACTCACTTCCCATTTAAACGTAACACATGGAAAAAAGAAGAAGATTTGAGATTTAAAAATTTAGGGGATTAAAAAATCCTTGCTATTGGTGTTAATCTTTATAAAACCAATTTCATAAATGGTAGAGCAGCTAATGCATTCATACTCAATAAACAATTGGGACAGAGAATGATTCGCCCGTTAGTGCCCAATTCATTTTTGGAGACTTATGGAAGTTATACGTGATATACCTGTATGGCTTAGAGATGAAAAAATTTTGCAAATAATTAGTACAACAGCTGGTAATGATGGTTTTTCGTGTTACCTCGGCCAGAAGATTTTTGAAAAGAAAAGAAAACGGTGAATTTAAAGCAACGTATGCAGAGAAGATTGGGTTTTCAGGAAATCAGCTTCCAAGTAAAGTGGATCTTGCCCATACAATATTAAAGTTTGATCATTATTTCCCACCGGTAAGGCAGTGTCGCAAATGTGGTCGCTTGGGTCACACCCAGAACGCTTGTAGATGACAACTACGCTGTTTGAATTGCGGTAAGTCAGAAGGTTGCAATTTTGAGTGTAACACCTTGTGATGTATTCTATGCGGGAGTGTCAGCCACAATTCTGGAGAAAAAAAAGACTGTCCAAAATGGTGCAATAAGACAAGAATCAAATATATAATGACAATCAAAAAGCTTTCGCGACGAGAAGGAGGTTCAAAATTTTAATAATCGGAATTTTAATAGTCGGAATCAGATATTTGAAAAGGACAATCATATTCTGAAAATCAATTTAGCATTTTGTCGGACTATGAAGGATAGTTCCCTTCAATGCCAAGTAGAAGGGATAATACACGAGATCAGGATAGAGCGGTGAATCAAATTCTTACTCCTAGACCATATAATGTGGTGGCAAGACCTGCAAGACGTGTGGAGCTACCGATGCGTAATTTTCTGATATCAAAAAGTGTTAAATGATGCATTATTCGTCATTTTTTTTTTTTTTTTTTGAGTTTTTGAGTTGTAAAATTGATTGGTTTTAGGTTTAAACTGAGTTAAAACCTCAAATTCTGTTTTTGAGATATGGTTTATTTTAAGTTTAACTCACCAATGATGGAGAGTTAAACTAAGGTACAAAAATGTCAAAAAACACCTTTGATTTTAAAAAATACTGGTTAGTGTTGCCATGTTGTGGTATTTTAATGGAAAAAATGTGCGATGATGGCAACTATTCTAATTGGAAATGCGATTTTTGGTATGGCAATACCGCGTTAATCGACATTTGCTAAACTTGAACTGAAAAACAGAATGCTTGGTTAAACTTGGTTTTAATTTAATAAAGTTTAATAAAACTCCCGGTTAAACTAAATTAAAGCGATATGTCAAAAACTCAGCCTAACACAATCATCATCATTTTCAATTAAATCATGGTTCATCCTTTTCAGGATCAAATCACGTAAGTTTTTGAACATTTTAATATATGGATTTCTCTCGAGTCGGATAGGGGTAACGTAATGTAAAAGTAAGGTTAAATTGAATTAACATGTGTGACCCTTCAGGTCTTACAAAACGTGACTAAAACGTTAATGATAAGTCAACTAAATTTAAGTAAAGCAAATATGCTGATATATCACATATATTGTGATATATGAAATTGAATATATTGTTATGAATTGCTAAATTTCGTCTTTAATTGGGTGGGATGCTGAAGTTATCATATGTAGCTAAATAAAAAGTCAACAAGAAGCAATTTAGGGGTCGAGCAATAACCACGGATAAGTGTAAACTTATATGGGGTGGGCAGACCCAAGGACAACAACATCATAAAGTCCTTAGCAAAGTGTAGGTCGGTAAAGTGAGGTCAGAAGTGATTAGGTCCTTATATAGTGACATCTGATAAATTTTTGTTTATGGTCCCTGTATAAAGACGAACCCAATAGCCTGGCTTAATAAAGGGCAAACCAATATCATATGCCTTCTCTCTTTCCTTTTGCCTGTGGCTCATGGATGACCGCAGGGCCGTAACATAGTAGTCGAGGATATAACTTTAGAAAATGATCAAGAAAATTTAATTTTGAGGAACCTACTAGTGCACATCGCAATGAAAGAGAGAATAAAGCACAAATTATGGAAAAATATTATTTCCCAGGGATAGCACAGAAAATCAAGAGAATAATCAAGTTGTGCTCAACGCCGGAAATTAGAGAAACGCCAATACCAACATATCCTGGTCATACAATACACATAAGACATATTTTCAACCGATAAGAAACTCTGTCTGATATCTGATATCAATCGATAAATTTTCGAAAGACGTACAAGTTAAACAACTGGCAGATCCATTAAAGGCGTTAGGAAACTACTTAGAGAACTCTTATTTTTTTATGGAGTGCCTAAGAACGTAGTTATGGACAATGAACCCTCATTAAATTCGCCTTCTATTCTGTTTGTGATGAAATAGGATTTAAAAACAAACATTTTTACTACATTTTTACCAGCCATGCTATTGAGTAGTTTGCCGGAATGTTACGATACGTTAATTACAGCTTTGGAATCTCGTAAAGAAGAAGAAATAAATTTTGCTTTGGTTCAACAGAGAATTATCGCTGAATACTAAAGACGTTTGCACACTGGTGGTAATGATGCTGTGTTGAAAGCGTTTATTAGGCCTGGTAGTGTTTGTTATTTTTGTAAAAAGCCTGGACACCAAAAGAAAAATTGTTTAAAATATAAAAATTGGAAACAAAAACAAGTTCCAGGAAATAATTTCAACAAAATCAATTCTGCGAAGGAAAAACAGAAATCAGAATTTCTTTTTTAAATTTGGTAAAAATAATAAGTTTTCTTGACTGATTGATTCAGGTGCAACTAGTCATGCTGTTAATGATCGTAAATTTTTTCAGAAATTGGATAAATTGTAGATATAGAAAATAGCGACTGGTTTAGCAGTCGGATAACACAAGAAACATAAAATTAATTTAAAATATAAAACCCCATATTTTTGTAACAATAATTTTAAAATAATAAAAATCAAATTTAATTAAGATTAAATCAAACCATTTTTATTAAATATTCGGTTAATCGAATAAGAATTAAGCTGGCGCAGTCGGTAGGATTCAAAGTTAAAAATTGAATCCAAAACGAACATAAATAAAACGTAAAAGTTTTAATATAAAATAAAAAAATTTAAATTTTTTTTTTTTAAGGAAAAAACGTAAAAGTTTTTTTGAACAATTGAATAATAATTAAGCTCGCGGGCAAAGAAAAATCACTAACACAAACGAATACACATAAAGTGCAACAATCAAATACTGAAGTAGAACCGAAAGTAAAATACACATATATGTACATACGCAAGCGTAGGCATCAAGATGAGCGTTTTAGGAGATTTTTTTTTTATAAATAAAGAATAATGTGTCAACGGCTAAAAAGTTGGTTATTGTAGCTTTGCACAAACTTATTTTTGAAAGAGAAGGTGACCGCGACAAACAGAAACCGTATACATCAATTTCAGGGGTTAACGAAGACGACGACGATTTTAATAAGAAGAAAACTTATGTTAATGAAAACCTCAGTAATGCAGATATGGCAGCGGTATTGTTAGGTTTGAGCTACAACAACGACGATTATTTTAAATACATATTTTCCAACCTGCGAAAGGGGCAATTGCTATATTGTCAGGAAATTGACGACGATGATGATGACGACAGCGCTAAGGGTCATGATCAAGAATGCTAGAGACCTCTGGAAAAGTTTTCGCTTTACGAAGTTCCTTTGTGAAAAAAAGGAAGGCAAGAAGAAAAAAAAAACAAATGAAAAACTCATTTTAAACAAATGATTAAACAATTGAAAACCATCTCATAGAACAACAAAAATAAATGACTTTACAAATTAAGTGTTAACGAAAGTCTTTACTTTTAAAGGATGTTATTTTTTAAATAATGCACGAAAATAACCATAAATAAAAACTGAGCTTTAAACAAATGTTTTTGTTTTTTTCTTTAAGAACAACTAAACGTAAAACTTTTTTAAACAACCTACAAACAGTTAATGACCTAATTTGGATGAGTGTTATAAAACCTGTTATAAATAAAAAAGAAATCATTTAAGTTTTTGAAATAAAAGATATATTTATTAAGTGCGGCCAAAGCACTTGGAAGGAGGAAACTGGTTGGCCAATAACCAGTCACCTAGAAGACAATCTCCAGGCAAGCGGAACATACCAGCAGCAACAGTACGGCTCCAAGGTTTTTTTTCTTTAAATAATTTTTTAATTTTATTTTTAACATAAAAATTTAAGAATATATAATGATATTAGTAATAACAATAACTGCTGTGATTCCCAAAGATATATATTGTGTACTCTGAAATCGGTCATCCAGAAGGTGACGGATAGCGGAGGTGCAATATATATATCTAATCATTTCATGTTACTAACATAAATTTTGTCTGGTGGCACGTTGCTCAAATCAAAGCGTGTTGAGACGACACGAAAAATGAACACGGGAATCAACCCGAGTATTAAAATCTTCTGCAGGGAAACATTCGTACAGCATTGTGGATTTTTAAGGCAAATTTACCGAAACCAATGAAATCGGTAATTAATTGCAGAAATCCAGTGTTGAGAAACATTCCCCAAAATACAACACTTATTTATTTTGATTCTCTTTAACCGTCAAATTTTCTAATAGATAAAAGCTTTTTATCCGCTCTTTGGTTTATATAAAATCAACCCCCTTTTTGTTCTGTGAAAATGATTTTTTTCTGTCTTTTGTAAGTTTTTCATACGCGCTCAAAGCATACAGTCCACATTTACAAAATTAAAACAAATTATAATTAAATAAAATATAATTAAAAACTGGTGAAATTTAACCAAAAACAAATCGCGTTTTATTCAGAAACATCCAGAATCACTGGCGGATGCATCCTTTACCAAGGAAACTACGCTTTCCTTGATGGATCAAAGTCTGCGGCATTAAAGAAGGACAATGACAATAATCATATAACAGAAGGACAATGACAATAATCCTAGTGTGTGTAAAAATCTCGTGTTTAAATATTGCAGCTTAAAAAGCCGGTACAAAAATATTGTGATTTTTACTAAATAAAAGAATATTTAAAAATAACAACAAGCTTTTGTTTATTAATAAAATTTCTTATATTAACAAAATTATGAGTTGAATTTTCAAAAATACGAGTTGGTCTACAAAAAAAACGAGTTGATCAACTTTTACAAAAACTGACAACAATTTTTATTAAAATCAACAATGATTTCTGTTAAATTTACTCCGATTTTCTTTGGTAATGCAATGATTTTTGGTTGAGAGTAGTAATTAAAAAAAAAAAGTTACCGGAACCAATGAAATCGGTAATTCATTGCAGAAATCCAGAAACACTGGCGGATGCAATGAAGATCCTTTACCAAGGAAACTACGCTTTCCTTGATGGATCAAAGTCTGCAGCATTAGAGAAGGACATATATATATATTAATTCCTATAGTTCCATGCTGGAACAAAGGGACAATGACAATAATCATATAACAGAAGGACAATGACAATAATCCTAGTGTGTGTAAAAATCTCGTGTTTAAATATTGCAGCTTAAAAAGCCGGTACAAAAATATTGTGATTTTTACTAAATAAAAGAATATTTAAAAATAACAACAAGCTTTTTTTATTAATAAAATTTCTTATATTAACAAAATTATGAGTTGAATTTTCAAAAATACGAATTGGTCTACAAAAAAAAAACGAGTTGGTCAACTTTTACAAAAACTGACAACATTTTTTATTAAAATCAACAATGATTTCTGTTGAATTTACTAAGAGTTTCTTTGTTAATGCAATGATTTTTGGTTGAGAGTAGTAATTAAAAAAAAATAAGTTACCAGAACCAATGAAATCGATAATTCATTGCAGAAATCCAGAAACGCTGGCGGATGCAATGAAGATCATTTACGAAGGAAACTACGCTTTTGTAGCATATGCGTTATTAACCATAACTGTATTTTACTGTATTTTGACGATATTTTGGATAACTGAAATATGAGTATTATACAGAGTACAGAACGATACACACTGTTTGCATTGTACAACAACTATTGAAGTTGCAGTAAACTAAGCTGAGAATACTCAGTCAAACTATGGTAACTTCTATTGTAAATCTTATTGAACAGTCAACCCTTCTGGTGTTGTACGATGATCGTTGTTTCGTACTTAACGAATCTAACTAAATATGTTAAGTCCATTGCTACATTTCCCCACTGTTAATTTAAATGCTAACTAAGCAATTTTGTACTATAAATTAAGTCCAATTTTAATGAATAAAGACAGTTGAAAAACAAAGCTCAACCGGCTTATCAATTTATAACAAAGCTCAACCAGCTTAACAATTTATAACAAAGCTCAACCGGTTTAACAAATTATAATGGATCAAAGTCTACAGCATTAGAGAAGGACAATGACAATAATAATATTACAGAAGGACAATGACAATAATCCTAGTGTGTGTAAAAATCTCGTGTTTAAATATTGCAGCTTAAAAAGCCGGTACAAAAATATTGTGATTTGTACTAAATAAAAGAATATTTAAAAATAACAACATGCTTTTTTTATTAATAAAATTTCTTATATTAACAAAATGAGTTGAATTTTCAAAAATACGAGTTGGTCTACAACAGAAAAAAACGAGTTGATCAACTTTTACAAAAACTGACAACAATATTTATTAAAATCAACAATGATTTCTGTTGAATTTACTACGATTTTCTTTGGTAATACAATGATTTTTGGTTGAGAGTAGTAATTAAAAACAAGTTAAAAAGTTAAATTCGGCCTTGCCGAATGTAGTGATACCCTCCACAATTTCTAAAAAATTATTGCAAAAACTTTATTTAAAAGGAAATTACTTTTGAAAAAAAAAAAAATTTTTTTTTGAAAAAAAATTTTCGCGAAAAAAATTGGGGAAAAAAATCCGCGATTTTTTTTTTTCAAAAAATATGTTTGTTCTTGTTTAAATACCATTTGGTGTTCAAATATGCTCACGTAAGTCAACCAGCAGCCGAATTAAAGCATTTTGTATTTTTAGGTTATGTTGAATGCACTAAAATTTTTGAGGTGTTATTACATTTTCGTTCATAACTTTTGAACCGCTGAACCGATATTGCTCAAATGCAATACCAAACTTCTCAGGAGAACTTCTAATAAATGTGTTAAGTTTCAGTCACCTACGTGTAATATTTTGGCCGTGATCACCATTTCCACAGACAGACGGACAGACGGACATCGCTAGAATGTCTTAAAATCGATCGGGGATCATGAATATATATACTTTATGGGGTCCCAGACCGATATTTCGATGAGTTACAAACGGAATGACAAACTTATATATACCCTCTATCACTAGAGTGGAGGGTATAAAAAATAAGTTCAAAAAATATACTACATTGTAGTAACAAGTTGTTTTATGAAGTTGTTTTTATTTTTTTTAACTCGTTTTTTTTAGATTTAAATATTCTACGATTATTTTCAGCATCAAATTTCAATAGGGGTCACCGAAGGCAAAAAAGTTCGACCGGTATAAGAAAAATGCATAAAAAAGGTTAACTGTTAAGTATCATTAGTTTTTTTATACCCTCCACTCTAGTGATAGAGGGTATATATAAGTTTGTCATTCCGTTTGTAACACCTCGAAATATTGGTCTAGGACTCCATAAAGTATATATATTCATGATCCTTGATCGATTTTAAGACGATCTAGCGATGTCCGTCCGTCCGTCTGTCCGTCTGTCTGTCTGTTGAAAACACGCTAACTTTTGAAAGACTTTACGGAGGCTCCTGAAGTTTGGCATATATGTTGGGCATTTACCTGGTCAGGTTGGTATTGTAATCCAGCGAAATCGGTCCAGTGGTTCAAAAGTTATAAGCAAATGAGTTAATTTCGGCAAGGGGTTTTCTGGAATTTACGAGATAAAACACACGGTAACTTTCGAACGGCAATTCTGAGGGTGCTGAAGTGTGGCACATATATTTGCCGTTCCTCTGACCCGGTTCGTTTTAAATTTCAGTCAAATCGGTCCAGTGGTTCAAAAGTTATTAGCAAAACCGTAAATTTCAGATTGGTTTCACCTTAAATTCACGTGTTGAAAACCCGTTAAACATGTTTTAAAAACATTTGTGAGTCACAAAAAAATTTTACAAGGTATTTTTGTCACTCAAAAATATTTTTACACTAAAACAACAAAAAAATACACTCAAAAAAAATTTTACACTCAAAAAAAATTTTAAACTCAAAAAAAAATTTTACACTCAAAAAAAAAATTAGTAAACAATTTTTTTTTTTTTCAAAAATTACAAAAAAAAAGTTTTTTTACACAAAGTAAAATATTTCCTACCAAAAATGTTATTTTTTTCACGTTAGAAAATTTACTATCACTTAAAAAGGGCATTGTGGAGGGTATTCATAGATTCGGCCAAGTCGAATTTAACTTTTCTACTTGTTATATTTATTTCTATATTTGTTAGTCAAAATTGTATACAGTTTCTGGCATGAATATAAAAAAATAAATGATAATTTACAATTTACCTTTTTTCTGCATTTTCCCTATACCAGTCGAAATTTGATGCAGAACATATTCGTAGAACTTTTTAACTAGAGTTGTGCTTACTCGTTCATTTCAGTGAGCGAACATTTTAGTTCAGTACATCAAAAAGACCTAGTTCGTTCTTCTAGTTCACTAGTTCATTTTAAACAATATTAAGCGAACTATGTTTTACAGTTCGTTCAAAAGAACGATGAACTGTAATGACTTAAAAAAAAGAAAAAACATCTGACAAGCTTATAATTTGTTAGGAAGAAAATGTAAATTTGCAGAAAGAAGGAATAACTAAATAAAATACATTATTAATTTTTTTAGTACCACTGAAATTACAGGCGATGTTTGCATCTCGTGTAAGTAATAGCAAATAAATGGCAAAATCGTAAAGCAGCTTTAAAGAAATGAAGGTATTAAAAAAACAGAATGAACGAAAGAACTAAATAAACGCAAAGTCGTGACCTAGGTCTCATAGTTCAGTAAAGTGAACTAGATCTTTGAACTAGCTCATGAACGACATAACTCTATTTTTAACACTTTAAACGCAAATCTTAGTAGACTTTAGAGCCATACGGAATATAGAGGGTTAATATATTTTGGAAAAAAAATTCACCATCAAATTCTTTTCAAGACCTCCAAACACTATTTCAAGTTTAAAAGAACATTTACATTATTTTTTTGACTTTTTTCAAACGCCTTTGAAAAAATAAATAAATAAAAATTCAGTGGGCTATAAAAAAATTACAAAGTTACAGAGCAAAATCCATTGGGGGTTTTACATACAAGTACTTTCAAACTGTATTGGTTTGGTTGAGGCCCTAACAAATGACCATTCCATTGTGTCGCAGTGTAATCAGTAATCAGTTGATTTAACTATTTACTACGCGTTTACAAAATTTAATAAATAGAAAAAAGAAAAAACATACTTGTTTGTTCGTTTTTTTTTTGAAGTGTGTTTGTGAAATGTGTTTGCTTCTTATAAAATTATTTAATATTATAAAAATAAATAAAAATAGGATCTAGTGTGTGTGAAAATCTCGTGTTTAAATATTGCAGCTTAAAAAGTTTATCAAGTTTTACAAAAACTGAAAACAATTTTTATTAAAATCAACAGAAATATTTGAAGAGTCAAAATCAACAATGATTCCTGTTGAATTAACTACGATTTATTTTGGGAATACAATGATTTTTGGTTGAATGTAGTAATTAAAAAAAAAATAAGTTAAAAAAATATACTACATTGTAGTAACAGTTGTTTTATGCAGTTGTTTTTAGTTTTTTTTTTTTTTTTAACTAGATTTTTCCAGATTTTTTTTTTTACAAACGAATGTGTCGAATGAGTTGGGGAATTATTTTTATACTAAATAATTATTTTTATACTAAATAATATTAAAATAAATTATATTACAATTTATTAAATTTAATATTAATAAAAATATATTTTTGGAAAAATATTCTTGAGCGAAACAAAATAAGTGGACGGCCAATTGAGGTCAATACACCCGAAAATGTCGAAAAAATCCACGAAAAAACGTTGGACTAACAATAAGAGTATTGAGCTAAAAGGAGATTATGTTGAAAAATTTTTTTTTTTTTGTAAAAAAAAAACTGTGTTTTATTCGAAAAGTCACGGAGAAGCTAAATGCACAACCCCAACAAGTTCTAGATCAGGCAATCAATATAGAAAACGGGGACTTGCCAGGCTTAGACAAAGTACCAGATGTGGTACGCGAGTTGAGGGACTTTTCTGGGAAGCAAACTAAATTCGCTTCCGGAAGAAAAGTGTGTAGAAAATTTTAAAAATTTATGATTCGATTAAAGGAACTCCAAAATATTTTGGAATCCCTAATGTGGTTAGGAATAAGATAGCAGGCGATGCAGACATCGCATAAGGGTCTTATAACACTTTCTTAAACAGGAACAGTATGATAAAGTGTCTGACGACACATGACACATTGGGCACTCTCAAACAGATGTTTACCATTATTCAAGGCAATAATTTTGCACTTATCTTAAACAAAACCCATTTGCAAAATAAAATCACCGCTGACATACTGCTGTATATCCTTTTATGAAATTGCTGACATCTTCATACAATTTTCTATATGTCCCGAAAGACATGTCAGCTGTTGGTCAGCCGTGTCCACCAGTATTGGTGACCACCAACAATTCGTTTAAACAGCCGCTGACCAGCTGCTCACATGTCATTGGGGACATTTTGAAAAATTGTATGAAGATGTCAATATTTTATAAAGGGAGAGTCAGAAGTATGTCAGAGGTGATTTTTTTGCAAACTGAGAATTACATATATGAATAATATCGAAGCCTCCATCCAAGTTTAAACTAGGGCTTAAAGAAATAAGGCTCTGGAGACTTTCATTAAAGGTCTCAGAGGTGACTTACCAACCCTTGACAATGAGGGAGCCCACAGACCTTTATGAAGCGTTAAACTATGTTTAAAGTTAGAAAACTAACAGTTTTGAACGCAGTATGCGTTCCACAGAGAAAAACAAGTTGAAATCATAATCAAACTTTCTACCCTAATTTTCATACCTTTCTGTTCCTCACACAATTCCATATTTGTACCCTCAATGGCTACAAGGCATACAGAATAATAAACTAATTTTTCCCCACCAAGACCTTATCAAGCAAAACCCCCAGTTCCAATATATGTTAATCGTTCCATGCATTCAAGGACGGTAAATTACACGAAGAAGCTAAACCCAAATGAAAAATGTTCGGGAGTAAGACCCCATACTCCGTCATCTCAGGTTTCATATAGCAAACAAAGAAACAAATGCCACAGGTAATGAGATTGTTATGTCAACAGCAAATTTCTTTCAATGTAAAGTGTAGAATGTGTTTGTAGAGCATTTAATTTTTAAGCATGAACTGGAAGCTGACAAACGAGAATTTAAGACTTAATGTCGCCAATCAGTACCAATCAGACAGAATGCAGTCAACTTACGAAACGTGCTTATCAGAAAGATGTCCGACTTAAAACACTTCCTAAAAACGAATGACGCCTCGCTTAGATTTAGACCGAGTTTACAAAAAAAAACACAAAAAGCTAATGGAGTCAGGTAAAGAAACGAATGACTATTTCGTTCAAAAATACTTTGAATACCAAGATTTTTGAAAAAAATTTGATACAAAATAGCAGCATTTTATGAACAGCTAAAGGTAGTTAAAATTAAAAAAAAAAATCTCGCACCCAGGACAGCTAAAAATATTAGCACAATAATTGCATATGTTGTAAATTGAAGAAAAGATTGAAACTAAACCAACAAATGCTGTTGAAAATTTTCAAAAGGTAAGGTCAGGTGGCTTAGAAAGACCGAAGTGGTGTGAATTCCTTACAACTTTTTTATTATAATTTGTTTTTTTCAGCATTTTGTAAAGAAGACTTGGACAATTTATAATGGAGCAATACACAACTGAACAACGTGCCCAATCGTTGAAGTTTACTTTTCAAATCAACGGTCCATTGTGTTGACTCAGCGTGCATACCGTCGTCAATTTAATGTGGGGGTTGCACCCTCTCAGTCAACAATAAACCGTCTGGTTGCAAACTTTCGACAACAAGGAGAAGTAAGGAACCTTATCTGGTGCGATGTTTCTTCAGAAAGGATTATTGGCTCATAATTTTTGAAAATGAACCCCAATTCTATCAATGGTGATCGATATCAGGACATGTTGGAAAATTTTGTAAGGCCAGCCGTGGAAAACCATTCGAAAATGTGGTTCCAACAGGAAAATATGGTTCCAAAGCGCACACTGCGAGGGCCACAATGGCTCTTTTACGCGACATCTTTGGTGAAAGAATAATTTCGCGTAGAAGCAATTTTAATTGGCCTCCGTGTTCCCCGGATTTAACCGCTCCAGACTGTTTCCTTTGGGGTTATTTAAAAGGGAAAGTTTATGTTAATAAGCCTAGGACTATTGAGGAATTAAAAACCAATATTCGAGACGAAATTAACAACATAACACCGGAAGTTTTGCGAAAGGTCATGGAAAATGTGTTGGAAAGAGCACATTTGTGCGAAGCAGAAAATGGCCACCACTTACGGGATATTATTTTTAATAACTTATCTAAAAATATTTCCTATAAATTTACTGTATTTAAAAAACAAAAACTTAAAAAAATATGTCTTAAATAAAAAGTTATAAGGAATTCACAATATAGTGAGAATGCCAAATATATGAGTTATAGTTGAATGACTTACTTAAAATGCAAGACGGTATTATAATTCAATACATATATAATTTAATACACCTTAATTTGGCATACTTTAAGTTCAAGCACTTATAACAACGCTTAGTTAAATTACATACAAGTAATTGTGTATTCTCGCTTACCCTTTTTTATGCTTAGTCTTAAGATTATTATCATAAACAAAACTGTAATTATTAATTATATTAAATAAAGATAGCAGTTGAATATCAGCAACGATAAAGTAAAGTCCATCATTTATTATTAAAGTTCGGCACGGAACGCCGAACTTAACAACAACACTTCGGTCTTTCTGGGCCACCCTGTATTTACTACGCGTTTACAAAATTGGATAAATGGAAAAAAGAAAAAACATACTTGTTTGTTCGTTCTTTTTTTTTGGAGGGTGTTTGTGAAATGTGTTTGCTTCTTATAAAATTATTTAATATTATAAAAATAAATAAAAATAGGATCTAGGGTGTGTGAATATCTCGTGTTTAAATATTGCAGCTTAAAAAGTTTATCAAGTTTTACAAAAAACTGAAAACAATTTTTATTAAAATCAACAGAAATATTTGAAGAGTCAAAATCAACAATGATTTCTGTTTTATTTACTACGATTTTCTTTGGAAATACAATGATTTTTGGTTGAGTGTAGTAATTAAAAAAAAATAAGATAAAAAATATACTACATTGTAGTAACTGTTGTTTTTAGTTTTTTTTAACTCGTTTTTTTAGATTTATTTTTTGCAAACGAGTGTGTCGAATGAGTTGGTAGTGCGGGATGCGGCAGGAATTATTTTTATACTAAATAATATCTAAATAAATTTAATTACAATTTATTAAATTTAATATTAATAAAAAATATATATTTGGAAAAATATTCTTGAGCGAAACAAAATAAGAGCATAAATGAAAGAACAAGTCTGTACAACATAATATTAAGAACCAAGCGTACGTGAAACCCCAGCGGAAAAAACAATATTTTATAAAGGGAGAGTCAAAAGTATGTCAGGGGTGATTTTTTTACAGAATGGGAATTACATGTATGAATTACAGTAAAGCCTCCATCCAAGTTTTAATAAGGACTTATAGAAATAAAGCTCTGGAGACTTTCATTAGAGGTCTCAGAGGACACTTACCAAGACTTTTGACAATGAGGGAGCCCACAGGCCTTCATAAAGCGTTGAACGACATATGTTTTAAGTTAGACTGAAGCCTCCATCCAAGTTTTACCTAGGACTTATATACATAAAGCTCTAGAGACTTTCATTAGAGGTCTTAGAGGAGTTTTACCAAGACTTCACGGAAATTTATGAAGCCTTAAACTATGTTTAAAGTTAGAAAACTAACAATTTCGAACGCAGTATGTTAATAATTAGTGTCCGACCGAATATGCGGCTTCGGCCAAAAAGCACTATTCGGCCACTATTCGGCTTCGGCCACAATGTTGGCCGAATACCAAATAATTGTATAATATTTGTGCTCACGTGTTGAAAAACACACTAAACTAACTTTGAATCACATTAGTAAGCCACAAAAACATTTTACAAAAGTGTTTTTGCAACTAAAAACATTTTTTTTTAATATTCGGCTTCGGTTTGGCCGAATAGTGAAAATTTGGCCACATATTCGGCTTCGGCTTCGGCCAAAAAAGGTGTATTCGGTCGGACACTATTAATAATACTAAAAAATCAACCACCTATCCCACAGAGAAAATCAAGTGGAACTCATAATCAACTTTCTACCCCCAATTTTCATACCTTCCTGTTCCTCACACAATACCATATTTGTACCCTCAATGGCTCCAAGGCATATAGAATAATAAACTAATTTTTCCCCACCAAGACCTTATCAAGCAAAACCCCCAGTTCCAATAGATGTTAATCGTTCCATGCATTCAAGGACGGTAAATTACATGAAGAAGCCAAACCCAAATGAAAAATGTTCGGGAGTAAGGCCCCATACTCCGTCATCAGGTTAACCAACTTAATAAAATGCAGAGGATTAATCATATATCAAACAAAGAAACAGAGACCACAGGTAATGAGATAGTAATGTCAACAGTAAATTTCTTTCAGATTAAAGGGTAGGATGTGTTTGTAGAGCATTTTATTTTTAAGCATGTGTTCGTCCTGGATAACATAATGGCTAGTTATTAAAAACTAAAGAAAGAGACTGGTTGTAATGGTGAAAATTATATTATGAACTGGAAGCTAACAAACGAGAATTTAAGAGTTAATGTCGCCAATCAGTACCAATCAGACAGAATGCAGTCAACTTACGAAACGTGCTCATCAGGAAGATGTCCGACTTAAAACAGTTCCTAAAAACGAATGACGCCTCGCTAAGATTTAGACCGAGTTTACAAAAAAACACAAAAAGCTAATGGAGTCAGGTAAAGAAACGAATGACTATTTCGTTCAAAAATACTTTGAATACCAAGATTTTTGAAAAAAATTCGATCCAGAATAGCAGCATTGTATGAGCAGCAACAGCTAAAGGTGATTGAAATTCAAAAAGAAAATTTCTCGCACCCAGAAATATCAGCACAATAATTGCATTTGCAACATATTGAAGAAAAGATGGAAACTAAACCAACTGGTGAAAATTTTTTAAAAGGCAAGGTCAATGTACAAATACATAACCCAAACCCAAGCATGCTTTGCTTCAAATAGCGATGACCAATTAGATGATGAATTAAAAATTATTGATGAAGATTTTAAAGCACTTGATGAAAATCTTCAATCAAATTAATAAAAAAAATACAAGTTTCCTACTGATTTTCTAAGAAATGATAAGTGTCGAGAATCTTAAGCGGAAAATGATAAGAAATATCAAATCAGGAAAAAAATCAAAAGAACACGAAACAGCCAGAAGCTACGAGGTCAGATTAGTTGACATAGAAATTCCAGTGTTCGACGGTACAGTAAGTAAGTAGAATCAATTCCACAATTTGTAAAATATTAATAGACAAAATTCTTGATCAGCCTCAGGTATTTAGTGAATGAGAAGCAAGTGTAAAGAAGCTCCATGATACAACAAATACCTACATCCATGGACCAAAAAGTGTGGATATTAAATTAACATTGTGTTTGGCCTTATGGAATTTAAATTAATATAACAAATTATTTAGCAACGGGTTGTAAAATAAGAAAGTCGCAAGAGCTCCCGCATATAGTAATATTATTTTTGAACAAACTATATAATTTCCATGTGGAAATATAATTGTACATATTTTCATAATTTAAATTAAAAATTGTAAATATAGTATCATAAATTAAAGTTGAATTTAAACAAATAATAAATATACGGTGCCAAGGTAAGAATTTTGAAAAAATTCTTTAAAGTGAAATTTCTGAAATTAAAATTACTATAAATGTTAATAGGAAAACCTGATCTAGAAATTCTATAAAGAAATTGATAAAGCCTTCTAAACGGCAGGAATAATTATAACTTCTCCAACCAGCAATTGCAAATATTTTCAACTACTACACCATTTGGAATTGGCTACAGCGAGTTATTGGTTAAATAAATAAGTTAACTTTCAAGTTAATACTATAATACAAAACTAACAAAAGTTAAAACCACATATTTTTCTACTTGTCCATAAGTCCAAAACAAAGCTTAACTTTTATATAACATATAACTAGCAATTCCTCTAGGAAAAAAACTACAATTTGAGACTACCCCTTAAAAACCTTTTGAAAAAGAGGAAAATTTAACAATCTTAAACTACATTTTGACAATTATTTCAAGGAACTTTATGAATTTGTAATTGAATTTAAAATTCAAATAATTTTTCCTTAAATTCGAAATCAAAAACCATAACTTTGAATAATTATCTGTAGTTCTTATTTGTATTTATTAAGCCTAATATTCTAACAAACTATAACTTCATAATTTTTTTTGAGTATTTCGAACATTTTTCTTTGAGTGTATATTTACCAAATGTTTCTTACATATTGAATTTTTTTACTAAGTAAAATCGGTAATAACGAAGGTTAACTTAAAGAAAGATCGTAATCATCATTATCATTGCCGGGCACATCGATGGAATGAATATAAAAATCAAACTATAAAAGTACTATGCCAATTACTGAACATAGACTATGTCACCTCGACATAGGGTTGCCAGACGGCCTGGAATGGCCTGGATTTTCCAGTTATTTGAGGTCTGGTCCAGTTTCCAGTTAAAACATAATTTTTCCAGTTGAAAAAGAATTTCTTTTATTTTAATAATTATTTTTTTTTAATAAATGTTTTTTAAAATTTTTTGAGACTACTTTTTGAATAAAACATTAATTATAAATATAACATAAGGAGTGAGATCATAAAAATGTTAACACACATTTTTGCCTACAACTTTGGTGTAAAGCTTCCAAATTTTTTTTTTTTCGGCAGTTTACATTTTAAAAATATGTCAGTTAATAAATTAATTTACATCATGAGTTTTAATTTGCAATTTTTTACACAATGGACGATGAAAGAAAAGTGCGTTCAAAAATAATTAAATATTTTCAACAAAACCAAACATGGACATACAAAAAAATTGCCAAAGAAACTAATGTATGCCGCCAAACAGTTTCGAAAGTGGTAAAAAGGTATCTGGAACACCTAACAATTGAAAGGAAGCCGGGAACAGGAACAACGACTGGTTATCGTAACATTGGTAAGGCATATAAAGTTAAAAGCATCCTTAAGAGAGCTCCTAACACATCTGGCAGAAAAACAGCTCGGTTAGCCCAATGCTCAGACTTTTTTGTACGTAAAGTGAAACGTAAGGCGGGACTAAAGTCCTACAAAGTTCAAAAAGTTCCCGATAGAAACGCTTTTAAAAATTTGGAGGCCAAAACCAGAGCTAGAAAATTGAAATCAAATTTTATAAAAAAATACAACTGTTGTGTAATGGACGACGAAACTTATGTCCTGGCTGATTTTGCGCAGCTCCCTGGTCAAGAATTTTATGTTTCCGATGTTCGAGGAAATGTTGCGGAAAAATTTCGGTCAAAAAAGCAAACGAAATTCCCCAAAAAATTCCTAGTATGGCAAGCCATATGTAGCTGCGGCCAAAGAAGCCAGTCATTTGTGACATCTGGCTCTATAAACAGCGAAATTTATATCAAGGAGTGTTTGCAGAAGAGACTTCTTCCGTTCTTGAGTCAGCACAATGTATCCACTTACTTTTGGCCCGATTTAGCATCTTGTCACTACAGCAAGAAAGCGCTGGAGTAGGGTTCTATAGTCGAAAAGTCGATTAATCGACTTTTTGCATGAAAAAGTCGAAAAGTCGAAATCGACTTTTTTGTTCTTAAAAAGTCGAAAAGTCGACTTTTGCTTTCGACTTTTTCGACTTTTTTCGACTTTTTTTCGACTTTTTTCGTTTTTTTTTTTTTGATTTTTTTTTACTTTCGCTAAATGAAAATAATTTATTTCTTCTGAAAAAAATTTCAAATGAGAGCCGAGTTTAATAACAACTGAAGCTATTGGTGTTTCCATGTATTTTGTATGTGAAGCAAAAATGTCAATGCCAAATTCATGAGTTAGAAAGTGTTAACTGCAATATTTACCAATACTTTTGATTATTGTAAACACCTCAGAGATAGGGTTCTAAAAATCGAAAGTCGACTCTTTTGCTTTCGATTTTTTCAATCTTTTCCACATTTTCGATTTCTTTGACTTTTTTTGATAAATAAAATATGTACAACCAAAAAAAATAGCACCTAAATGCTTACAAGTCAAAATTAAACTTTTATTTACAAAAAAACCGACTTTTTAAAGTTGGAAAAGGCCGAAAAAAGTTAAAAAGTCGAAGAAAGTCGAAAAAAGTCGAAAATTCGAAAAAAGTCGAAAAAAGTCGAAAAGTCGAAAAAAGTCGAAAAGTCGAAAAAAGTCGACTTTTTAAAAAGTCGAAAGGTCGAAAAGTCGACTTTTTAAAATTTGAAAAAAGTCGAAAAGTCGAAAAATCGACTTTTTAGAAATTGAAAAAAGTCGAAAAGTCGAAAAGTCGACTTTTTGTTGCGACTATATAACCCTACGCTGGAGTGGTATAATGATAATAATGTGGTTTTTGTACCAAGAGAGGCAAATCCACCAAACTGCCCGGAGCTCAGGCCAGTGGAGAGATATTGGGCTCTTGTTAAAAAAGAATTAAAGGGCACAAAAAAGGTCTCCCAGGACATGCAAGATTTCAAACGTAGATGGACCACCTGCTCTAAAAAGGTGACAGAAACTACCATAAAAGCCTTAATGGGAGGGTTTCCGGAAAAAGTGGATAACTTTGTTCGTAGTGGTTAGAGTTCCATGCGGTTTTTTTGTTATGATTTTGTATTAAATTTTATTTAATAAAAATTTGGTTTAAAGTCTTAAAATTCAGTAGTCTGTTTTTTATTTAACTTTATGTGTGTTAACATTTTTATGATCTCACTCCTTATATGCCTCTTTTTTTATACGGAAAATGTGCTCTTTTTGCTGCATTTTTACTAATTTTTATACAACTTTTTCGAGCATTTCGGCTAGTCTAGCGTTGATTTCGGCACGAATGTTTTCAATGAGCTCGTCGATGATTTAAGGTACATACAGACGACGCAATATTATGTACAATATTCAATAATATTGATGGTGTGTGGGTAAGATTGACCATTGTACAATCGTCAATATTACCCACACACTTTCAATATAATTGAATATTGTACATAATATTGCGTCGTCTGTATGTACCTTTAAGGATTCTTGGCGTACATTTTGCTTTTAAAATAACCCCACAAAAATATGTCTGGATGGGTCAAATCTGCAAATGATGGTCTTACGTCCCGGAAATTTTAACTGTCCTTCTAGATTTCCAGATTTGACAACTTTGGACTTCATTTTTTGGGTTATTTAAAAAAGAAAAATATACTCTAACAATCCTCAGGCCGATGACGAAAAAGTAATGGAAATGCTTAAAAAGGGTACATTTTGCCGTAGCAAATAGAGACGGCCATTAAGTCCAAAATAAAAATATGTGTCTCACATATGAAAATTGGCTGATTTTTTTTTCAAATCATTAAAAAAAAAATTATGTATGGGTCCAGTTACTTTAACAAAATCCAGGTGAAAATTTTTCATTATCCAGTTATTTGACATCTAATATCTGGCAACCCTACCTCGACACCATATCATTACCAAACATTGGGTACCATAGAAAGGCCCCATCGAACATTCAATGAATATGTACGTTCGTACATATCATCGGATAGAACAGATTGGGATTAATGGTTAGCTTACTTCACATATTGTTTTAATACAACACCATCAACAGTACATGATTACTGTCCATATGAACTGGTATTTGGAAAAATACCACCTACCATAGACGCTTTAAAGTCGGACAAAATTAGTCCACTTTATAACATAGATTCATATGAGAAAGAAGTGAATTCAGGCTTCAAAAGGTACAAAAAAGTGATGCTTGATAAGGCCAAATTGACTAACAAAAGCCAATACTATGGAACAACATAGGGGACCTAGTTCTTTTAGAAGACAATGCTGGTCATAAATTAGAACCACTCTTTAAGGGTCCTCTCGAAATCAAGGAGGTGCATGACCGTGGCAATTGTCTCTTGGCACTGGAAGATACAAAGACCATGAGAGTCCACAAAAATCGTCTTAGACAATTAAGGAAGTAAATATTTAAATTAAGGAAGTATATATATATATAAAATAAAGAGCAGTCGCTCATTGGATATGTTTGTTTTCATTATACCTATAGCCGCTGCCGTAGTGCCCTTCGTTAATGCGTCAGCCAAAGAAGAATTAAAAAAATTAGAAATTCAGGTACAAGAACAAATCCAAGTTTAAGATAACGTCATAGTGTGCAGCGTCCCATTAGTCATATCGATCTGACCGAGTGGGATGCTGCCGTACCCACATTCAGTGGAGGCAACCATCAAGATATTTCAAAATGTTTTACACATTTCGAGGCCTATTCCAACCGGTATACCGACAAAGAAAAATGTATGTCGTCAACTAGTGGGAACGGCTAAGCAGCACGTTATAAATTTGGGTTTGGTGGGCTATGAAATTAGAAGGCGAGTTGCCCGCCAGGAGATTTACAGACAGCTGGACTAACGAAAATTAACACCCGACGAATCGTGTCTCAAATACTTATTGTCAACGCAATTAATTGCTGCAAATTCTGACATCGTAGAGCAGGAGTTAATCAACGAAGACGGATTTCGCCCTAATGACGACATTATTAGAACCATAAAACAATATCCAATGCCTAAGGATCACGAGGGACTAGAACGTTTTTTAGGGCTGTTTTCCTTTTTTCGTCGATTTCTTTTAGATTTTTCGGGAATGGCGAGTCTACTAACAGATGCATTTTCAATTTTAAAAAAGCTTATCCATTTAATGAATGGGAGGGAAAAGGTTTGCAATATACGCAAAGGTAAAAATTTATAAAAAAATTTTATATTATCAAAATTTGTGATCCAGAAAGTCATATCGAGCTGACCGAGTAGGATGCTGCCGTACCCAAATTCAGTGGAGACAACCATCAAAATATTTCAAAATGTTTTACACAGTTCAGAGGACTATGTCAACCGGTATACCGATAAAGAAAAATGTGTATCGTCGACTAGTGGGAACGGCTAAGCAGCACATAATAAATTTGGGTTTGGTGGACTATAAGGATTCGAAGGTGAGTTGCCCGCCAGGAGATTTACAGACAGCTGGACTAACGAAAATTAACACCCGAAGAATTGTGTCTCAAATACTTATTGTCAACGCAATCAATTGATGCAAATTCTGACATCGTAGAGCAAGAGTTAATCTACGAAGACGGATTTCGCCCTAATGACGACATTATTAGAATTGTTTTACTTTTTTCGTCGATTTCTTTTAGATTTTTCGGGAATAGCGAGGCCACTAGCAGACGCATTTTCAACTTTAAAAAAGCTTCTTCATTTAATGAAAGTGAGGAAAAAAGGTTTGCAATATACGAAAATATAAAAAATTAAGGAAAATTTTGTATTATCAAAATTTGTGATCTAGAAAGTTTTAACTCCGAACGAAATATTAATATCAAGTATTTGTTTTTGATTTTTCGGGAATAGCGAGGCTACTAGCACATGCATTTTCAACTTTAAAAAAAAAACTTATTCACTTAATGAAAGTGAAGAAAAAAGGTTTATGTTGAAAATGTAAAATTAATTTAAAGTAGTTAGCAACACTTATCTTTACTTACTTTATAATAATGAAAAATCTGGTAACTCTATTAATTGTAATAAAGATTTCTTTCATTCTCTTTTGTAAATTACTAAAACCGCACGTGTTTTATTTTGTATAAACTGTTAACTTTATTGTCAAAAGGATAGATTTACAACAGTTTACAATGTAAAAAGTAAAAATTTGTAAAAAATTTTATATTATCAAAATTTGTGATCTGGAAAGTGAAGTTTTTACTCCGACCGGAATATTAGTATCAAGTATTGACTACAAACGTTTTACAAACATTTTTAATTAATTTTAGCTACGTACATAAAACATTTCATCATATGTCACATGAAACCGTCATCAACAACATTAAAAGTAAATACTTCATACCCAAGTTACGAGTACTCTACAAAAGCGTAAGGAAATTCTGTCAAATATGCAAAAATACAAATGCCCTGCCACTTATTCCACAAATGTCTCCAGTACCACCTGCTAGGTTAGCAAACTTCGAAAGGCTGTTTACATTTGTGGGAATAGATTACTTCGGACCGCTTTACGTCAAAATGCAATGTACGCAAAAATAAAAATTTAAGGAAAATTTAGTATTATCAAAATTTGTGATCTAGAAAGTGAAGTTTTAACTCCGAACGGAATATTAATATCAAGTATTTTTCGGGAATAGCGAGGCTACTAGCACATGCATTTTCAACTTAAAAAGCTTATTTAATTAATAAAAGTGAAGAAAAAAGGTTTATGTTGAAAATGTAAAATTAATTTAAAGTAGTTAGGAACACTTATCTTTACTTACTTTATAATAATGAAAAATCTGGTAACTCTATTAATTGTAATAAAGATTTCTTTCAGTCTCTTTTGTAAATTTTGTAAATTGTTAACTTTATTGTCAAAAGGATAGATTTACAACAGTTTACAATGTACGCAAAAGTAAAAATTTGTAAAAAGTTTTATATTATCAAAATTTGTGATCTGGAAAGTGAAGTTTTTACTCCAACCGGAATATTAGTATCAAGTATTGACTACAAACGTTTTACAAACATTTTTAATTAATTTTTGTTTAACCTTACTTTAAGACCAGCTGAATATTGAAGCAGAAGGCAGAGACCTGGAATTTTTAGATCGCGACGGTGCCTACATTAATTTTGAAAAACCTTCAAGGAATAATTAATTACACAATATCGCGACATAATGATCACATTAAAAATGATAACTAATCAAAAAGATTCATACTTAAATTACTGTTACTAACCAAATAAAACAAAGGAATATTAATATAGTAAACAAAGAATATCTCTATAGAGTGTAAAGAATCTCTCTATGGCGTAAGATCCACATTAAATTCAATTCAATTAAAATCATATAAATAACCTTCCATGAAAAGTTAACTTATAGTAGTAATATTAATCCCATTAATACTCAGATGGATACAAGCTCTGAGGTGGAAAATAAACCAGTAACTTCCCACAAGACCGAGGAAACACAGGGGAAAGGCCAAAGTGATAAAAGCACCACAATGCCCCAAACTGTTGTAGAATTGAGTTTTGCATCGAAGATCATTCCTGACATCGATGGCAGGTCGGAGAACCTACGGAGTTTTTTGGACGCCCTAACTCTATTGGATTCCGTTAAGGATATCCATGAACTAGTGGCGGTGAACCTTATTAAAACCAAATTAAAGGGAACGGCCCGAAATTTAATCTCTAATGAGATTACAATCAACCAGGTGATAGCAACATTGTCTGGGACGGTAAGAGGTGAATCGGTGGAAGTCATCTTAGCCAAACTATCCAATATACGTCAGGGTGGCAAAACTGACAATACCTACGTATCTGAGGTGGAATCAATGACTAAGTCTTTGGAGAGTGCGTATATTACGGACGGGCTATCCCAACAATTAGCCCAAAAATATTCTACCCAAGCAGCGATAAAAGCAATCACCAAGAATGCTACAAACGAGAGAGTAAAACTGATCATGGAATCAAGAACTTTCTTGGATATGAATGCTGTTACAGCAAAATTTGTGAACAGCTGCACAGAAGCGTATTGGCAGCAGAACTCAGTTCTTTTCACTATTATTCCAACCAAGGAATTAGAGGTAGGCAAGGAAGCCGTGGACGCGGTAATTGGCAAAGTCGTCCAAATCGCGGCAATTACAATAATTATCGTGGCAATGGCCGTGGTAATTATAATAATGACAATAACTATAATGGTGTAAATTCATATCGTGGCCGGGCCCGTCCAAATAATAGCGGGAACCGAAACAATGTACGTAACATTACGGACAATGCCTCGGAAAACGTGCTAACACTCCTGATTTAAACCACAAAATATATAATTAAAACTTAAACCTCTATAGCTATATATCCTGTAAGACTTTACTCAGTGAAAAAAATCCACATTTTTGGTAGATACAGGTGGAGATATTTCTTTAGTAAAGGTTGGACAGCTCCTTAACGGACAAATAGATGAGACTAGAACAACACAAGTGAGCGGTGTTGGACATTGATTAACAATTACTCTTGGTGAAATTCGTACTAATCTACAATTTGAGGTACTCCTTATACCACAGGTATTTCATTTGGTCGAGGATGATTTCACGATTCCTTCTGACGGAATCATTGGTATCAATTTCATTCGTAATTACAATTGTCATCTAGAATACCAGGATGACCAAGATTGGATAATCATGAGATCTAGAAGACTTACCCAACACATCGCTATAGCATTGCGTAGTTCTCCACAGATTAACTCAATCTCTCTTCCAGCGAGATCAGAGGTAATCAGGCACATTAGCATGCAAACTGATGAAGAAAATGTATTGATTCCAAATCAAGTTCTTCAAAATGGAGTGTTCATTGCGAGCACCATAATCTCAAAATCTAGACCAATGGTCAGAATAGTGAACACAACTAACAAAAATGTTGTTATTCTTAATACAAATATTTAAACCGAAAGTCTTAACGACTACAAAATTGTTCACCCAACCAGAGACCCTCGAAAGGATCAGAAAAAAATAGAGATACTATCCAAAAATTTCCCAGAATTTGCTAAAAACAAGCTAAAAAACATTTGTCATGAGTATGTTGATATTTTTGGATTGGAGTCTGAGAAAATGACTACCAACAACTTCTACAAACAGAAGTTGAGGTTGAAGGATAATGATCCTGTTTATATTAAACCATACAGAATGCCACATTCGCATAAGGCAGAGGTAGACGATCAAGTTAATAAACTCATAGGAGACGATATTGTAGAGCCCTCCATGTCGGAATATAATAGCCCAATTTTACTAGTACCGAAGAAATCTTTACCCGGTACGAATCAAAAGAGATGGAGATTGGTCGTTGACTATAGAAGGATTAATAAAAAACTCGTTGCGGACAAATTTCCACTCCCTAGAATAGACGATATTTCAGATCAATTGGGCAGAGCCAAATCTTTTTCCTGCCTTGACTTAATGTCAGGTTTTCACCAGGTTGAATTAGAAGAAGGCTCTAGGGACATAACATCGTTCTCCACGAACAAAGGATCATTTCGTTTCAAACGATTACAATACGGTATAAAAATTCATTTCAGAGAACGATGTCGCTTGCTTTTTCTGAATTATCACCAGACCAAGCATTTATTTATATTGATGACCTAGTAGTAAGTATTTTGGCTCAACAGCAGGAAACGTTTCGACGCCAGCAAATCCAAATGGAGCAGCAACAAAGGCTAGTCGTACATTTGGCTGCATTGGCTAGTGGGAGTTCATCATCATTAAGTGCTCCGTAAACAAGTTATGATACAGTGATGGGCATGATATCAAAGAGCATAAAAGAATTTTCTTAAAAACCCGATTAAAGCCAAACGTTTGAGGGATGATACGCTCGTTATGAGCATTTTTTGGAGAAGATGCCGTAGAAAAAAAAAATCTGACAACGCTATGCCTGAGTAGTGTGTTTTTTTTTTTTTTGTGACGGCTGATAATTAATTTTTTTCTTTATTAAATAATTCTGATTTAAGCGCCTTTTAATTATATTAGTTTTTTTTTTGCTATTTTTATTCAATAAAAATATTGTTTCGTGAAAATTTTTGATTTTTAAAACCGGAACCAAGTTTTTATTTTACAAATTTTTCACGTGGTGCTGTTTGCTGTTGTTGCTGTTTTTCCTTTGTTATTTTGCTACTATGGCGCCTAAAGTTTACAAATGTGGAATTTGCTATGAAACCATTGGGAAGCAGGGCAGTATACAATGCAGAATGTGTGCTTTATGGATTCATTCAGCTTGTGCCCAGATTTCAGATGATGAAATTATGGCACTTAGGACAAACAAAGCACTTTCCTACGTGTGTTCAATGTGCTTGGAAGGCACTGGGCGTAATAAGTCCCTTGCCGATGAGGTTCGGGACTTGAACCGTAAATTTGATTCCTTTATATCGAAAGGTAATGATGATCTAATTTCGATCAAAGCTAATTTCGATCAAAGCTGATGCTGTTGGTGAGATTAAGGAGCAAATGACTTCTAGTGTCAAGGAAATTTAGGCTGATGTGTTATCGTGCAACACGCGCATCAACAATGTTGAGTTGTCCACAACCTCCAAAAAAAAATTCCAAAATAAACGTAATCATCAATTTTCATTAACTTAATGATCACATTAAAAATGATTACTACAAAAGATTCCTACTTAAATTACTTTTACTAACCAATTAAACCAAAGGAATATTAATATGATCTATTTATAGTAAACAAAGAATCTCCCTGGAGTAAACAAGGAATCATATAAATAGCAGAACAATAGCTTTAAGTATTCAGAGTATTTATAATTGTGAAAGTAAGAACTAGTGCAAGTACCTTGCTTAAAGAACCTAATTGAAAATGCAACACTGTTCAATATTCTAATTTTCTTTTGATCGCTCACACATGTAAATAAGTTATAGAAGAATATCGTTCGAACAAGAAAGTCAGTCGTGTTGATGTTCTTTTTATTAAAACCGTTTGTGCTTTCTATTAATTAAGTTTAAATAAATAAAAATCAAATTTAATTAAAAATAAATTAAACCATTTTTATTAAATATTCGGTTAATCGAATAATGATTAAGCTGGCGCAGTCGGAAACGAACATAAATAAAACGTGAAAGTTTTAATATAAAATAAAAAAAAAAAACAAAAAAGTTAAATTTCTGTAAGGAAAAAACGTAAAAGTTTTTTTGAAAAATAAAAATATTGGAGTTAGTTCATATCAACAAAAATTTTTTTTAATAAAATAAGTGCAATGAGTGTTGTAGCAATAAGTGTTGAAGAACTTCATCACAAATTAAGTGAGATCTTAAATCTCATGAACACTAAATATTGTCTAAATCCCGAAAACAACGCCACGTTTTCCTCTAGTATAAATGAAAGATTAATCTTTGACATTTATATAAATTCATTGTCTTTAAATATAAAGACGTTATTGATACAAAATAATATTGTCACCATCAGTGATCAATCCAAACTCTGGAAATCCAGTCAGAAACAATGACAACCTATGGAGCTGGGCAATGTGGACATGAATGAAAATTTTCATGCACCACCTCTGGGTCCCAACTACCAATAGTTTTGCTAACGATAAATAATATCAAAGTTAGATGTTGACAGCGGAGCTGCAACTACGTTAGGCGACTATGGGACTTTAAGGGGGTTTTCTTCATAAAGAAGAAAATTGAAAAATAAATTGAAGCTAAACACACTAACTGGTACAACATTAGTGAATGAGGAAGTAATAGTCAACGTTCCCCAGGAATTTAATGCAGGAAATGAGACGATGTCTATAAAATTAATAGACTTAACAAATAAAGCTTTTGATTGTATAATCGGGAATAATGTATTGATGAGACTATTGGTTAATGTTTACGTGAGACAAGTGTAGTTATACGCTGCATTGTGTTTGTGCTTGTCTTTGGTAGATTCCCCCGGTCAGCAACAGGTCTGGCAGCACTGTTGGCTAGCTAGTGTGGTGAGTTTGATATCAACACTGTTGATGAGATTTTGTATATTTTTTTTTCTTGTCTACACACACATATACTAACCAACAGTCTGCCAAATCAAACGGTAAAATTCCAAAAGAAGTTTTACTAGAAGAAAAAAAAGTTTTTGTATTATAAGGTTTTTGATTCTTGCTGCACACGCACATGGTGCAATGTAAAGGTTAAAATAAAATACGATTTGTTTAATAAATACAATAAACCCCAGTGAATTTTAAGTTAAATGTAAATCCAATTGTAAAACCAACCAAATCAACATAAAGGTCGTTTTTATTTACCATCATATCTTATTGGGAAACTGACTACAACCCACTGGGCCATTGACAACAAAATATCTGGCAATTTACACATTGAGAGAGCCACGGACGCGTATCATCCAAGTACCTTAGAAAACTACGCTACACCAGCCCGTCAAGGTAACAGTTAATAATGTCGAAGTATCATTTAAATTAATATTTGTTCTCGATCAATAATATAGAACACAAATAAAAATGTTGCGAACTAAACGGCGAGAACACGAAATATTATATAGAAAATATAATATAGTATACGTAAGTGAAAATGACTTACGAAACGATCATTATTTAAATGATTCATTTAGCAGAACGTTAAGAAAAGGGAGAGTCGGAATATATTCCGAACTTCCTGAACATTTGTATATCATAGTTCAGGAAAAGTTAGAATCGTTGTTTAGGAATGATCGGAGTTTAAATTTCCTTAAATGTACAAAGTTGGCTATTGATTTACCTAATGAGGAAGAAGTCTATGGAATAATTGAACATATTCACAATAAAGGGAATCATAGGGGAATCTTGGGAAATTTTGAGGAAATCAAAAATTCCTACTTCTATACAAATTTGATAAAATTAATTAACAAATTTATAAATAAATTTATAATTAGAATATGCAGTGAAAACAAATATGATAGAAATCCCTATGGTGGATGCGATTTCAAAAGTTTGATTTTACTTTAATTCATCGAGAGGGGAGTCAAGTGGCTCACGTAGATCCTCTAAGCCGTGCCCCCGATAAACCCACAGCCGAAATAGAACCAGCCGGATTTATTATGAAGATCATTGCTAAAGTTCTGGGAAACGATCGTTATTTGATAGAAGATGTGCCAGGTATCGAAATCACAAGCCGTAAGTTTTCTTCTGTATACTCATCCGAAAAGATCAATGGTACAGCAGTTATCCAACCCTTGATGAAACATATGACGACCTATCCCACGAAATCGAGGACGATTAAGGGTCAGAAAGGGCCGAGCTGCCACCCTGTATTGAAATATCTGACGACCTATCCGACGAAATCGAGGACGATTAAGGACCAGAATGGGCCGAGCTGCCTTCCTGTATTGAAAATGCAACACTGTTCAATATTCTAATTTTATTTCTTTTCACTCACACATGTAAATAAGTAGTAGAAGAATATCGTTCGAACAAGCAAGTCAGTCGTGTTAATGTTCTTTTTAATAAAAACCTTTTGTGCTTTCTATTAATTAAATTTAAATAACTTGAATAATCAAATTAAAATCGTTTTCTTTATTTGACAATAAATGTACCGTGTGTGACATAATTAATTTAATAAAATAAAAAAGTGTTGTATTATTTAAATTAAAAATAAAGAAGTCAAAGAAATAAATTTAAGCAAAAAAATATTTTTTAACTTCGTACCAACCATCAAGACTTAACTGACGTCCAAGTCAAAGGGCAAGGAAATAACGCTAGCATAATACGGACAACAAGCATATCCTTCAAGGACAACAAGTAAATCCTCACAGGACAAGAAACACATCCTTCAACAACATTATTTTCATCACAGAAAGTTAAGGTAAAACTCTAACATAAAAATAAGTACCAAATAAATTTGGGAAAAAATAAAAAACCATCAAGTATCGTTAAAATTAAAAATTTTTGGAAACGAGAACTAGAAACTCAATGGTATCTGTAAGAGGACAACATTTTTAACATTTTAATGATATAGCGTCCTCAGGATATATAAGCAAAATAGAGAAAGAAGAAAATTACGGTTTCCTATCGTATTCTTACAACTCGGGAATTGTTACGTCAACAAGTGATTTCGTTCAGTGTTTAGGGTGGGGCGTGTTTAATACACATTTCCTACTTTTCTCACGGTGTAATGTTGATTAAGAATTGGCAATTCTGAAACGAATTGACAACGAATAAGAATTGGCAAATCGAAACGTTTTGAAAACACACAAAATCATCCCTATACCTAAATGTGTGGGTTCAAATAAAATTGAAAATTTTCGTCCAATTTCCATTCTCCCCATTATTGATAAAATTTTTGAGAAAGTTATGTTTGAACAACTAACAAATTATCTTGAGGTTAACCAAATTCTTTTTGATCGTCAATATGGTTTCAGGAAAGGTAGTGGACCTGAGGAAGCTGTCATAAATGTAATTGAAAATATTTGTAGCGGCCTTGATGCAGGATACAAAGGAGTTGCTGGCGTGTTTTTTGATTTATCAAAAGCATTTGACTTGGTAGATCACAACATACTTATAAAAAAGCTGAGTTATATTGGTTTCCATGAAGAATCTCTTAAGATTTTTAAAGACTATTTAAGTAACAGGAAACAATTTGTTCAAATAGCAGAATCAAGAAGTAGTGAGCGTGATGTTACTTGTGGGGTTCCACAGGGTAGTGTTCTTGGTCCTTTGTTATTTAAAATTTTTATTAATGATTTGAAAAACATACAGTTTAATGGAAAACTTTTTATGTTTGCAGACGATATTTGCCTTTTTTACAATTATAAATACGAAAAAGTTCTTCAAACACAAGTTGAATATGATGCTGCAATTTTATCGGAATTTATGAGAATAAACAAATTAATTTTGAATGCTAACAAAACAAAATTCATAAGATTTAAGCCATATGTTTCAAAAAATGAAGAGCCTGCATGTGTCCATATTGATGGTCAATTAATAAATGAATCCAAAAGTGTTAAATACCTTGGCATAAACTTAAACCATAATCTTCTATGGGAAAATCATATTAGCCGTCTCAAATCTAAATTATCATCTGGAATTGGTATACTTTATAAATTTAAAAATAAACTCAATGTTGATACGAAAATGTTGATTTACCAATCCTTAATTCACTCGCATTTGACTTATCTTCCAGTAATTTATGGTAGTAAAGCTAACTCAGTCCTGGGATCACTGCAATCAGCACAAAATAAGGCGTTGAAAGTTGTGTTTAACCTTCCATTACAATTTGGAACAACCGATTTGTTTAAAAATTATGCAAAAACGATACTTCCGGTGAAAGGTCTTTATAAACAACAGCTTTTAGTTTATGTTTATAAATGTATTAGAGGTATTGGCTCTCACACCATACAATTCAGTAGTAATATATCACACACACAAAGAGTCACAAGACAGGCGATGGACCTAAATTTAGTACGATGTAGACTTGAGTTAACTAAACAGCGGATTTCTTTTGCTGGACCTAACGAATACAACCACTTACCTAACCGCTTAAAAGATATCTCAGTTTTATCAACTTTTAAAAGTAGTTTAAAAGAATTTTTATTGCAAAATGTTGAAGTACTTCTTGCATCTTGAAAGCTTAAAAACTTTTTAAAAACTTTTTATTTTTTAAAAAACTTTTTATTTTTTTTTATAAAAAATTGTATAAAGTAAAATAATTTATTTTTTAATTTGTAGATTAAATGTAAATATTTATGTTGCCTACTGGCCTCTATAAAGCCTTATTTGGCGCTGAGGCAAAAATATAATTTTTTGTTAAAATGAAAATGAAATAAAGATACAAAATTAAAAAAAAAAAAAAAAAAAAAGCGAATTGACAAATTCGCTTTCGATTTGCCAATTCTTAAATGGCGGGAGGGAAAAATTTTGATATTGTACAAAAGTTCTAGAAGAAGTTTGTCTGCGGCAGCGTGCCAGTGAAGTCGTGTTTTATTTTTGTAGCGGATCGTTTATTTTATTATACACTTATTTTTATGTACCTTTTTTTATTATACACTTACTTGCATTTAAATTATACATTTTCTTATTTTTTTGAATTTAACATTCATTTTATTTTTGAATTTAACGTTTAATACTTTTTTGAATTTAACGGTCATTTGTACCGATTAACGTAAAAGTAACTATAATCGTTACCGTTCGTAGATACAACACTGCGTGTAACAGCTGTTTCGTTAAGTTGTGCTTTTGTTATTTCTTTTTAACGATCGTTCGCTTTTATTAAAAAGCTCTTTTGGTGATTGTATAAAAGTGCAAACATTGACGAAAACAGCTCATTCTTATTTGCAGGTTGGTGTGAAAGGACGGTCAGCATTGTACAGCGGACAACACAAGCTTCGTTAAAGAAATAAGGGTTGTTGGTCGCGATAGTGGTCGCATCTTCTTTTTCTTTTATTGCTTTTTTATAACAACCTGCTGTTGTTGTTGTTTTAATTTTGTCATTCTTATTTGCAGTGAAATAATAAATTGTGATTTTTTTTTTATTAAATAAAATAATTTTAAGAAAATTTAAATCAACTTTTTTATAATTTCGCTCTACAAATTGGCGCCCAACATTAAAGGCCGTAATTAACGCCCGTGTTTATTTATACATTTTGGACAATTAAGGAGCTGTGAAAAAGCCAGTGTTTTTTTTTATTTGATAATTAATTATAAAACTACGTGGTAGTGATAAACGCCGGTGTTTTATAAATTAATATATTGAATATTATACGAGGCCAACAATATACGCCCTGAAAGCCGTATACATAAATAATTCAACGCCGTTTTTATACAACAATCGTCTAGTGTGAAATCGTGGCAGGTTTTTTTGTAAACGTAAGAAAAAGTCAACGCATTGCGGAAAAATCAAATATGACTACTACTTTGACAACGGAGCAATTTGAGCGTCTTCTAAGTGCGGTAAATAGACCCAGTGAAAGATGTGGGTCGCTCAGCACTTGCTCTGCCCGGTATAATGGCGAAAGAAATCCTTCAAAGGTAGAGGAGTTTATTTCTGCGATTTCAACATTTAAATTGGTTGAGAAAATAACCGATGCCAACGCCATGGTAATGGTATGCCAATGCTCCTGGAAGGGGATGCTGCGGAATGGTGGCGAGGTGTAAAGGGTGGTGCTGTACGTTTTGATGATGTGATTCGAATGCTACGTGAGTCATTTTCACCTCCAAAACCAGCGTGGAGAATTTACGCTGAAATTAATGAAATTAAGCATCAAAAGAACGAAAGTACAGACTCATTTGTACGTAAAAAACGAGCTCTATTTGCCCAGTTAACAAACAAGCCGTTGGAGGCCGATCAATTGGATATGCTGTTTGGTATGCTACATCCACAGATCCGAGAACGTTTGTCTCATCATAAGATGAAAACTTTCGACGAATTGTTAGTTGATGCTCGTGAAGCGGAGCAAGTTTTGTTTGAACGTGGTACAGCTGACGCTGAGGTTGCAAATGTTGCCAGCGGTGCTGAAGGTGGTCCAAAACGGTACTCATTTTGCCGTAAAAAAGGTCATACCGTAGAAAAATGTTTTAAGAAGCAGGATATTATTTCAAAACAGGTGCCTGTGGTAAAAAATGATCCTGTTGTGCAGAAACCGAAATTTGCGTGCTATGGATGCGTTACTCCTGGTACAGTCAGAGCTAACTGCCCTAATTGCAGCAAAAAAGTAACCAATAATTCACCAGTCGGGGTAAGTCTTAATTCTCTGGGACTGTGTGTAGGTCGTAATATTCCAGTGGTAAATGTGGAACTTTTTGGTATCCCTGGTCAAGCGTATTTTGATTCCGGTGCTAAGACAAGTGTGGCTAGCACAAATTTGAAACGTATAATGGACCTTAAGGGGTGTGTTTTCGAGTCGATTGATTGTAATATATCGCTCGCTGATGGTACAACCAGTAACAGAAAATGCCTGACAACAGTGTGTAAAATTGTAATTGGTGGTAGGTGCCTTAACATAAAATTTCTTGTTTTTCCCGATGACAAGAGCAATAGAACGTTAATTGGTACAGATTTCATGGAGGAAACTGGCATAATGTTGAATATGGGACAACGGTATTGGTACTTTGAAAGTTGCCCTGTCCAGTTTTTCGACTTCAATGAATCATGGCCATTGAATTTAAATTTGGTGGAAACCATAGGGGTTTCGGATGCGTATATTAAGCGTAAGCCAACTGAGGTTGCAGCAAAACCAATTGAACCCCCACATACAACACCAAAACGTTTTTGTAGAACACATGTATCAGATTTTGAGTCATATGGTCCTGATTATACTTTGGGAAATGATTATTCCCCACATTCGATTCAATCTATTTTCAGGGACGCAATCCCAAGTGATATGTCTACACCAGATCGTGGTAAAAATGATTTGTTTAGTGGCGTTATGGTTGAAGTAGAGGAAACTGCTGGTGAACCAATTTTTACGTCATTATGTGCATTTGACTTCGAAATATTAAAACCTACAGATGCCCTAATTTAAGATACGAGGAAAAAGTGCGATTGAATAGAGTTTTGGTTGAGCATAGCGTTATTTTTTATGGTTTAGGCGAACCTACACCGTTTGCAGTCCATAAAATTAATACTGGTGCACATGAACCGATTGCCTCACCCCCGTATCGTCTGTCTTTTGCTAAAGCTTGTGAACTAAAATCTGAAATAGAAAACATGCTTGAAAACGATATTATTGAAGAATCTGAGTCAGCATGGTCGTCACCGGTAGTCATGGTTCCAAAGAAGGACGGTTCCATTCGTGTTTGCGTGGATTATAGAAAGCTTAATGCTATTACCATTGCCGATAGGTATCCATTACCAAGAATGGATGATTTGTTACATGCCGCAAAAAGTACCAAATATATGACTACACTTGATTTACAAAGTGGGTATTACCAGGTAGAAGTTGCCATAGAAGATCGTGATAAAACGTGTATCATAACTCCATTTGGGACATTTCGTTTTAAGAGAATGCCGTTCGGGTTGCGAAATGCGCCCGCAACCTTTCAAAGGTTGATAAATCGTTTTAAAACTGGTATACCCGAAGTATGTATTTTAGCCTATTTAGATGATATTATCATATGCTCGGAAACATTTCAACAACACCTTGATGATCTTGATGCTGTCTTCAGAAGATTATTGCTCTTTAAACTTCGATTAAATAACCAAAAATGTAATTTTTGCTGTTCCAGTGTAAAATTCCTAGGTCATGTTCTTACAACTGAGGGTATAGCTGTAGATTCAGGTAAAACACAGGCAATAGTTGACCGTAAAGAGCCCAGAAATTTAAAAGAATTAATTTCATTTATTCAAACGTGTTCTTGGTATAGAAGATTTATCAATCACTACGCTGAAATTGCTAGACCGTTAACTAATCTTACCAAGAAATCATCAGTATGGAAATGGGAAAAATCGGAAATGGATGCTTTTAATGCTTTAAAGAATGCCTTGACTACGTCACCTATACTGAAACAGGCTGTTGATAATTTGCCATTTTCCATAAAAACTGATGCGAGTGCTTACGCTCTCGGAGCAGTGCTACTCCAGGGGGAGGGTAAAGAAGAACACCCTATAGAATATGCCAGCCGTTTGCTAAATTCTAATATGTTCTTTTTCAAATTGGTAAAGACGCCATAAACCTATTTTCTTGGAAGACGCCAAATCACTTGACGACGCTGCAAAAGTTCGACTTAAAAAATTTAACCCACAAGTGTATGACAGATATGCGGATTTTTTGTTACCAAGGAAAGATCTACATTTCAACGAAACTGTCACTGCACTCACCACATTGTTTGATTCTCATGAGTCTCTTTTCGGTCTATCAAACTCGCTTTGTGTTTTCCAACGACATATTTAGTGAATTGACACGTAAGGGTGTAGCTCTAGCGTATATTGATGACATCATCCTGCCAGCAAAGAATGAAGAAGAATCATTAACAAAACTGGCACGTGAGTGATTTAACCATCAGTCAGGTCTACGACTTCGACATAAATATCAAGAAGTGCAATTTTTTTTTAAGAAAAATACAATTTCTTGGTCATGGCATCGAAAATCAAAGTATATTAATCTCTTGAGAATTTATACATTTAATAAATAATTTGCAGTTAGTCTTTTAGATCAGAAGTGTGATCGGAATCGTATACGTAAAGTGAAAAATTACGAAAAGAAAAAGATAGAAATTAAATAAAATCATGTCGCGACAAAATTAAAAAACTCTCAACGTTAAAACTAGAACATTTAAAACAATGCGTGATCGGGAATTTCCAACGTCGGGTACAAAAACGGAAGTAATTGTACGTCTATCGGGAATTCTTGGTACGGATGAAATCGACTCAAACGGTGAGGATAGTGATATCTTTAAGGAAACGTCCTCTACGACTACTTTCTCCAATATACGCAAAACGAAAACGTCATGAACTCGCAACGGCAGGTTGATAAGTTGAAGGGGTTGCTACAAAATGCTTTAAGTATTTTGCAAACGAACGCTCAACAAGTCAATGGCAACGAGAAAAACGTACCACGATATAACAACGTGCAGAATTCAATACAAAGCGATAAACATGCAACAGGCATGCAACTACAAAACCATAATGAATGACAGCGCAGTAGCGAAAATTTGAACACAAATTTTCATAGCGCACGCAATTGTCAACTGACAATTGCTTAGTGAGGAAAAAGTGAATTGTCTTTATCGGCAGAGCAATTTGTTGAAAGAGATAACAGTGCTGTTACAGCTTATAAAAGGGATGAAATATGTTTAATGTTAGCCGTTTATAGCAAAATCAAAGGAGCTGCACGTGTATGGTTAGATTCTGTGGAAATGTTACCGTCTGATTGTGGTGTTTTTTCTGCTAAATTAAAAGATGAATTTGGTTCTACTCATAATGAAGCTAAACTTCCATTTCAAGATAGCTAGTGCTGTTAGAAAAGATAGTGAAAAAGTAACCGATTACAGTTTTCGGAAATGGACATTAGGGCGAAGATTTTAACTAAGCGAATCAGCTATCATTAAATATATGCGTGATAGACTACGAAGTCGTGAACTACAAAACGCTATTGCGGCTCAGAAAATCGATAAAGTTAAACAATTGCGAGTTAAAATTAGTGAATATGTACGAAATGCACCGAATAAACGTACAACTAAATATGCCGAAAATAAAAAATAAACAAGAACTTTGCAAAACCGGTGAATGTAATAAAATGTTTTAATTGTAATGAGACTGCATACATTTCGATAAATAGTCCTAAATCTTCGCGACATTCACGATGTGAAAAGTGTAACAGGGTTTACGCGAAAAACGAAAGCGAATGTAAACAAAATGTCACGATAGGAACGGACATACTGGTGTCGATAAGACAATTGAAAAACTTTTGAGTTATGCCAGGTTTCCCAGAATGTGAAAATTCGTGAAATCTTTCATTGCCTGTGCTTACAACAAGCAACGATGATGATCATACAAACAAGTAAAGACGTATCAACTCGCCTTTATAATAAACCAGTGTTTTAAATATCCCTGAAGATGACCAACGAAATATTGGAAGAAAAAATAAAAACCAAAATTAAAAATGCAAAAATTTGCAGATTTACGAGTTAAATTTTTAGGACCTCGCACTTAACAATAAATACAGAACCACAAAAACTAATTACTTTAAACAAAATAAGTTTTTTTCTTTTAATATTAAACCAACAAATTTTGGAGGCTCAACCGGTGGAAGAAAAAGAAAAAGTTTAAAACAATTAAATGTGTGACGCCATAGGTTGTAAGTGGCTGCTAACGTTTTACGTCAACACACGTAGGCTCTGAGGTCCATTGTGATGTGTGACGCCATAAATAAATGACATAAATAATTGAAAAGGACCCAACAAACATTTACCTTTGAAATACATTGAATATTATATTGATAGCAAGTTTAAAATTTAAACCTTAGCCTTGAAAACCAGTTGAAAATAACATAGTTCTCAACGTGAAAACAATAGCATTCTCAAAGAAAACGGCATGTTAGTTCTCAAGTAAAATTTTCAAGTTTATTTAGATTTGATATATAGTTTGAGATTTTTTGAATGTATAATGTTTCTCCAATGTACACAAATATTTTTAGCTTGAAAATATGCTTACTATCTAATTGAATTTTAGTGTAGTTTTCAAAGAATTCTCAGCCTTATTTATAATGTTAATTTAACATTATTTTTCAAATGAACCTCAATACTATTTTTTATTAAAAAAACTGTAAATACGAATTTTAATAATATTTACTATTTATTTGCTCTAAAAATTGTTAATAAAAAAATTACATCAAATGCCATTTTTGAGGTCGTCTCCTTCCAGGTCTTCTTCTTCAGCCGTCTGCTCTTTAAAATTCGAAATCTTTAAAGAAAAGAAAAGACGTTATTAAATGTATAACTTTTTTTTCATAAACTCATGTGTACTTACTTTTTAAACGTTTATGCAAGTTTCTATACTTATAGCATTCAATTAATTGGCACAAATGCATAAAAATACATAAAATTTCTAGATTTTTCTTCTTAATTTTTAAAACAAAATTTTAAGTTTTCTGACAATTTGAAATTCGGAAATGAACAACATTTGAAAACAAAATTATTTCCACCCATAATCAATGTTCGATATTAGGTTTGAGAAACATGGCAAATCAATTTGATGTTTATGTTTTTTTGAAAAGAATTAATAGTATAGGAAAAAACAAATATTTCCAACATGTTTCAAATTTAGTTTAAATGTTTAAATTTTTGTCACTGAAAACAATTTGAAAAACACCCTTGATATTTAGTGCCAGTTTGATTTTTTATCAAAGGCTGGAATTGATGTTTGTTGGGCGAAAATATGCTAGTGAAAAATACGTGTGTGTGAGTGTTTAATACTAAGAACAAAAACAGCCACACAAATACATATAAAAGAAAAAAGAACAGAAGAAAACTTTATTACTCACTAACACATCGACAGGTGTATTAGTGAAAAAAAAAAAAATCTGCAAAAAAAACGGTTTAAACGACGTTTACAAGGAAAATACTCATGGACGAGTGTTTTGGTAGAATGTAAATAAAACAAGGGGAATTTAAAACAAATATTTTGACACATAAAGATGCCGTCGTTAGGAGAGCTGAAATATTTGATCAAAATAGGGCAATGGAAGATCTGCAAGCCCGGATATCAGTTCTTCAGGGAGTAATTGCCCAACAAGAGACTACAATACAACAACAACTACAGCAAATACTACAACAACCCCACAAAAAAAAACACCAACCGCAACTAATTCTATAACCGAAAGACGTTTTGGACCAATTCCGTAAATTAAGACCGTTGGAAGCAGTGTTGCCAATTTAGCCATTTTCCGGCTAGATTTAGCTCCTTTTGAACTCGTTTAGCCGGAGAAAAATGCATTTAGCTCTTAGCCGTTTTTTTAGCCATTTTCGAAATTATTTTAGCAGTTTTTTAGCCATTTTTGTGCTTTTTGATTTAAAAGTAGTTTTATGTGTCTTTTTATACTAAAATAAAGAATTTTTTGGTTTTTTGTCAGAACAGATAAAGAAAAGGCTCCAATTCTATTTAATATAAAGGTTCAAGTTAAAAAATGTGGAAGAAAATTTGATTTCTAAGAATTTCAGACATTTCTGGTGTTCCCGTACCGGTTTCAAACACCCCAGTTATAGTGTTATCATCAGCAGGATTTTGAATCGGTTTGTTTTGTTAATAGGTACTAGTTTTTATATATCTGAATTTTAAAAAGTCCCAGTCTGGCATCGAACCACGGATATTTTTGTCATGTTCATGCCATTAGACGATCTAGCGATATCCGTTTCTCTGTTAATAATACGACAACGTTCAAAACTCAACTTAAAGACTGGTTGATAAATCCTGGCATATATGTAAATTTTTGCATTTTTCTCGTCAGGTTTTAGCGAAAACGGTCCCTGGAGTAAAAAGTTTTACCTAGAATTCACGTGTTGCAAATGTTCTAACTTTCAAAAGAAAGTCAAGAAAAAATGTACGCAGTGTTTTAACCACTACAAAAAATAAAAAAAATTTCGCACTCAAAAAAAAAAAAAAAATATTTGCACTCAATAAAAAATTGTGCTTATTTTTTTTAAACAAAAATAATTAAAAAAAAACTTTTTCACTCAAAACAATTTTTTTCTAGTCAAAATTTTTATATTTGTTTTTGTTTTTGCATTAAAAAAATGTAAATCATTGCAAAAGTGTTTTAAAATATAGTAGTTTTTATCTAGAATAAGTCAAATCCGTACCAAATGTATAACAAAAGATCTCTTTATTTAATTTTATGTGTGAAAATGAAACAAAATATAAATTTACATTAGTTTTTCTTAAAAAAAGTAAAATATATATTTTAGCCTTTTTTTAGCCATTTTTTAGCCGTTTTTTAGCCGTTTTTTCTAAAGAATTTAGCCGTTTTTGACTATCAAGTTCTGGCAACACTGGTTGGAAGGAAGTGACAATGTCCTTTATAAAGTCTGTTGAATACATTTTCGGATTTTGTACGGGAACTGACCAGCTAAGCAATTACGGATTGCAAATAATTACAGACAAAAAAATTTAGGAGAAGCCAGCAAACGTATTGGAGATGTAAGCGATATGCAATGGGAAGGAGTGAAGAGGAAAATCATTTCCACATTTCAAACAAGAGTGACGTACGGAGAAATCTTCAATCGATGCCGCAGTGTTAAAGTATGTAATCTTAATGAATTATTTAACGAATTTGAAAAAGCTAAGTTTGATTTAAATGAATATTATTAAATAAAAAGTTTTTGTGCCATTAATTAAGAACAAGAAGATAGTAAACAAATAATGCAAGGAAGTAAGTTTATTAATTTAAGACTACCAATAAGTCTGTAAATTAATAAATCTGGAATTACAACAGTTGTAAAATTCGTTTAGATTATTCATTTTTTTTTTTTTTTTGTACAATTAATAATACTTTTTTTCTTGTTGAAGCAAGTGCAAGTTTACAAGGAAACAAAATGAATGCTGCACAATTCGCCCAGTTTATGAGAGTTCAACAAGATTTAGTAGTACCAATGTCTAAGTTGTCTGTTGGTACTTCTTCAAATGCAGTGCAAGGCAATAACATTATCAACTAGACGTTGGTTCCTAACTTCGAATCTTTTGATCCGGCAAAGGAGACGTACCGTAATTACATATAGCGGTTCAAAAATTACGTAAACAGGAAAGGCGTTGATGTTAATGTTCTTCATTAAATAGTGCAATATTTAATGACGAAGAAGAAGGATCAATAGCTTTAAGTTTTTGCGTTAAAAATCCATGATGATTTTCCTCGATGAGGATCGAAATATTGGAAGTTAATAAAGAAGATTTATTAAAAAAAACAACACTGGCCTTGAGCTCAATTATTAATTTACTTAATTATTCATAATAATAATTTAAAAGCGTGTATTCTTATTCCGGAATTACAACAGTTGGTGTAAAATTCGTTTCGATTATTAATTTTTTTTTGTACAATTATTAATACTATTTTTTCTTGTTGAAGCAAGTGCAAGCTTACAAGGAAACAAAATGGATGCCGTACAATTCGCCCAGTTTATGAAAGTTCAAAAGGATTCAGTAGCACAAATGTCTACACTTAAAATTGTTTTTCCACAATTAAATAAAAGGAAAAAAGAACTTTAAATAAAAGAAGCCTACAATACAAGTTAATACAACAAAGAAACAAAATATCAAAAATAAATATTGATGCAGATTTTTACCTTTGGTAACAAATTTAAGATTATAGAGATTTAAGAAAATTTGAGTTGCATGTTAGGAGAAAATTACTATTATACCAATTTTATTTTTGTAAAATTTTTATGCATGATTTATACAATGCAACTTTTGCTTCATTCTGACGGACATTTGTTGAATTAAATAAATAAATATATAAATATTTTTTTTTTGATAAATGAAAGAATTGTTATTTGAAAGGGTTCTTTAGAGTTCAAAACAAATTTTTGTTCCTCTTCTTCTCTTTTGTCATCGTAAATGAAAGGAAAGTATTTTTTTTTTTTTTTTGGTTTTTTGGAAAATTAAAAATTGTGTTAATATTCTGCACTTGAAATATAACATTTTAAAAATGGAGATGAATATAATCCATCAATTTAATCTAGTACTAAATTGTATTAGAGAAATCCCAGCTTTCGGTCTGATCCAAATCAGTAACCGGACTTTTTGGCACAAGTTGAAGCACTGTTGCCATCTATCCTTTTGTTTGAAGAGAACAATATGACTATACTAATGGGTTATATAAACAACAAATGCACAGGAGTGACAAGAGAAGTTCTCCGCCGGCATGGAAATATAGTCAGTTGGCAGGAGCTCAAAGAAATTCTCCTGAACAATTTTGGCGAAAAAGTAACAAGTAGACTTTTGATGGACAAACTCAAGACCTACAGAATGGATTCTACTATAGAAAAATAACATTTTGGTATAAATAAGTTAAGAAACAGACTCCATATTAGACGCTTAACTCATGGAGAAGAGGGTTTCTCAACCGAATAAATAAATAGAATATCGTTACAGGTATTTAAAGAACACTTATCTGAACCAACAAAGACTATGATCTTTGCAAGAAAGTCAGGTACACTTGAAGCAGCATTTAAGATAATTCTGGAGGCAAGCCACCAGAATTACACTGCTTTTGCTGTCAATAAACGGAATGATAATCCGAGTTCCTCATTTATGAAAAATTTTAGTGACGAAGTTAGTAACAATCGTTCTAAAAATAACGGTAATTAAAACCAAAAACTTTTTTATAATAACCACAGCAAGAACAATGGAAGTGGTAACGACCATAATAACAGTGGTGGTAATAACCGCAACACTGAAAATAACCAACAACAGAACTACCAAAATTCTGGTAATTAAAAACGGCCAACCAATCGAAAATCTCTAATAATTCGAATAGGAATGCTGAACCAATGGACATTTGAAACTACAAAAATCCGATTAAAACACTGCGTTTCATTATTGATACTGGAGCAGAGTTCAGACTAATAAATGAAAGCCTTTGCAGTCCAAAGTGTAAATTCTTCATTTTTAAAGAATTTAATTTAAAAGATTACTTCTGCGAATTCTTAGAATTCAATTTTAATAATACATTTGACGGATAAAATAAATACACAAAATGATATCCCGGTGTATTCTAAAATCTACAGATACCCAGAAATCCATAAAAAGGAAATAAACAAGCAAATTAAAGAAATACTTGAACAGGGAATAATTAGAGAATCCTCAAGTCCTTACAGCAGCCCCATTTGGATAGTTCCAAAGAAGCTGGACTCGTCAAACATTCAAAGGTGGCGTCTTGTAGTTGACTACAGGAAATTTAATGGCATCACTATCGAAGATAGGTTTAAATCCCAAATATGGATGATATATTTGATAAATTGAGAAGATGCCAATATTTTACAACTCTCGATTAAGCCCAAGGCTTTCATCAAATTGAAATGGATGAAAGAGACAGCGAATGGTCATTATGAATTCCTTCGAATGCCATTTGGAAAAATGTCCCCTCTACTTTACAGAGACTGATGAACGAAGTCTTAAAGGAATATATAGGGAAAATTTGCTTAGTTTATTTGGATGATATCCTAATATTCTCTATAAAGATGCTATTCCGTGTGGCCTGTCTTCGTGTTCAAGAAATGTAATCAGTTCTAGTGGTGGCATCTGCTGTGGCAGATGTATGAAGTGGCACCATATGAAATGTGTTGATGTTCCAACTGATGAGTTTAATTTTCTACACAAAAATAAAGGAAAATTTGGGTATACTTGTGAAGAATGCTCCAAATTGCCTACTGCTTCCAGTTTTGGTGTCTCTGAGCTGAGTGAGGAAAAGCGTAGTTCAAATTCTAGCATCCAGAATAAGCTTGATGCCTTGTTGTGCAAAATGGATTGTTATGATGTTAAGGTGAATGGTCTTAATGAAGAAGTTAATCAACTATGTTGATGAATGCAGTCGTAAAAAAACTAACAGTTGTAAAATTCGTTTCGATTACACCGCTCTACAAATCTGAGGTTTGTCGCTGCGTTTTGGATGAAACCAAAAAAAGTTGATAGGGTTTGGTGCCCCGATTCCAAAACGGTCACTCAAATTTTTCTATCACGTCACAATTTTGAGAAAATCGCGGTTAAAGTGTCAAAAAATGCCCATTTTGACCATTTTTGTACGCCTATAAAATGAGATCCTGACATGCAAATGACTTGGTATCAAGCTCATTTGAAAGTGTGAAATTTTCTCTTTCAGACAAGATCAAATCTTCTTGGAATTTAATTTTCTAAAATGGTAAAAAAATCATTAGCCACAAGTGCTTTAAATCTAAAATTTACGTATGAATTTGTATGGAAATTTGTTAAAAAACACTGTGTAGATAAACTAAATATTGAAAAAATGGAAGGTTTTTTGCTAATGATTTTTTTATCATTTTAGAAAATTAAATTTTTAGAACATTTTATCTTATCTTTAAGAGAAAATTACAGGCTTTCGAATGAGCTTGATACCAAGTCATTTGCATGTAAGGATCTTATTTTATAAGCTTTCAAAAAGGGTAAAAAATGCCCTTTTTCGGCACTTTAACCGCGAATTACTCGAAATCCTGACGTGATAGACAAATTTGGGATCCGGATTTGGAATCAGCGCAACAGACAATATCCAAATCACTAACCAGAACCCAATACGCATTTTCTTGTTGAGCTGTGTTATTAATTTTAATTTGTACTATTAATAATACTTTTTTTCTTGTTGAATCAAGTGCAAGCTTACAAGGAAACAAAATGAATGCCGTACAATTCGCCCAGTTTATGAGAGTTCAACAGGATTTAGTAGTACCAATGTCTAAGTTGTCTGTTGGTACTTCTTCAAATGCAGTGCAAGGCAATAACATTATCAACACGGCGTTGGTTCCTAACTTCGAAGCTTTTGATCCGGCAAAGGAGACGTACCGTAATTACATCTAGCGGTTCAAAAATTACGTAAACATGAAAGGCGTTGATGTTAATGTTCTTCATTAAATAGTGCAATATTTAATGACGAAGAAGAAGGATCAATAGCTTTAAGTTTTTTGCGTTAAAAATCCATGATGATTTTCCTCGATGAGGATCGAAATATTGGAAGTTAATAAAGAGGATTTATTTAATAAAAAACACTGGCCTTGAGCTCAATTATTAATTTACTTAATTATTCATATTATTAATTGAAAAGCGTGTATTTTTATTCCGGAATTACAACAGTTGGTGTAAAATTCGTTAAGATTATTAATTTTTTTTGTACAATTAATAATACTTTTTTTCTTGTTGAAGCAAGTGCAAGTTTATTTATCAAATTGAAATGGATGAAAGAGACAGCGAATGGTCATTATGAATTCCTTCGAATGCCATTTGGAAAAATGTCCCCTCTACTTTACAGAGACTGATGAACGAAGTCTTAAAGGAATATATAGGGAAAATTTGCTTAGTTTATTTGGATGATATCCTAATATTCTCTATAAAGATGCTATTCCGTGTGGCCTGTCTTCGTGTTCAAGAAATGTAATCAGTTCTAGTGGTGGCATCTGCTGTGGCAGATGTATGAAGTGGCACCATATGAAATGTGTTGATGTTCCAACTGATAAGTTTAATTTTCTACACAAAAATAAAGGAAAATTTGGGTATACTTGTGAAGAATGCTCCAAATTGCCTACTGCTTCCAGTTTTGGTGTCTCTGAGCTGAGTGAGGAAAAGCGTAGTTCAAATTCTAGCATCCAGAATAAGCTTGATGCCTTGTTGTGCAAAATGGATTGTTATGATGTTAAGGTGAATGGTCTTAATGAAGAAGTTAATCAACTATGTTGATGAATGCAGTCGTAAAAAAACTAAAGAGCTTGAAGATAAAAATGAAGTACTACAAAAAAGATTTTACAGGCCAGACATCATAATTATAATGGACTTCCCAGTTGAAACATTGATTTGAAGGAAGTGGTAATAAAAATTTTTGAGTTTCTGGGCGAATCCATAAATGAATATGATTTGAATGTTTGCCGCTATATCAATAATCGAAAATGTGTCCTAATAAAATGTAACTCTCTTATTAAAAAAAATTTAATCATGGCATGTTACTTTAATAAAGGCAAATTGTTCAAACATGACATCGATATCCTCAAGATAGAGGTATGTATGTAGTGTTCAGATGGACACTATGCATTGAATCTACAATGCAAATAAGGAAAGCTGAGACACAGACATGGTATGCAATTCTACAAGGTGAACCTCTTAACCCTATTGCCGGTTTCTCGGAATTAGTCCATGTAATTGACATGAATGACATTGGGAAAACATCAAAATAAAGCGGAATAATAAAAAACGTTTGCGCATATTCGACAGCTTTAGCTACGACGAAGCCAGCACGTGTTTCGGCGACAAGGCTGCATATGTTAAAGACAATTTAAGTACGGCGAATATGGTTTCAATTTGAAACATGTAAGGCATAAGCTACAATGTTGAAAATCTGTTCGTACATGTCTTTAATAATTTACACAAAGATATGATGCTGCGTGTTGACGGTGACGTCGAGAGAGTAGGCTATAACTCAGATTTAATTCGATAAAGTCGACATATTAATGCCACATTGTAAACAACACATAGACAGCACAAAATCTTAAATTTTTTATAAAAAATATGAGGAACTAATTTATTTCATTAATAAAAAAGGTTAGCAAAAATAATGTGTTTATATATTTGCTAAATGTATATTAACCAAAATATTAACTTTCCGTTGCAGACGGTGGTGGTTTATCCAAACATTTGCGGCATCCGCCACGCTTCACAAATCGGAACTTTTATGATATTACTTGGAATCTCCACCTAATGTAGACAGTTTAAATTTTAAGGAACGCCGTAAAAAACCGAAAACAAATTTAAGAGAACTAATTTGACGTTTTTGAAACAGATTCCACACATGGTTCAGATCCATTTTTAGGTGAAAATTATCATCATGCGAGTGAGACTTTATTGAAATTAAGGTCTTGTTTTTTTTTTACAATTAATTTTTTTGTTTTAGGTTCTCAATTTGTGGCAGAATGTGAAGTGAAGTTTGTTGATTCAATTGACGTAAAGATATTAAGTGAAGTTACAACAACAAAAGTAAATAATTGTACTTTAGAATAGTAGTTTAGAATTTGAAGACTGTATCGTAGAATTCGTTGGGTTAGTGATAATTCAGCATCTACACCCACCACACAAAATCTAACGACACAAAAAGATACCGACTGTGGTTTATTAAAAGTTTCTGTAGAAAAAATTCTTTAGAAAAATAGCCTCACAATCAGGTAATTTCTATGGAAAAATTGTCTCAGAATCTAAAAATTGTTCTAAAGTAAAATTGTCTTAGAATCTGAGATTTTTTTGTACAGAAAAATTGTCCCAGAACCTAAGACTTTTTCCGTATAAAAATTGTCACAGAATCTAAAATTTGTTTTGTAGAAAACTTGTCCCAGAACCTGAGATTTTTTCTGTAGAAAAATTGTCACAGAATCTACAATTTGTTCTGTAGAAAACTTGTCTCAGAATCTGAGATTTTTTCTATAGAAAAATTGTTACAGAATTTGCGACTTTTTTATAGAAAAGTTGTACCAAAATGCAAGACTTTTTCTATAGAAAAAAATGTATCAGAATTAGAGAATTTTATATATATTCTATAGAAAAAATTTCTCAGAATTACAGAACTTTTTTTATGGAACAAATAACCAAGAATCTGACAATTTTTCTAACAAAAAATATATCTTAGGATTTGAATTTTTTTCTATAGAAAAATACGTCTCAGAAACTTAAAAATTTTCTTTAGAAAAAATGGACCGAGTCTGAACATTTTTCTATAAAAATGTTTCTCAAAACATTTTAAAAATTTGTCAAAAACAATTTTCTATAGAAAGTTTCCCAAAACCAATTGTTTTATAGAAAATTTCTCAGACAATTTATCTATACAAAATTTCCCAGAAAAAATTTCTCAAAGAAAATTTGTAAATAGAAAATTTCACAAAGGCACTTTTTCGATAGAAAATTTATCAAAGTCAATTTTTCTATATAAAATTTTTAAAAGACAGGTTTTCTATAGAAAACTTTTTAAAGATAATTTTTCTATATAAACTTTCTCAAAGACAATTTTTATATACAAAATTTCTAAAAGATAGGTTTTCTATAGAAAATTCAGAAAATCGATAAAGTTGTTAAACAATTGCGAGTTATAATTAATGAAAATGAACGAAATGCGAAGTGAAACAAACTATAAAAGTGCAGCAAGCGGTATCGTATATAGAAAATGAATATTGTGAAAATTAATAAAAAGAAATTTAAGGTATATCTCGTGGATATAGTTATATGGGACTCTAACCCAGTCAAAGATTTTACCATTTGACTGCTCTGACATTCAAATGACTTCATCATTTGAATGTTCTGCCTGTTTGCATGCAGACTTGTAACATGATCCTTCATTGGTTCTGTATTCTTCATAAATAAAGAATTTCAGAGTATGTATGTTTCATGCATAAATGAACATACCATAGTAAAAATGTATAGATATATTTTTATATATCACGTCTTATCCGAGATTTGAAAGATCTTACTCGGATCAGTACTGATCCGAAATTTGAAAGATCAGTACTGATCCGAAAAATGTATCGCTAAGATTAGATCAGTTTTAAGCGGACGGATACAATGTCATCCGAAAAATGGGTTTATATAATTAGATAAACCCATTTTTCGGATGAAATTGTATCCCTGCGATTAAAACTGATCTAATCTTAGCGATACATTTTTCGGATCAGTGCAGATCCTTCACATTTTTACTTGGGTACACACGAACATATGTAATTCGGTTATAAACAAATCTGATTAGTTAACAGATTTGTCATTTAAATAAAAATATTTAAGTTTGATTTAAGTTTGAGAAATAAAAAGATCAACAAATCTGCATAGCTTGCAGATTCATCATTTTATAAATTTAAAATTTAAGTAGATCTAAGTTTTTGTAAATAAATAAAGCTAGTACAATAAAACCAAGCAAAGAAGCCGTTTCATTTGTTACTCACGTAACTGGCGACGAGGAGAAAAATTTTAAAAATCAAAGAAGATTTTTTAAAGACAACAAATTTAAAAAATCAAAGAAGATTTTTTAAAGACAAAAAATTTGGAAAATCAAAGAAGATTTTTTTAAAGGAATAACACTCTCGGAAATATGTTTTTTTAAAAGAAACAATTTTTTTTTTTAATTGAAAAGTTATAATAAAAATAATAATTTTTAAAAAAGTTAAAAAAAAGAAAAAACATTTGCTTAAATTTCAACAACTAAATAAATGTTAAAATAACTTTAAAATAAAAATTTAACTTACTAAATTAAAATCCATCAAATAGAAAAAACAACGTAATATTGTTTTTCCACAATTAAAATAAAAGAACAAAAGAACTCTGCAACAAAGAAACAAAATATCAAGTGCATAATTTCAACTATTCAACTATACAACCCACAACAACAAGAATTAAAAAAAATCAACATTGCCGGAAACTCTAACTATTAGTATCAACCATAGAAAAGATTAGAAGGTACGCAGTGTTGTATTTGATGTATTTTCCAATATGGTGGCAAAATGCTTGTTCTTCCTCATCTCACACGTATTTAATATCAAATTAGATTCTTTGTTTATAAAAAAATGGAATTTGTCTTTCATTTAATTAAATTTATTATTTATTTTGCTTTATTCAACGTTTTTTTAAAGATAATACGCACTATTGATAGCTTTAAACCTTTTGTTTTTTCTTTTGTTGTTTTTTTTGTTGTTGTTCTCCTTTATGTTGCATTGTTTTTATTAAACGTCAAGTTACATAATGTGCTGTCACTAATACTTATTCAAGCGAAATACGACTCTGTTACACATCTATTTTTTTCTATGGTATCAACAGACAACAACAACGTCAACAGAAGGAGCTAAAAACTGGTGTATTTATTATCTATATAGTATGTATAAAATGAAATTTTAATTAATAGTTTTGAAACAAATTTAAGATTATAAAATTTTAAGAAAATTGTAATTGCAAGTTAGGGAAAAAGTGCTATTATACCAATTTTATTTTTTTGTTAAATTTTTGTGCATAATTTATACAATACAACTTTTGCTACAAACTGACGGACATTTGTTGAATTAAATAAATAAATATATAAATATTTTTTTTTGATAAATGAAAGAATTGTTATTCGAAACGGACTTTTGGGGGTTGATTTTAAGGTTCTTTAGAGTTCAAAAGGAAGATTTTTCTCTCCTTCTCTTATATTTTTTTTTCTCTCAACGTTTTTGTCATCGTAGGGGAAGGGAAATTATTTTTTTGTGTTTTTGGAGAATTTAAAATTGTGTTAATATTCCCACTTGAAATATAACATTTAAAAAAAAAAAATGGAGATGAGTATAATCCACCAATTTAATCTAGTACTAAATTGTATTAGAGAAATCCCAGCTTTCGACGGGACTGATCCAAATCAGTTGCCGGACTTTTTGGCACAAGTTGAAGCACTGTTGCCATCTATACTTTTGTTTGAAGAGAACAATAGGACTATACTACTGGGTTACATTAAAAATAAATGCACAGGAGTGACAAGAGAAGCACTCCACCGGCATGGAAATATAGTCAGTTGGCAGGAGCTCAAAGAAGTTCTCCTGAACAATTTTGGCGAAAGGGAAACAAGTACTATAGACTCTTGATGGACAAACTCAAGACCTACAGAGTGGATTCCACTATAGAAAAATACCACTTTGGTATAAATAAGTTGAGAAATAGACTCCATATTAGACGCTTAACTCATGGAGAAGAGGGTTTCTCAACCGAATAAATAAATAGAATATCGTTACAGGTATTTAAAGAACACTTATCTGAACCAACAAAGACTATGATCTTTGCAAGAAACCCAGATACACTTGAAGCAGCATTTAAGATAATTCTGGAGGCAAGGCACCAGAATTACACTGCTTTTGGTGTCAATAAACGGAATGATAATCCGAGTTCCTCATTTAGGAAAAATTTTAGTGACGATGTTAGTAACAATCGCTCTAACAATAACGGTAATAAAAACCAAAATCCTTTTTATAATAACCACAACAAGAACAATGGAAGTGGTAACGACCATAATAACAGTGGTGGTAATAACCGCAACACTGAAAATAACCAACAACAGAACTACCAAAATTCTGGTAATTCAAAACGGCAATCCAACCAATCGAAAATCTCTAATAATTCGAATTGGAATGCTGAACCAATGGACATTGGAAACTACAATGTAAATTTTCGGGAGGACGAACAAAACAACTTCCCTATATAATAATCGAAAATCCGATTAAAACACTGCGTTTCATTATTGATACTGGAGCAGAGTTCAGAGTCATAAATGAAAGCCTTTGCAGTCCAAAGTGTAAATTCCTCATTTTTAAAGAATTTAATTTAGAAGATTACTTCTGCGAATTCTTAGAATTCAATTTTAATAATACATTTGACGGATAAAATAAATACACAAAATGATATCCCGGTGTATTCTAAAATCTATAGATACCCAAAAATCCATGAAAAGGAAATAAACAAGCAAATTGAAGAAATACTTGAACAGTGAATAATTAGAGAATCCTCAAGCCCTTACAACAGCCCTATTTGGATAGTTCCAAAGAAGATGGACTCGTCAAACATTCAAAGGTGGCGTCTTGTAGTTGACTACAGGAAATTGGCATCACTATCGAAGATAGGTTTAAAATCCCAAATATGAATGATATATTTGATAAATTGAGAAGATGTAAATATTTTAAAACTCTCGATTTAGCCCAAGGCTTTCATCAAATTGAAATGGATGAAAGAGACATCCATAAAACTGCATTTTCAACAGCGAATGGTCATTATGAATTCCTTCGAATGCCATTTGGTTTGAAAAATGTCCCCTCTACTTTACAGAGACTGATGAACGAAGTCTTAAAGGAATATATAGGGAAATTTTTCTTACCCGGCTAAAAATGTTGTATATTATCATATATGATATCATATATGAGACCATATACAATAGCATATATAGTATCAAATATGGTCTCATATATGATCATATTCCAAAATTGGCGCTTATATAAGACACGATCATATATGATCTAATATATGTGATCATATATTAGATCATATATTGAATCATATATTGGATAATATATTGAATCATATATGGGATCATATATGATGTCGTTTTCAATTTGTTTTACATTCTTTTTCATATTATGTATTTATTTTTTTCATTTTAAACTATATGTAATAGATTATTATGTATATATTCACCAGAATTGCAAACGGTGTACATAAGTATAATTTAAAATTAAAAATATTTTTTTTTATTAATTTTGGTGTTTTCATATATTTTAATGAAACCCTTTAATTTTATGATTTTCATTTTTTAGTTACTATCGTTTGCATTTTTGGTGACCATATAAAAATAAATAATTTAACTTATAGATATGAGAATACATTTTGATAGTCAACAAAATAAATTGAACATAAAAGATCTTATATATCAAGTTTTTCAATTGATATCAATTACGAAAGATGGGAGCAAAGAGCTTATTAAAGGAACGTTGATTTCCATTGTGTTTTCTTGTTTTAGTGTTAATTCCGATTATCTTCAGACTTAGCGTTTTTGTTATGGTATAAGCCTCTTTTTTACAATATTTATAGTCAAAATCTGAAAAAGGATATAAAATAATATTAATATTTGAGATATTTCTAGAATTTTTATTGTATTAAAGTATTACCAACGATAGCATTTGGTGCTAATAGGTTAATGATAACACGGATGTCATTTAACGAAGCAACCATCTACCTTTAAAGATTGGCTAGATACTGCTAGTTACATACATACATGTTGGAGTGTATTTTGTTAAGACCATGGGATGCTTAAGTCCATTGGATGCTAAAGACTATGGAATGCTTTTCAAGGAAAGATATATTGTCTTTCAGAAATACATCTGAAAAAATATTAAAAATTATTACACATTTCTTTTTTATTCCAGCAAAAAAGAACTTGCTACTACTAAATGCATGCATCAAAATTCATAGCAAGCAAATAATTACTTAAGACTTCGATTAAAAGCAATATATTCAGTAGTATGTATTTTATCTTGCTGGGTTATGTTTGTAAGAATATTTGAAGGATTGGGATAAAAACTATTTCTACTTACATCATGTTTGTAAGGATATTTGAAGGACTGGGATAAAAACTATTTCTAATTACATCATGGTGACAATGTGCCAGATTGTCACTTTCGCTTATAGACAGCTTTCTTGTAATTGTATAAAAACGTTGTCCTTCCTAAATCGTTACTCAACCTTAAAACTGATCGTTCTTTTTATTTCGACTTGCTATGGCGATAGTAAGCGATTTCAAAATAGTTTGTAGTGTTGGAACCGTAGTGGTAACGTTATGGTCGTGCATATGCCCTCTGCTCCAAGTTAAGCGAGCTTAACGTACCTCCGCATGGTTGAATTTTCTAGTAACTCGGCCTTCAAACTTCTTATACATACGTTCTTTCCATTTCCAATTTGCTACAGTAAGGGATTTCAAAATAATTTATAGTGTTGGAATCGTAGTGATAACATTTCTGGTGGTGCATATGTCCTCTTCTCCAAGTTGAATGAGCTTAACGTTACTCGGCCTCAAAACTGCTTATACGTTCTATCATTTTCAATTTGTTATGGCGACATTAAGGGATTTCAAAATAGTTTGGAGTATTGCAATCGCAGTGAAAACATAATGGTGGTGCATATGCCCTCTCCACGAAGTTGCACGAGATTAACGAAGCTGCGTAGTTTAATTTTCTTCAACATCAAAGCACTCTATATTATTGTATTTGCGACATATGTTCATTTACTCATTTTGAATATGATCTTGTTTTGGAATAAAATTTCCACGCTTATACTTGTTATGACGATGAACTGGGAAAAAAAATACACATGATTTTAAAATTCTAAATTCATTTAAAATTCTAATAAAAACTTACCTTTTCCATTTTCTTTATGTAAAAGTAACTTTTTTAATCAGAATATTTTGCAACTAGGAAACAATATTTTTTAAATTATTGATACGAATCGGTATTAAGAATAAATATGGTAATAAAATATAATTTCAATCGTACAAAACTTTTATTTTGTAATTCCGGTTGATATTTTCATACACATGCACTAAAATTTAACATTTTATGATAACATATATGTTTCCATATATGATATCATATATGGCACATATTTTATATACGGCCACATATATGGGATCGTTTCTTGCATATATGGTCACATATATGTTTCCATATATTTCATATATGATCATATAAAGATCTATATATAAGCATATACGAACATACACATTTATTTTTAGCCGGGTAGTTAATTTGGATGATATCCTAATATTCTCTATAGAGATGCTATTCCGTGTGGCCTGTCTTCGTGTTCAAGAAATGTAATCAGTTCTAGTGGTGGCATCTGCTGTGATAGATGTATGAAGTGGCACCATATGAAATGTGTTGATGTTTCAACTGATGAGTTTAATTTTCTACACAAAAATAAAGGAAAATTTGGGTATACTTGTGAAGAATGCTCCAAATTGTCTACTGCTTCCAGTTTTGGTGTCTCTGAGCTGAGTGAGGAAATGCGTAGTTCAAATGCTAGCATCCAGAAAAAGCTTGATGCCTTGTTGTGCAAAATGGATTGTTATGATGTTAAGGTGAATGGTCTTAATGAAGAAGTTAATAAACTATGTTGATGAATGCAGTGCTTGAAGATAAAAATTAAGTACTACAAAAAATATTTAACAGGCCAGACATCATGATTAATGGACTGCCCATTAAAAACATTGATTTGAAGGAAGTGGTAATAAAAATTTTTGAGTTTCTGGGCGAAACCATAAATGAATATGATTTGAATGTTTGCCGCTATAGCAATAATCGAAAATGTGTCCTAATAAAATTTATCTCTCTTATTAAAAGAAATTTAATCATGGCATGTTACTTTAATAAAGCAAATTGTTCTAACATGACATCGATATCCTCAAGATAGAGGTATGTAGCACCCTTGGGTCATCCTGGTGTTTCTAGTGTTCAGATGGACACTATGCATTGAATCTACAATGCAAATAAGGAAAGCTGAGACACAGACAGGGTATGCAATTCTACAAGGTGAACCTCTTAACCCTATTGCTGGTTTCTCGGAATTAGTCCATGTAATTGACATGAATGACATTGGAAAAACATCAAAATAAAGCGGAATAATAAAAAACGTTTGGGCATATTCGACAGCTTTAGCTACGACGAAGGCAGCACGTGTTTCGGCGACAAGGCTGCATATGTTAAAGACAATTTAAGTACGGCGAATATGGTTTCAATCTGAAACATGTTAGGCATAAGCTACAATGTTGAAAATCTGTTCGTACATGTCTTTAATAATTTACACAAAGATACGATGCTGCGTGTTGACGGTGACGTCGAGAGAGTAGGCGATAACTCAGATTTAATGCGATAAAGTCGACATATTAATGCCACATTGTAAACAACACATAGACAACACAAAATCTTAAATTTTTTTATAAAAAATATGAGGAACTAATTTATTTCATTAATTAAAAAGGTAAGCAAAAATAATGTGTTTATATATTTGCCAAATGTATATTAATCAAAATATTAACTTTCCGTTGCAGACGGTGGTGGTTTATCCGAACATTTGCGGCAATTTTAAGGAACGCCATAAAAAGCCTAAAACAAATTTAAGGGAACTGATTTGACGTTCTTGAAACAGATTCCACACATGGTTCAGATTCATTTTTGGGTGAAAATCGTCATCATCATACGAGTGAGACTTTATTGAAATTATGCTTTTTTTATTACATTTAATTTTTGTTTTGGCTCTCAATTTGTGGAAGAAAGTGAAGTGGTGTGGTCTACACCATCTGCTATATGCAAGTTAAGGAACAATGGTTCTTTGTCTTAGATTAATGTTCCGTTATTATAAATATGAATCAAAACATAACAATGAAAGTATCTATTCATGTTACAGTGCAATAACCTACCAAAACTCCATAATGATGCTGATAACTAGGGATGCGATTTCCATGCAAATGCATGTTTTTTGTCGATAGTCTAAAAACGATATTGACCAATTATCTTTCTGAATCAAGAAATTTGCGTTAAAATGGCATCGATTTGTTTTTGCATATTTTGGTTTTAAATGCATATTTTGTGCATATTTCCATCTTTTAAGTGCATATTTTTGCATATTTTGGCATAAATTAGCAAAAACACAAATTCAAATTTATTTGTTTCGAAAACTGTTTAAAATTTGAAAAAATTATTTTGAAAATAAAAAAAATTTTTTTTTTTTTTATTATTTAAAATTTTTTTATAGATTGTTTAGTTTCTAAAAAATCTTGCTTACATAAAGTTTTAAATGTTACTATTCAAACCCGGCATTATTTTTCACTTTTTTAGAAGTTTTTCGCATTAAAACAAAATTTTTATTGCACAAATTTTATTTTTTAGTGCATATTTTTAGGTTTTTTAGTGCATATTTTGAATTTTTTAGCGCATATCTTAAGCGCATATTTTCGATTTTTTAGTGCATGAAAATCTTATCCCTACTGATAACATAACTATCAATTGTAAATTTTAAGGAAAACTATAAAAAGCCTAAAACAAATTTAAGAGAACTGATTTGACGTTCTTGAAACAGATTCCACACATGGTTCAGATCCATTTTTGGGTAAAACTGATCATCATGCGAGTGAGACTTTATTGATTTTTTTTACATTTAATTTTTTTGTTTTAGGTTCTCAATTTGTGGCAGAATTTGAAGTGATGTGTCTATATAGCAGACGGTGCTGTTCTTTGTTGATTCAATTGACGTAAAGATATTTAGTGAAGTTACAACAACAAAAGTAAATAATTGAAGTTTAGAATAGTAGTTTAGAATTTGAAGACTGTATCGTAGAATTCGTTGGGTTAGTGATAATTCATAATCAGCAACCACTACACAAAATCTAACGACACAAAAAGATACCGGACTGTGGTTTATTAAAAGTTTCTGTAGAAAAAATTCTTTAGAAAAATAGTCTCACAATCTGGTACTTTCTATAGAAAAATTGTCTCAGAATCTAAAAATTGTTCTTAAGAAAAATTGCTTAGAATCTGAGATTTTTTCTACAGAAAAATTGTCCCAGAACCTTAGACTTTTCTGTAGAAAAATTGTCACAGAATCTACAATTTGTTCTGTAGAAAAATTGTCTCAGAATCTGGGATTTTTTCTATAGAAAAATTTTCCAAAAATGCAAGACTTTTTTTTTGTCTCAGAATTAGAGAATTTTTCTATATAAAAAATTTCTCAGAATTACAGATTTTTTTTATGGAACAAATAACCAAGAATCTGACAATTTTTCTATCAAAAAAAATATCTTAGGATTTGAAATTTTTTCTATAGAAAAAAACGTCTCAGAAACTTAAAAATTTTCTGTAGAAAAAATGGACCGATTCTAAACATTTTTCTATAAAAATGTTTCTCAAAACATCTAAAAATTTGTCAAAAACAATTTTCTATAGAAAGTTTCCCAAAACCAATCGTTTTATAGAAAATTTCTCAGACAATTTATCTATACAAAATTTCCCAGAAAAAATTTCTCAAAGAAAATTTGTAAATAGAAAATTTCACAAAGGCACTTTTCCTACACTCAAAAAAATTCGTTAGTAGATTTACTATTTTTTTTTTTGCTAACGCCAGTTAGCTAACTTTTAGCAAATTTTTAGTTGAGATTAGCATGTTAGCAAAAAATTCTTGTAAACTTCATTTAGCACATTAGCAATTTTAAACAAACTTTGAACTAATTTCTTTTGCTAAATTTGAAATTGAGTTGACTACATTTTTACAAGATATTTTGCTAATATTAGCAAAATAAATGGTAAATTTTTTTTATTTTCAGAAAACTTAAAATGGCGCTATCTCGGAAACTAAGCCAGATAGAGCAAAATGGAGGCCATTTTTGGTTCTTAGAATCTGCATAGTATCGCCGGTCCTCTTCACATGTGTGGACCCTAATGGGCCCTAACTTTGTATCCAAAAAAGTTAGCATTCCCGAAAATTTTAAAATGCTCATATCTCGGTAAATATTGCCGACACAACAAAAAGTCCAGAAGCGTTTTTGTAGCTCTCAACACGTAGAACAAGACCGCAAAATAGTCAAAAGCTCTCCGAGTAATATTTTTGAAGTCATCGAATTTTTTAATTCTCAAGACCCCAGAGGTCCCCTATAATCACGTATCTCAAAAACTAAGCAAGGTAGAGCGAAACGGACACAAATTTTGGATCAAAAACTATGACGATTTTTAAGGAACCCAACTAGGTCTAGGCCCATCGGGGTCTGGACCTATCGGGTCCGAACCCAATGGGGTCCTCAGATGTGTATAAACTAAGTTCAAAAAAAAATATTTAGTTAACTAATTATTGGCAAAACATTTTTGCTAACTTTAGCAAAAAAATTGTGGGTTCAAAATCAGCAAATTTTCTTGTACGTTTACAAGCTTTTTTTTGCTAACATTACAGTTTTTTTTTTTGAGTGTATAGAAAATTTATCAAAGTCAATTTTTTCTATAGAAAATTTCTAAAAGACAGGATTTCTATAGAACATTTTTTAAAGATAATTTTTCTATATAAACTCTCAGACTATTTTTCTATAGAAAATTTCTAAAAGACAGGTTTTCTATAGAAAATTCAAAAAATCGATAAAGTTGTTAAACAATTGCGAGTTATAATTAATGAAAATTAACGAAATGCGAAGTGAAACAAACTATAAAAGTGCAGCAAGCGATACCGTATATAAAAAATGAGTATTGTGAAAATTAGTAAAAATAAATTTAGGGTATATCTCGTGGATATACATTTTATAATAGTTTTGGATTGCAATGCGTTCACCAAAACTATGGAGAAGAAGGATTTATGCACAATTTTTGCAAGATGAGACGTGTAGATTTTCTTAGTGGGTACCTGTAATGATAGTAAGATAAAACCTTGATAAGCCAAGTTCAAAAAAACAAGACGATGAATTGATGGCTATAATCCACAACCTTCAGGAGAGACGTACGCGAAAAAAACGTTCGTACAAATATGTTAATGGCTACGAGGTACTGGTTGTTCCAAAGGGGATGCAAAGAAAAATTATCCGAAATGCACTGAAGTGGGCAGACACTTTGCTGTTAAAAAGTTAAGGAGCTGATTGTGTAATAAGGATCGTAAAGTGAGATGCAGTTGCCAAATAAATTTGACTTGGTTGCACTTTATATCCAAATGCCAAAAATATCGTTATTTTCCGGTTTGATGGCATGCAAGTAAGGTGTATCTGAATACGAGATTTTAGTGCTTGCCATTTTTTTTTGTCCATCAATCTTTGAATCAAAGGCTTATCGAATCCTTTTTTATTGACGCAAAAAAAAACCATCAAAACTTTAGTGTAGGACAAGTTTTAGAGTATCGTTTTGATCGCGGCCAATTAATAATTATTTGCATCTGCATCAAGTAAAAAAAAAATCGACCACCATTTTGAGAGTCGTAGGAAAAAAAACACATTTTTTGTGGCATCGGCCATCAAACCGGCAGCTAATTGATTTTTACCACCAACTAAATAAGAAAAATAAACAACAAAGTTTTTCGGCGGCAAAGAAAAATAAAACTGCCGTAGCAACATTAGTTTGTACCAAGCGAAATCAAATTCATCAACTCAACAGTAAGTTGGTAGGCAACAAAACTAAACCACAGCCGTGGTAAAGAGACATTTAAAACATCAGCAGCCGTAACGCCAACCTCAACAGCATAAGCTGTCATTGAACCGCATTCACGCAAATAAAAACCAACTCCAACACTCAAAAGTAAGTTTGGTTGAGAATATATTAAACATCAGCGCGGAAATTTCGGGGATCGATCAGGGAATAGACGAGCGATACAGGGAAAACCTCAAGGATTTAGACAAGGTACCTGATATTGTTTGCTGTCTTAGAGAATTCTCGGGTAATAATGCGGAATTTAGCTCCTAGAGGAAGAGCGTTGAGAGAATTTTGAGTATCTACGAATCTACAAAAGTTACTGCGAAATATTTTGCTATCCTCAGTGTTATCAGAAACAAAATCACTGGAGCAGCTGATGTCGCAATTGAATGCTACAATACTCCTTTGAATTGGGGATCTATTTCACGATGTGTCGCATTACACTATGCTGATAAACGTGATCTTGATACGCTACAGTATCAAATGACCACCCTTCTTCAGGGTAATAACACGGTCCAAGATTTCTATCAGAATGTTTATTCTCACTTGTCTTTAATTATAAACTTATAGAGACAAAGATTTCGATACATTCATTTGTGGATTAAGAGTCGACCTTGCCATTGGACATATTTTGGAGATCTATATTTAAGTAATAAAAGAATATTGGAAAAGTTCAAGTTTTGCAAAATTTGTTTTGACAAAGATGATATGACTCTGAAAGGGTAAGTACATACTTCTTTTAAAAATTATTTTGAAATTTAACAAATACAATTTTTATTAAGATTCGGAAAGTCAACTTCTACTACCAACTACATAAATCATGATCATTTAAGATCTATTCATAATATCGATGTTAAATCAATTAACTTTAAAAAAAACTCAGCCATGACAAAAAGTGCTCTGGATCCAAAATCGTCTAAGGCAAACAAGTTTTAAAATGCACGACGACTCGCGGAAATATGCTGTATTGACTTACAACCTTTCAACATTGTCGAGCGTGATGGATTTCAAAAATATGTTACTTTTTTAAATCCCAAAGTTGATTTTCCACGGGCCTATACGATAGCTTCATCTGTAAAAGAAATTTTAATAGTTTCTCCAAAAAAAATTTGTTTGGTGATGGACATGTGGTCCGACAAATTTAAACATTTGTCCACATAAATATAAAAGTGCACTTTTGTGACAATTTTATATTTAAAATAATATCCTTGAAAACTGAAATTTTCCACTGACCCCATACTGGAATTGTTGTGGCGGAAAATATTAATGAAGCCATAAGCGAATACAACTTAAATAGTAAGGAAATATGTGCTGTTACAGATGGTGGAACAAACATAGTTTGTGCATTAAAAATAAAAAAATATAACACGTTTAGGACATCCTAAACAATGAAGAAATTAACCAAATTAATGATATAATAGAAAAACTTAAACAAATATGCAAAAGTTTAATCGAATTTTTAGTTTGTAAATTTCACACCAAGTACGATGGTCTGATCGGAAACAATATGCTGAAAAGACTTAAAGCAATTGTAAACCTAAAAGACGAACTCTTACAGATCGGGGATAAACAGATCCAAATGAAGTTCACTATTGAAGATAAGGAATATTTCTTTGAAAAAGATGGTATATACAATATAGAATTAAAAATTAATAAAGAAAATGGATTAATATATACCCCTAAAAAACTAATAGGTAATGAAAATATCGAAATCATAGAAGGAGTGTACGAAGCAGAAAATTTTAAAATAAGCGCTTTCGTAAACTTCAGTGGTAATACACCAAAAACAATTAAATTTGAAACCCAAAAAAAAAGATGTTGTAACCAACGAAAATTTTTATGTTCGTACTATAGGAAACGAAGACCCAAAAATCCCCCTTTCAGATCAAATACGAACCAATCACTGAAATAATGAAGAAAAGGGAAAACTCCGACAAATTATAAAAACCTTCAGGAAGATATTTTATACCGAAGATAGTGATTTAACATTTACTAACGCTATCAAACACGAGATAAGAACAGTAAATAACATCCCAATTGCTGCAAAAACATATCGATATCCATACATCCATAAGGATGAAGTAAAAAAAGAAATTACAGAAATGTTAGATAAGAAGATAATCAGAAATAGCCATTCCCCATATTCTGCCCCTGTTTGGATTGTACCGAAAAAAATGGATGCAAGCGGTAAGAAAAAATGGAGATTAGTGGTCGATTACCGAAAACTAAATGAGGTAACTATTGATGATAAGTATCCCATTCCAAATATAGACGAAATTCTAGAAAAATTGGAAAGATGTCAATATTTCACGACCTAGATCTCGCGAAAGGGTTCCGTCAAATAGAAATACATGAGAAGGATATACTAAAAACAGCTTTTAGCGTAGAAGGCGGACATTACGAATTCCTTCGTATGCCATTTGGGCTGAAAACAGCTCCTGCTACGTTCCAGAGACTGATGAATAATGTCCTAGGAGATATCATCAATAAGATTTGCCTGGTATACTTAGATGACATCATTATATTCTCTACCTCATTACAGGAACATTTGGAATCTTTAACGAAAATATTTCAGCGTCTTAAGGACGTGAATCTGACAAAAGCGAATTTTTGAAAAGAGAAACGAATTTTCTCGGACATATTGTAACTGAAGATGGCATCAAGCCAAACCCGGATAAAATAATATGTGTACAAAAATTTCCGCTTCCTACTACACCAAGAGAAATAAAACAATTTCTGGGTCTAGCAGGTTACTATAGGAAGTTTATAAAAGATTATTCCAAAATTGCCAGACCAATGACCAAGTATCTGAAAAAGGATACTAATATTGATCTGACCGATCCCGAATATAAGGAAGGTTTCAGAATGTTGAAAATATTATTAGTTAACTCTCCCGTCCTAGCGTACCCGGATTTCAATGAAAAATTTACTTTGCAAACCGATGCAAGTAATTTTGCAATAGGAGCAGTACTTTCCCAGAAGGGACACCCTATTTGTTATGCGAGTCGAACGCTGAATGATCACGAACAAAAGTATAGTACAATTGAAAAAGAATTACTAGCAATAGTATGGTCTACACAACAACTACGACCGTACCTTTTTGGCGGACGTTCCATAATTGAAACCGACCACAGGCCACTTACCTGGCTATTCTCCATAAAAGAACCCAATTCGAAATTAGTGAGATGGAGATTACGACTACAGGAATACGACTACGAAATAAAATATAAGAAAGGAATTTTAAACATATTCGACAGCTTTAGCTACGATGAAGGCAGCCCGTGTTTCGGCGACAAGGCTGCATATGTAAAAGACAATTTAAGTACGGCGAATATGGTTCAAATCGGAACTTTTATGATATTACTTGGAATCTCCACCTAATGTAGGCAGTTTAAATTTTAAGGAATGCTATAAAAAGCCTAAAACAAATTTTAGAGAACTGATTTGACGTTCTTGAAACAGATTCCACAAATGGTTCAGATCCATTTTTGGGTAAAAATGATCATCATGTGAGTGAGACTTTGTTGTTTTTTTTACATTTAATTTTTTTGTTTTATGTTCTCAATTTGTGGCAGAATGTGAAGTGATGTATCTATATAGCAGATGGTGCTGTTCTTTGTTGATTCAATTGACGTAAAGATATTTAGTGAAGTTACAACAACAAAAGTAAATAATTGTACTTTAGAATAGTAGTTTAGAATTTGAAAGACTTCCCAACCTTTTTTGGGCCATGCCCAACTTTTAAGTTAAAAAAACCAAAATGTCCCCCTACACTCAAGAAAAATGTGTAAATTTTTCAAATTTGTTTAAAAATTTAAAATTTACTTGTAGTTAAGCAAACTTTTTGTTAAAATCATCTTTAAACAAAGTTTTTAGCAAAAGTTTTCATCAACCAACTAAATAATTTAACTAAAATAATTTTTTTTTTAGTTTTTTAACAAAAAAAAAACTTAAAAATTTTCTCGTTGCCCCCCTGAAGCCGGTGGGGCGAGAATAAAATGTTGGGAACCATTTAGTTAGTGGTAATTCAGCATCTACACCCACCTGTGGTTTATTAAAAGTTTCTGTAGACAAAAATTCTTTAGAAAAATAGTCTCACAATCTGGTACTTTCTATAGAAAAATTGTCTCAGAATCTAAAAATTGTTCTAAAGAAAAATTGTCTTAGAATCTGAGATTTTTTCTACAGAAAAATTGTCCCAGAACCTAAGACTTTTTCTGTGGAAAAATTGTCACAGAATCTACAATTTGTTCTGTAGAAAAATTGTCTCAGAATCTGAGATTTTTTCTATAGAAAAATTGTTTCAGAATTTGCGACTTTTTTTATAGAAAAATTGTCCAAAAATGCAAGACTCTTTTTTTGTATCAGAATTAGAGAATTTTTCTATATAAAAAATTTCTCAGAATTACAGAATTTTTTTATGGAACAAATAACCAAGAATCTGACAATTTTTCTATCAAAAAAAATATCTTAGTATTTGAAATTTTTTCTATAGAAAAAAACGTCTCAGAAACTTAAAAATTTTCTGTAGAAAAAATGGACCGATTCTAAACATTTTTCTATAAAAATGTTTCTCAAAACATCTAAAAATTTGTCAAAAACAATTTTCTATAGAAAGTTTCCCAAAACCAATCGTTTTATAGAAAATTTCTCAGACAATTTATCTATACAAAATTTCCCAGAAAAAATTTCTCAAAGAAAATTTGTAAATAGAAAATTTCACAAAGGCACTTTTCCTATAGAAAATTTATCAAAGTCAATTTTTTCTATAGAAAATTTCTAAAAGACAGGATTTCTATAGAACATTTTTTAAAGATAATTTTTCTATATAAACTCTCAGACTATTTTTCTATAGAAAATTTCTAAAAGACAGGTTTTCTATAGAAAATTCAAAAAATCGATAAAGTTGTTAAACAATTGCGAGTTATAATTAATGAAAATTAACGAAATGCGAAGTGAAACAAACTATAAAAGTGCAGCAAGCGATACCGTATATAAAAAATGAGTATTGTGAAAATTAGTAAAAATAAATTTAGGGTATATCTCGTGGATATACATTTTATAATAGTTTTGGATTGCAATGCGTTCACCAAAACTATGGAGAAGAAGGATTTATGCACAATTTTTGCAAGATGAGACGTATAGATTTTCTTAGTGGGTACCTGTAATGATAGTAAGATAAAACCTTGATAAGCCAAGTTCAAAAAAACAAGACGATGAATTGATGGCTATAATCCACAACCTTCAGTAGAAAGACGTCCACGAGAAAGACGTTCATACAAATATGTTAATGGCTACGAGGTACTGGTTGTTCCTAAGGGGATGCAAAGGGAAATTATCCGAAATGCACTTAAGTGGACAGACACTTTGCTGTAATAAAAGTTAAGGAGCTGATTGTGTAATAAGGATCGTAAAGTGAGATGGAGTTGCCAAATAAATTTGACTTGGTTGCACTTTATATCCAAATGCCAAAAATATCGTTATTTTCCGGTTTGATGGCGTGCAAGTAAGGTGTATCTGAATACGAGATTTTAGTGCTTGCCATTTTTTTGTACATCAATCTTTGAATCAAAGTCTTATCGAATTCGTTTTTTATAGACGCAAAAAAAAAACAATCAAAACTTTAGTGTAGGACAAGTTTTAGAGTATCGTTTTGATCACGGCCAATTAATAATTATTTGCATCTGCATCAAGTAAAAAAAATCGACAACCATTTTGAGTCGTAGAAAAAAAAACACATTTTTTGTGGCATCGGCCATCAAACTGGCAGCTAATTGACTTTTACCACCAACTAAATAAGAAAAATCAACAAAAAAGTTTTTTGGAGGCAAAGATAAAAAACTTCCGCATCAACATTAGTTTGTACCAACCGAAATCAAATTCATCACCTCAGCAGTAAGTTGGTAGGCAACAAAGCTAAACTACAGCCGTGATTTTAAAGAGACATTTAAAACATCATAAGCCGTCATTGAACCGCATTCACGCAAATAAAAACCAACTCCAACATTCAAAAGTAAGTTTGGTTTGGTTGAGAATATATTAAACATCAGCGCGGAAATTTCGGGGATCGATCAGGGAATAGACGAGCGATACAAAAAAAAACTCAAAGATTTAGACAAGGTACCTGATATTGTTCGCTGTCTTAGAGAATTCTCGGGTAATAATGCGGAATTTAGCTCCTAGAGGAAGAGCGTTGAATTTTGAGTATCTACGAATCTACAAAGGTACAAGGTACCTGATATTGTTCGCTGTCTTAGAGAATTCTCGGGTATTAATGCGGAATTTAGCTCCTAGAGGAAGAGCGTTGAGAGAATTTTGAGTATCTACGAATCTACAAAGGTACAAGGTACCTGATATGCGGATTTAGCTCCTAGAGGAAGAGCGTTGAGAGAATTTTGAGCATCTACGAATCTACAAAGGTACAAGGTACCTGATATTGTTCGCTGTCTTAGAGAATTCTCGGGTAATAATGCGGAATTTAGCTCCTAGAGGAAGAGCGTTGAGAGAATTTTGAGTATCTACGAATTTACAAAAGTTACTGCAAGATATTTTGCTATCCTCAGTGTTATCAGAAACAAAATCACTGGAGCAGCTGATGATGCAATTGAATGCTACAATACCCCTTTTAATTGGGGATCTATTTCACGATGTGTCGCATTACACTATGCTGATAAACGTGATCTTGATACGCTAGAGTATCAAATAACCACCCTTCTTCAGGGTAATAACACGGTCCAAGATTTCTATCAGAATATTTATTCTCACTTGTCTTTAATTATAAATAATATTTCGTCCATGACTATTGGTAAGGAAGCCATGGAAATCCTAATCCAAACTTATAGAGACAAAGATTTCGATACATTCATTTGTGGATTAAGAGTTGACCTTGCCAAATTATTGTGCATTCGAGACCCAACAACTATTCCACAGGCACTCCATTTATGCCTTAAATTGCAGAATAAAAATTTCGGTACGAAACAGGCTTATAGCAAAAATACAAAATCTCTTTTAAATTCAGCTGAAATCTCTGAAACTATTCGACATTAATTTTTTTAATTATAAAGTTCGCTATATTTTGAAGTCAAGACGAATTCTGGACTGTGATCACGTAAAGTGATAGTTAACTATCGTCGATTTTCAGAGTCTTGTTGTTCCAAAATTATACAAAAAGTTTCCATATTTTTTAGTGTTTCTGGTTTAAAACAAACTCTCTAATAATAAAATAAAGAAAAACTTTAAATTTGTTCCTCAAAACGATATGTATTTTGATGTCGTTCATGCATCGTCAATCGTTTTCGTTTTACGTGATTAGCCTCCTGGTGAGATCCTAGGAATATTGGTGGACACAGGATCTAATAAAAACTATATACAGAATTCTCTAGTAAGATCTTTTTTAACCAAATTAATTTAAGTTCTTTGAAAAAAAATCCGTTGAAGGTAAAACACGACCCAACCCAAAAAGGGTAACGCCAGTTCATTGCTGGACAAAACCCAACAAACAATTATAATACGTACATACATACTACACTGCATCATTTATGGGTAAGTATTTATTTATACTTGTGGATGCATTCAGTAAATTTCCGGAGGTCTATATTGTTCCTAACATGACAGCAGAAATGATGTCCACAAAAAATTACGTTCAATCACCAATAAAAAATTCTTGAAAGGAGACAGAGTATCCGTACGATATTATCTGTCTAAAAACAAATGGTAATTTGGAGTAGTGGAAGACAGTATCGGTCAGTTACATTATAATATTGTATTAGATGATGGTCGTAGATGGAAAAGACACGTACATTAAATGTGAAAAATAAAGTTAATGTAGTTTTTCAGCATCGTTAGTAGCAAAAGACACATCGATCTCAGTTCTTTTGGCAGCAGCACAAGTAAAAGTACGTGCTGCCAATGGAGAACTAATAACGCTACGTTCACTTATTGATCAAGAGTCCCAAATAACAGGCCTTCCAGAAGAGACTTCTCAAATATTAGCCCTTCGTAAGGTAAAATGTAAAACTAATATATGTAGGAGAATGAAAAAACACACACTCAGTCTACTTCAGTGCGTCAAAGAAGCCGGTCGTGCGCGTAACAATAGTTCAACCCTTATTTTTACTTAATCAAATTAAACAACATAAACTTTGTATTCTTTAATAAACTTTATTTTTAAACTAAAACAAAACTCTACATATATGGCCTTGAAACTGCAATGGTAGCTACCATTGCACTTTTACGCCTAGGCGTTTCAAAAGCTAAGATCAAATTGCTCTTACAACCGCAGTTTTTAAGTAACCAGACAGTGGAATCAAGAGCTTGCATCTTACCGTCAATAACGGGACCTCAACCTAGTAAGTCACTTACGACTGACATCAGCCAGTGGTATAACTATACAATTACCGACCCACTGTTTTACAAGACTGATAGAATTAATATTCTAATCAAAGCTGACATATATAACAGCAACATAGAAGAAGGTATATGTAAAAGAGGAGGGCTACAGGGTCAATCCACTAAATTAGGTTAGATTCTATCTGGAGTCTTCAATAATAAAAGCAGCAGCAACAAATTGGTAGCAGTAACAAATTTGGAGTGATTTTGGGAGATAGAAGAACTTGCTACTAATAAAGATGAATACACAGAGGATAAAGTCTGGATATGAAAAAACTACAAAGATTGATGAAAATGGGTCAATTGACTTTGGAGATTCAAGAAGACAAGCATTGGCCAGGATGCTACCTCTAGAATATTTAGTTCTTGGTTACATAGAAGAACTAAATGAGATCTATAGCGGATAATATTACTTGCCACATCAATCTGTTATAAGGGAAAGTAGATTAACAACTAAATTACGGGTCGTATTTGATGCCTCTGCTAAAACAACAAATGGAACGATTACGTAAAACTACATATAATTTTGCAACTTGCAACGCGGTGGTTATTCGTGAGAAGAGAATCCGTGTGATCATACAACTTTAAAGCGCTTTTTTTTGCTATTATATTATTTTGCGAATTATTAAAATTAACTTTAATCATCAGATGCAAGATATAAATCATACAAATGCCTCCTAAGAAGACGAGCAATTGCACCATGTGCACTGAATAATTATAGAATGCTTCAGTGCGACACCTGTGATGGTTCTTGCCACTATGATTGCGCAAAGGTGGGTGATGAAATCCATGATCTTAGTTGGAATTGCGAATCATGTATGGGTGCACGTGGAAACACACAGGGTCAACCACTGAGACCACACACCCATGTGAGACCAGAGACCATGAAGTAGAAAAACTTCAAATTGACCACATTATTCCTTTTCATTCCTTTTTAGGTTTTTATTTTTCTAAAAAAATAGTCTACACATATTTTCAAATCGAAAAGACGCGTGGGTGTGTGTTTTATACAAAAAAAAATAATAAAAAAAGAAATAAAATTCATATTATTTCAAAGATATAAGTAAAAATATATATTAAATTAATATTATTTATTTCAGTAAGGATATTTATACAAAATTCATGTTGGAAAAATACTTATGTTGGTGTAATGATGACAATCTAGACAGCTACCTAGCAAAACAACTACCCATGTAAGTTTCCACTTATAATTTGAATTTGTGTTGTTTGTTAACCAAAAAATATTTTGTTTTTTTTAGCGATAAAAAAGGACAATGAATCAATTTCAAACAATTTAACTTTAAAAATAAAAATAAAATAATTTATAAATCATTAAAAAAGTATTTCGGGAAGAGTTGGATTCTTTATAAAGCTAGGACCAGCACAAAGCCAATCGCCGAAAATTGATTCCTTTTAACAATAACACTGTGTGTAATTTTTTAAGTCGACCATGATCATGGCAAAATAACCATATACGGACACCACTACGTGATAAAAGACTAAAAAAAAAGACCCGTGTCTCCCAATTTTTCCCAAAGTCATGCACTTTTTTTTATGGGCCGCCAAAGATTTGGGGCCTCGGTATCATTTTCGCAAAAAAGTGATCATTTTCTCGGGCTCATATCTTGCAAACCGTTCAGAATTTCGATTTACTCTCTGAGGCAAAGTTGTAACTCTTGTCATAAAGAACAAAAATTGCGAAAATATAAAATCAAAAACACTTCACCTTCCAGATCAAAATCGCAAAAAACTTAAAAAAAATCGTTTTTTTTTACCTTTTTTCTCCTGTTCAGGTCCATAGGTAGCAAACCGTTCAAAATTCAAGGAAACAATCAACTACAAAAATTTACCTAAGATTTCAATAAACAAATTTCTACAACATATAAACTTCCTGGGAATAATTCTTAACACCGTTTAGGTAGCGCTTAGGTAGCCGCAAAAGTGAAAAAAGTGACGCCGTGAAAGTTATATAAAGTGCTACAACATAATTCGTACACAACAGTGGCAACTGACAGTTTCAGTATGCAGTGTGAAAAAATTGATTTATTTTGCTACGTTTGCGGTCATCAAACCAGAAAAAAAACATCTACAAGATTTCAAAAGGAAAATAATCTTTTAACTAGTGAATTCAAAAGAGCACATACATTGTTTTTCGACGAAGTGGACTTGACTGGTGAAAATTACACACCTAATACAGTGTGTCGCCAATGTTATAACAATCTCATGGCATGATTGAGTGGAGGCAGAGGTACTATGAAGTATTGTAAGCCGGTAAACTGGATTAATCGCCCAGTTGATCATGATGCAACCAGTTGCTATGCATGCGTAAATTACACATGTCGTCTAAATCAACATGCTGAGAAGAACAAAATTTATAAAGCAACTGCAACAGCCACACTACCAGTGCTTGCACCTGAAAATTTTGTATCACCAAGGCCGCCAACTCCAGATCGTACTACAGAATTTACAGCAATGAGTAGAGCAAGTGGTGTTACTTATGAAGATCCATTTGATACCGATTATGAGCCCCAACAGGGAAGAGATGGACCACAACTAATAACACAAATGGAAATGGATTTCATTGTGGCCATATTGGGATTATCGCAGCGACTTGCAATATTTTTGACAGCTTTTTTAAAGCAAAGAAAACTCACACATGCTAATGTTAATTCTACGGCGTACCGCAAACGACAAGCTGAATTTCAGAGGCTCTACACTCTAAATGATGACAATTCGTTCGCTTACTGCAACGATATAAAAGCTTTGGTGGTAAAAATGGGAATGAACTACATCGCTAGTGAGTGGAGATTATTTATTGATGGTTCTGTTTCAAGCTTGAAAGCAGTGTTGTTGCATGTGTCGAACCGAAAACCTTCCATTCCGCTAGCAATGGGTATCAACATGAAAGAAAGCTATGAAACATTGAAAGATATAATGGAAAAAATCAAATATTACGAAAATAAATGGAAGATTTGCTGTGATTTGAAGGTCATCAACATTTTGCAAGGGATCATCGATAAGGGCGGCTTCCCAAAATTCTTTTGTTTTCTTTGTAATTGGGATTCACGCTCACTTCTGAATCAATACCAATGTAATTCGTGGAGGCCAAGAGGAAGTGTGGATGAACAAATAGAACAACATAGACTGAAGAATGTACCTTTATTTGACAATACTCAAGACATCTTGCTGCCACCGCTCCACATAAAATTGGGAATTGTTAAAAAATTCATCGAAGTGGCCGTTATAAATTGTCCAAACGCATTCGACTATTTGAAAAGCGTTTTCCCAAAGCGTAGCGATGACAAAATTAAAAAAGGTAATGTAGTAAATTTAAAACGAATTTTTGTTCACCTAATTGTACTATTTACACTATGTTAATGTTTTCTTTTCTGTCTTTATTTTTTGTTTTCATTTAACAGGCGTACTTAATGGCCCTGACATTAGAAAGCTATTCAAGAGCAACTTTGATTCATCGCTTGATGAAAATCATTCAATGGCATGGATTTACCTTCAGCGTGTATGCACCAGAGTCTTGGGAGGGGATCGAGACGCGTAACCGGAAGCAAGAGAATGGGTGAAAGAAATGCTGCATTATTTTGAGATAATCGGCGCATCGATGACATTAAAGCTGCATTTTCTTCATTTTCATTTTGACGATTTTATCAAACAACTCCCTACCGAATCCGATGAGCAAGGAGAACGGTTTCACCAAACCACAATGCCCATGGAAAAACAGTCGCGGCTAGGGTACCATTTTCTCCCGCCAAATAAGTCATTTTTGACACGAAGATGATTTTCTCTAACGATTGAATGTATTAGTGAATAAGTTATTTTTAATTTGATGGAATAGGTTTTTTCTGGAATAAAATAAATCAGTTGCGAATCGGCGCTAAACCAAAAATAGCTGTTTTAATGGGAATACTACATGGCGATCCTGCCATAATATAAAAGAAACAAAGGAACAGTAAAATTAAAAAATAAATTTAAACAAACAAAAAAAAATTTCAAGCAACACAGACTTATGCAACACAGCCTTATGATGATAATGATGTTGCGTTGATATGATCTAGATTGTTGACTGATTAATAGGAAAACGAGAAATTCGAGGATTAGAATGAAAAATATCCTAAGGGAACGTTAGTTCCTATAATCGGAACGAACTTATCGGTTATGCAGATGCCAACTGGGCAGAATTGATAGAAAATCGAAATCTGGATACATCCTCATGCTTAATGGAAGTGCTGTTAGCTGAGCTTGTGAAAACAAAATAGTGTCTTATTTTCAACAAGAGAATCAGAATTTATTGCGTTATCTGAAGCTTAAAAATATGCCGTTTTGTTGGCAAAAAGAAAATCTGGCATCACACCCTAACAGCTGTTCTAATGCACTTCTGTGCAACTTCCAATATTCTAATTCTTACTTATCTTTTTCACTTACGTTTATAAAGTCATATTGAGAACTTTAATAAATCTTCCTCTTAAGCATAGTATTACACTATCTATCGTTTTTAATTAACACAATTACATCAGGTTATGCGCCCAGTTTGTGAAAAATATAAAGAAAAAGATCCGTTTTAAGTGTAATCCGTTTTATTTTTTTTTGATAAAATGGCAGTATCAACAAATTTCAACGTTTAAAAATTGATGGGTAGGAAGAACTACGCATCATGGTCGTTTGCGATGAAGAATCTGCTCCAACATGAGGAATTATGGGAGACAGTTCAAGGCGTGTATACTGCCAGTGGAATTGACGTGAAGGCTGATACCAAGGCAAAAGCAAAAATAATCTTGATGGTAAATAAAATTAATTATGTCCACATTGAAGATACTCAGATATCAAAGGAATTTTGGGACAATTTAAAAAATGCTTTCCTCGGGGTTAGCGTGTAGAGTTGGACTATTACGTCAACTGATAACCACACGTCTATCAACATCTGAAAACGTTGAAGAACATGTAAGCCAAATAGTGTCAACTGCACATAAACTGAAAGAGGTTGACATGCCGGTAGGTGATGAATGGATAGGAACACTTCTGTTGGCCGGTTTACCTGAAGAGTTGATGAAGCCTGTTCAACTTCCAATATTCTAATTCTTACTTATCTTTTTCACTTCCGTTTATAAAGTCATATTGAGAACTTTAATAAATCTTCCTCTTAAGCATAGTATTACACTATTTATCGTTTATAATTAAGACAATTACATCAGGTTATGGGCCCAGTTTGTGAAAAATATAAAGAAAAATATCCGTTTTAAGTGTAATCCGTTTTATTTTGATAAAATGTCAGTATCAACAAATTTCAACGTTTAAAAATTGATGGGTAGGAAGAACTACGCATCATGGTCGTTTGCGATTAAGAATCTGCTCCAACATGAATTATGGGAGACAGTTCAAGGCATGTATCCTGCCAGTGGAATTGCCGTGAAGGCTGATACCAAGGCAAAAGAAAAAATAATCTTGATGGTAGATAAAATTAATTATGTCCACATTGAAGATGCTCATACATCAAAGGAATTTTGGGACAATTTAAAAAATGCGTTCCATGACTCAGGGTTAACGCGTAGAGTTGGACTATTACGTCAACTGATAAACACACGTCTACCAACATCTGAAAACGTTGAAGAATATGTAAGCCAAATAGTGTCAACTGCACATAAACTGAATGAGGTTGACATGCTGGTAGGTGATGAATGGATAGGAACACTTCTATTGGCCGGTTTACCTGAAGAGTTGATGAAGCCTGTTCAACTTCCACACTCAAAGAATTATGTAGGTAAATTCCAGTGAATATTCACTTAAAACAAATGAAATTTTATTTAAAAACCATTCCACTGTTTTTTCATTTAAAATAAAAACGTATTACAGTCAATTTTAAATGTTAATTTAATGACTAACCAAAACATTAAAAAACTAGTGAATATTCAGTTATTTTGTATTGAAAAACAGTAAAACTATAGAAGAAATTTTTTACTGCCGAAATTGAATGTAACAGAAAATTCAGTTTTAAGACAGTAAATTATTTTTTTTAAACCACAGAAACAGTAGAAAACAAGAAATCCATAATAAAATTAATGATTTTTCTTTTAAAATAACTTTACTGTTTGATTTTTAAAATAACCTACAAACAGTTAATGACAAAATTTTCTTAGTGCAATATTCTAATTCTTACTTATCTTTTTCACTTCCGTTTATAAAGTCATATTGAGAACTTTAATAAATCTTCCTCTTAAGCATAGTATTACACTATTTATCGTTTATAATTAAGACAATTACATCAGGTTATGGGCCCAGTTTGTGAAAAATATAAAGAAAAATATCCGTTTTAAGTGTAATCCGTTTTATTTTGATAAAATGTCAGTATCAACAAATTTCAACGTTTAAAAATTGATGGGTACTACGCATCATGGTCGTTTGCGATTAAGAATCTGCTCCAACATGAATTATGGGAGACAGTTCAAGGCGTGTATCCTGCCAGTGGAATTGACGTGAAGGCTGATACCAAGGCAAAAGAAAAAACAATCTTGATGGTAGATAAAATTAATTATGTCCACATTGAAGATGCTCATACATCAAAGGAATTTTGGGACAATTTAAATAATGCGTTTCATGACTCAGGGTTAACGCGTAGAGTTGGACTATTACGTCAACTGATAAACACACGTCTACCAACATCTGAAAACGTTGAAGAATATGTAAGCCAAATAGTGTCAACTGCACATAAACTGAATGAGGTTGACATGCTGGTAGGTGATGAATGGATAGGAACACTTCTATTGGCCGGTTTACCTGAACAGTTGATAAAGCCAATGCAGTGTCATTGGAAAATAGCTTCAGCGAAGATGACGATTTTTTTGGTTTTGATGAACATAGTGAAAACTCTTAAGTATTGGAAAAATCCTTAATATTATTGGAAACAACGATGTTCCCAATAAGAATAGAAGGTTGTTAAGTCAAACGTAGGAAGACCGAAGATGGAACTGTAGTGTGTATATGGTCTATGTTACCATCGGTCATTATTGCAACATGACCTAATACATTCGCACATACAGAGTTGTGTGTAGACAGCGGTGCAACTGCACACATGTGTTGCAGTAAAGAATTGTTTACAAATTATAAAGAGCGTAAAGAAATCATTTCATTGGCGGGAGACAAACAAATTGAAATTAATGGTTTACAGATTAAATTTCAAAATGTTTTTCCCCCAGAATTGAAAATGAATTTTATATCTCTCAGTCGGGTCGTTGAAAATGGGTTGTTTGTAAAATTTAACTCAACGTCTGCAATAATACATCGACCTGATGGCACAGTGGTGTTGAAGGCCAAAAAGCAGAACAATTAATTTTTGGGAAAAGGCAAGACTGAAAGTCTTTTTGCTGCTGGTAATTTAGACCAAATGTGGCACAATCGATTTGGTCACGTAAATTTTAAATCATTATTCGAAATGTATGATAAGTCGATGGTAATTGTTGATAAATTATTTATCTCATTCGGCGAAATTTAGAACATGCATGCTAAGCATATTCCATGTAAGCCCATTACCAAAAGAGTCTAATACAAGATCGAACAACCTGTTGGAACTCATACATAGTGATGTGGTCCATTCAATGTACACTCCCTTAGTGGTTCCAAGTATTTCGTCACGTTCATTGATGATTTCTCAAGACGAATATTTGTATATTGCACCAAGGCCAAAAGTGACGAATGGCACAAATCTGATCCCTCCAGCAACAGAGGCAAATGCAAGAGTTGAGTGGAAAAGACACGATCAAAAGGCAAGTGACGCCGTCAGAATTGGGACTCATTGCTGATTGTACCACATCGTATGAAATGTGGCAAAAACTAGAATCTACATTTCAGTCAAAGCGGGATGCGCCACCCTTTTGAAAAGAGATGCACTGGCACGTATGAAAGATGGTGATAATATCCGGGAACATTTGAACGAATTTTTTGAGTCAGTTTCGAAGCTGAAGGAGAAAGTTAAAGTTGGTGACGACCTGCTTGCTATTTTGTTGTATAGTTTGCCAAACTCGTATGAAACATTCCGTTGTGCATTGGAGACAAGGGATGAACTTCCAAGCCCAGATGTGTTATGGGTGAAATTTTTAGAAGAGGAACTGTCTAGAAAGACGATAGAACTGAGCATAGTCGCTACAATGGCACTAATCTGTATTTTACCAAAGCGGAAAATAGTTAAATTTATCACATCCAGCCCTACAAACGCAACCTGCTCAGTCCTTCTGGCCGTCGCTCTACTCTAAGGGGGGAGGAGTTACGGAATGAGCCGTATATTATAAGTATTTTCATTATTATTATTGTTATCACATATTACAACTTTATATACATCCCACAATTTATATATTATATTGTATTTTCTGACCACTTATAGTGGCATCCATATAAATGTATTTCACCACAATCAATTGTCTGGTGTTGATTCAACAATTATTATGTTTTGCTTATTAGCGACATACATAATTCTTAATACTTTTTATTTTTAATGTTTTAAGTGGCAACAAAGAAACTGTAATATAAACAATATACATGGATTCTTGGAATTGTATTTTTACTGACATAAACAGTTTCTTTGCTGCCTAAAGTATAGATATTGATTGTGGTGATGTAGAGACTTTGTAGTATAGTTTGAAAACTGTTTCTTCTCTGTAAAAGAAAAGTTTATATTAAAAGTAATAAAATAAAAAATTGTAAAAGAAACCCCTTTGGTTTGGTTTTGTATTATTAATAAAGGATAATTGGTTCATACCCAAAACTGGCGCAGTCTAAAGGCGACTTTTTTCAATAAGTTAACCTACGTCTGAAAGGAGATACGAAAATTCTTGATGGAATATCAGTGAATTATCAGAAAATTTTTGGGAAAACAATACAGAAAATAATACGAAAATTCTTGATGGAATATCAGTGAATTATCAGAAATTTTTTGGGAAAATAATACAAAAAATAATACAGAAATTCTTGATGGAATATCAGTGAATTATTAGAAAATTTTTGGGAAAATAATACAGAAATTCTTGATGTGAATTATTCAGTGAATTATTCGAAAAATTTTTGGGAAAATAATACAAAAAAAAAATCTTGATGGAATATCAGTGAATTTAAAATTTTTTTTAAGAAATCAAATTCTTGATGGAATATCAGTGAATTATCTAAAAGGTGCAACGATTCTTAACATTTCTTGATAGTACAACATTGTACTGGCATAACACAACTAAAGTTGACGATTTAAACTTCAGCAATGGAAGTTTCCCTATTTCTGTCCATAAATGAGTCAGGTGTGATTAGTGTTTGGGAATTCCCGGACTTTTCAATTTCCCGGGAAACGGGAAAAAAATAATTTATTTCCCGGGATTCCCGGGAATCCCGGGAAATTTTCATTATTAATATAAATCATAAAAAACATTAAAATTTGACCAACTTTTTATAAAAAACAGTTTTATTACAGATAAACAAGTAATTAAAACATAAAAAATCAAAAAATAAAAGTTAGAAATCCAGAAATACTATAAAACAAAACAAAAAAAATATTGCAACTTTTTCCCCACAAAAAATCGCAAAAAAAAGCTACAAATCGCAAAAAACTTTAAAACTGCGTTATTCGAGCAAAAACTAATATAGTTGGCAGCACTTTTAATATTTATTCTTGAAATGTAAATTCTAGGTTCAAAATTTTTATATTTTTTGACAGTCTTAGCAAAATTATCATTAACCGACGTATATTTTTTGACTTTTTAAGTTTTTTCATGATATTATCATACTTTTTACACTTGGTCAGTTTTCCTATGAATATATATTTGCGCTGTTCTTCCAAATAGAAAAACTACAAAAAATAGCAAATGTAATTGTACCTGTATGTAAAAAAAATATTAAAAATTAAATTAAAGTTTTTTATGTAAAATGGTTTATTTTATAAAATTCCCGGATTTCCCGGGAAAAATTAAAAAAATTCCCGGGAATTCCCGTCAGTCTTTTCCCGGGAATTCCCGGGAAATCCGATCCGGGAATTCCCGGACCCCAAACACTAGGTGTGATACACTACGACAAATGTACCATCGACATCAACGGCACCATATTTGTCGACAACTAAAACAAATTTTGGGACGAAGTTTATTTGCTACCGCCTATATCTGCAACCCTGACAACAAATTTCACCAGGAATAACATAACCCTACAAAAGTTAGAACTATTCACTCATCAGACACTGAAGAAACAAAACCTTGGCTATGTTGTGATATCGTTATGCATAATCGCTACAATGGCACTAATCTATATTTTACCAAATCGGAAAATTGTTTAATTTATCACATTCAGCCCTACAAACGCTCCTGCTCAGTCCTTCTGGTCGTCGCCCTATTCAATTGAAACGTACACAAGTGAAGAACATTTTGGAGTTAATCAAATTATCGACATTTACAATAAAAACGTAATTTCATCAATAGATTCACAAAATTTTGTTATAGATGTGACAAAAGAAGGCAAAACACAAAAGTCTAAAGTGGATTCAGGTGCAGGTTATGCCCTTATACCTGAGACAGATTTTAAAAAATTAAATATCAAATCAACAAAACTAACACTGCTTTTCGAGCATAACACCGGGGATGTGTTTGTACCTCTGGGTGTTCTAAATGTCAACGTAAAATATAAAAACAAATCATGAAAAGAAGACATGTATATTGTATCATCAAAACATACAGTCATTTAAAAATCAACCTTACAGACATTGATCAATGCGAACGTAAAGAAGAAACTCATCAAGTAAATTCAATAACACAAACACAAGAAGTTGGGGTGCATTCCTGATTTGGTTTGTAGTCTAAAGCTACACAAAGGTGCTAAACCTGTATTTATCAAAGAAAGACAAGTTTCTTTTGCACTGCGCGAAAAAGTAGAACGTGAGCTTGACACTTTAGAAAAAGATGGCGTAATAACGAAGGTATACCAACTAACGGTGAATAGAGTGCAATTGCGATTGTACGATAAAAATTAAGCAATTTGAAATAGTGAAGGCGAAGCTTGACAACGGATACGAACTGAAATGCCACATAAACCAGCTGTACAAATCAGGCGTAGCCAAGCCAGGAAAAACTGTTGTTTTCTGACCCACCAGCAATAAAAGAAAATTCTAAAATTTAAGAAGTACAAATAGAGCGTAGCGTTGCTACCACAACCAATCAACCAGTTTCAGAACCGCCTGTACAACCCCAATCCTCTGTCCTCTGGAACACCAGACAGTATAAGGAACACCAGGCAGCATAAGAATGTCCAACCGAGCTAGAAGACCTCCAGCCCATTTTGCGGACCATGTTCCTCATTAAGCGTGGGCGATTGTAATGTCATTTATACATAGATGGCAACCCTCCTCATCATTTGACATTCCTTTTATATATTCATCCTTAATTAAATGTACTCTATTATTCATATATCACATTTCAACACGAGTGCTTATATTACACAACATTTTTATACCTTATTAAATTTATAATTATTCGATTATTTACTACAATCTACTATTTTTTACTCATTTTACTACAGCTGGAAATTTTCAATACAAAAAGTAAACAAGACTCTCCAGTTGTTGTAAAAAATAGTAAGAAATTTGGGTAATCGAATAGACCTAATAGTACATTATTAAATCGTTTTATTAGTAGTAGCATATACAACACACCTGGTGCAGTAGAATCTGTTGATTTTTTGATAAATTATACTACTAATGATGTTGGTAATGAATAGGTTAGTTCAGTGGATTTACAGCAAAGCTTAGTCGAATATACACAAGTTGATTAAGCCAATGCAGTGTCATTCGAAAATTTGGTTTTGACAAAGATGGTAAAAACTCTAATGAAAGTACCTATTGGAGAAATCTTTAATATTATTGGAAATATCGATGTCCCCAATAAGGGGTAGCAGGTTTTTAATTCAAACGTAGAAAGACCGAAGATGGAATGTACTGGAAGGTCTGGCCGACCCAGAAAAATACGCAATACAGTGAAGGAAATGAAAAACGATATAGATGTTCTGATACCTCAGACTGTAGAAGCTGTGGAAAATGTTTTTATTGAATTATTTGGCAACCCTGAAACGTTACTTGTATTTGAGTGATTTTCTTTTCATTCATTCTTTTTCTGTATTCGCTAGAGTTAAGAACACATTTTTATATTCAATAAAACTTTAATTCACTTCTCTCTTGACAATTAGATTGACAAGATCGCCATTTTTCCGGCGCTTTGGGAAAACATTTTTGTGAATTTGTAATTTTGATTTAAAATTGTGATTTTTGTTTAAATCTTCCTTTATCAAGCAGAAAAGTGCTGAATCTTAATCAATATTAATCTTTATTAAGATATTTGTTAATTTTTGCGAAGGGTGTTACACTCTTTGCTGATATATGCTTTTTGCTGCTTAGAGGATATTAGAAGCTGTCAACAAGGTCGTTTTTGGTTGATGGTGGCTCTGAGCCGCCATTTTTGATAGTCACACAAAGTAGTTTCGATAAATTTAAGCTTGAAGAGGATTTAGTGTTCAATATGGGTAAGTCTGCTGAAGACAAACCTATTGATCAAGTAACTGCTGCTGGTGGAGGTAATAAAGTGGTGGATTTGAAAGGAAGGAAAAGAGGAAAAAGAAGAAGGAGCAACGGTACAATAAGCGGTATTTCGCAGGCCCCTGTTATATTCAATTGTAATCATCCTCAAACTGCTCAGTAGAATGGCGTACAGAGTGTGAGCGGCTTGCTGACCGGCAGTGACTCTCAATCTGCTACTGGTCAGGTTGTGGTGGCTGTGGCCAGCATGACTTAGACTTCGAATGTGAACGTTAATCTGAATCAATCTACATGTGCAACTACAACAATGAATAATAATACTACTATAAATAATAATATACAGAATTCTCAGGGAGGAAATATGGTTGTTTTGTATCCCAGCTGTTTTAAGGGGGATGCTGCTGTCTTGGTAGATACATCCATGTCAGAAGTGTGCTCAAACAGATGAGTGAAGAATGGTCTGTATTTTTTGAAAAAATATGGGACCTTAAAAAAATACATACACGAAATATGTATGTGATTGTATGTGTGTAAGCTATCGGAAAAGTTAGAAACGAAAATACGTATATGTGTGAGTGAACGGCTTAAGTGTTCTAGAAAAATTACGAAAATTTTAAGACGCTAGCACTAATACCCGAGTTACGGCTGAGCCGTATATTATAAGTATTTTTGTTATCTTATTATTATTATTATAACATATTTTGACTTTATATACATCCCACAATTTATATACAATATTGTATTTTCTGACCACTTATAGTGGCATTAACCATATATATATATATATTTCACAACAATCAATTGTCTGCTGTTGATTCAACAATTATTATGTTTTGCTTATTAGCGACATACATAGTTCTTGATACTTTTGGTTTTTAATGTTTTAAGTGGCAACAAAGAAACTGTAATATAAACAATATACATGGATTCTTGGAATTGTATTTTACCGACATAAACCGTTTCTTTGCTGCCTAAAGTATAGATATTGATCGTGGTGATGTAGAGTTGAGTAGTTTTGTTTTGAAACCCAGAAGACATCACACATTGTATACTTCTCCTCCATAAAAAGGAAATTTATAATAAAATAAAAGATTATAAAAAGAAACCCTTTGGTTTGGTTTTATTTTGAATTATCGATAATCGATCCTGCACCCAAAACTGGCGCAGTCGAAAGGCGACTTATTTTAATAAGTCAACCTACGTCGTCAAAAAGAAAATACGAAAAGATCGAATATCAGTGAATGAACAATTTAAAAAAAAAAAAACAAGAGAGAAAAATTCTTGATGGAATATCAGTGAATTTACAATTTTTTAATGAACCAATTCTTGATGGAATATCAGTGAATGTCAAAGCAACTTGATAGTTTTGTTATTGTGGATAGTCACAATATCAGTACTATGGGATGCTTAACATACATATATAATAATGTAGACATAAGTTTATGCTGAATTGCAGAATAGCTGCAATTCCTAACTTTTAAGTTATTTTTAAAAATTTAAATAAAGTTTAGTTTAAAAAAAAACACCAAAACAACAATGTTGTTTTATTTACATTAGTGGCGCAGTTACGGGACAATATATCTGAAGATATATTGAGAACCATATAAAAAGAATATATATATGTATGTATATATAAAAATACATAGTGAAATAAATATGAATGCTGAACAAATTAAACAAAGTATCGAACAGCTGGAATGCCTCGTCCTAAAGCAAGAAGCTTTAATAAAAGATCAACAACAACATCAGTTGTTGCTTGAAACTGAAATGCAAAAAAATCTAGAAAGATCCCAACAAACGGAAGCTGTTATTCAACAACAACAATATCAGTGAATTATCAGAAAATTTTTGGGAAAATAATACAGAAATTCTTGATGGAATATCAGTGAATTATTAGAAAATTTTTGAAAAAAATAATACAGAAATTCAAAGGTCTCACAGTTAATGGTGAAATAGACAAAACCCTAGAAAATACAAAAGCTTCTAATAGTTAAAGTGCAACTCTTAGTGACTACACTTTGTTAATCTTCACGAGGACGTTAGATACGTAGTAGATTCCATACCTGAAACAAGTTCTTCATCACTCAAAAAAATAAAACTGTAAAGTTAGCAAAAAATTTAGTTAAATTTAACTAAAAAAACACCTGATTTTGAACCTACTAAATTTCTAGTTAATTTAACTAAAAATATTTAGTTAACTTTTCGTAGAATTAATGTAGCAAAAAACCGTAACTTTAACTAAAAATCAGCTGAAAATTTCGTTATATTTTTATGTATGTATGTATTAACAAAAAAATTAGTTAAATTCAGCTAAACTTTTTGTAAAAAAATTGTAAGTTTGTTAAATATTGATTTTATACACTAACACTTCACTTATTTTTTCTTTTTTTTCACAGCATTAAGTTCAGCATAAGTAGAACTTATGAGATTTGCATAGGAGGCTACACAAGAAATTTCTAACATTTTTTCACTCGACAAATATGTTACGAGAAATCAGCAAATTAATTAATAAAAATTCAGAAACACAGTTTTAAAGTCAACAAAAAAAAATAATTCAAAATTTGTTCAAAACTAGTATTTTCGTAAATTGAACTTAACTAAAAAAAGTAGTTTAAACACTGATTTTAACTAAAAATTTGCTAAAAAGCCAGTAAACTCGAGTTAACACAAAATAATTTGTTAACTTTACAGTTTTATTTTTTTGAGTGCAGCAACCAAAGAGGAAGAACCCAGTATTTCTTCATCTGCGGAAAAAATTACGAAAAGGGATAATAAAAACATTTCAGTTTGTACAAAAGAATAATTAACATTTTTGTCTTTATGAAATTGTTTTTATTTTGTAGAGCAGAAAAAATGAAAGGTATTTTTTTTAGCAGCACAAATTCATATTTAGGAGGTTACAATGAGGGGTGAAGAAATGTTAATTTTTTAGTTTTTTGCGTTTATATCCTATTTTATGCCAAGAAACCTAGTCATGTTGTATGATTTAGTTTGTGCTCCACCTAATGCGAATATTGTCGGTTGTAAATGGACGTACAAAGTAGAGTATTCAAAACCGATACCGAAAACCGGTTAACCGTTTTTTTCATTTTAAGAAACTCGACCGGTTTCGAATAGTTTTGAATTTCGAATATTCGAGAAACCGGTTTTTCTGTGTCGGTTAACCGGTTTTTATACAAAGTTATAATATAATGAGTTAAAATATGTATTGACTTTACAAAGTTTTTTAGAAACACTAACATAACTTAGCGGTACTACCATAATCAGTTTGTCTATATGTTGGTATGTCAATATCAATATATCACCGAGTTCCGGATATTTATTTTTTTTTAATTTGGCACCTTGGAGTGCTATGGCAAAGCGTTTTTTTTTTAAGTAACTTTTTGAAATTGTTGAAATCGGAATTGGCAAAATCAGCCCAAATGAATATGTTAGGACAGATGCCTAAATTTATTAGTAATTGTGTTCTTTAAACAATTCAATAAAAACAAATTTTGAAATAAAATCTCTACGGATTTCATCTCTCAATTGCAAAGGATTTAAATTTATTTGTTACTTTATTTGTCCAATAAACCAAACAATATCGTTGAAATATCGAAGCAATATTACCTAAAAGTCACATATTATACAAAACAGTAATTTTTTCATTATAAAGTGTACCATGAAAACATGATATCGTTTTCGCTATCGAAAATCCTGTCATGACGATAGTAATATCGCCTTATTTTAGATTTTATGGAAAAACCATCGTTATTCCTAGCGATAACCATATCGTATCGGTAGGAAATTATGAAATCATTTTCGCTGTCGAAGTTTCCAGCGAAATTGGGCGGTAGTAAAATCACTAAAACTTTGGAATGGTATCAAAATTTTATTAAATGGGATATGGTAAAAAGTGGCATACAGATGATACTATTTTCGCTATCACTTATCGATTTTGGGTTTATTGGGCTATGACTTTTTTGTAAAAATATTATTTAGTTTACTTTATTTTTAACCTGAAGAATAAAAACCGAAAAACCGGTTTAACCGGTTTTTTTTGCTAAAACCGAAACCGGAAACCGGTTTTTCAAAAATTAGCTTTTTCGAATAAACCGAAAACCGGTTTTTTAAAATGGACGGTTTTTTGAATACACTAGTACAAAGTTAAACGTGGATCCGATGGTAAAATTCAACGCTTCAAGGCCCGTTTGGTTGCACAGGGTTTTAATCAGAAGTATGGCTGCGATTATGACGAGGTGTTTGCTAGGGTTATAATTTTTTTTGGACGTCATTCTCCCAAAGGCCTATCTTATGGGAAATATTGTATTAACCATAAAAAAATCGATTTCAGTTCAATTCGGTTTAAAAAAAAAACCTCATACACCGAATGCGATTTCTAAAATGACTTTAATTTTTTTTTTCATTTAAGTTAGGTGCGTGAACTGTGTTCACGCACCTAACTTAAATGGATGCTTGAAAGAGACAATCTTTATGAAAAACCGCCTGGTTTTATTGAAGGTGATGGCAATTTGGTGTGCAAACTCAAACGCAGTATATATGACTTAAAGCAAGCTGCAAACGTATGGAACAAGGCTCTGAACGACGTATTGAGTGTTGGTGGTTTTACTCAAAGTAAAGCTGATCCGTGTTTATATAACAAAATCATCAATGGCATGCTTAGTACAAAATTTGACGTGAACAATCTTGGTGCCATATCACAATACCTCGGTATGGAAATATATAAGATACGACAGAAACAGTATATTGAAAAAATGTTAGTTAAATTTGGTCTACAGGATGCAAAATGCTCTAAATATCCAATTGATACGTCCTACGGGAAAAATGGTTCTGAACCATTACTACGGAATGACGAGTTCCAAAGGTTGATGGGTTCATTGTTGTATATATCTGTGAATACACGCCATGATATTTCTGCAAGCGTCGCAATACTGGCTAGGAAGACGAGTAATCCATCCCATGAGAATTGGAATGAATTGAAGTGTGTAGCGAAGTATCTTAAGGGAACAGCCGATATGTATCTAAATTTAAACGTTGATTCAAATAATCGAAACGAACTTATCGGTTACGCAGATGCCAACTGGGCAGAATGTAGAATCGATAGAAAATCTAATTCTGGTTACATTTTTATACTAAATAAAAGCGTTATTATCTGGGCTTGTAAAAAGCAAACAAGTGTCTCATTGTCAACAACAGAAGCAGAATTTATTGCGTTATCCTAAGCTGTTTGGATCAGAATAGTGCTCTTTGATTTGGAATGTCGGCAAGAACGACCAACAACTATGTTAGAGGACAACAGAAGCTGCTTAAATCTAATAAAGGACGAGAAACTAAGTAACCGGTCTAAACATATAGATACGAAAGTTCATTTTGTGAAAGATTACATCGACAAGAAGATAATCCACTGTGAGTACTGTCCTTCAGAGGAAATGATTGCCGATATGTTAACCAAACCCTTACCAACAACAAAGCTGGAAATCTTCAGGTTAAAATCGAACGTTTACTAATTTGTAATTGAGGAAGAGTGTTGGAAATACATTTATTACATTTTACTTTATTTATTTATCAATTCAATTCCTAAATATGTATAACATATAAATAAAGCGATTTGGTAACTCTTTCTGTTAATAGGTGATATTCGATTTAAGGTTTGACAAAGAATGAAAAAATATTTTATTTTGTTTTAACAAATAAACAACAATATAAACAAAACTATTTTGTTTTCCAAAAACCAAAATAAACAAAGTAGATTATTAAGGGAGTTCATTCTCAATCTTCAACACCCCCACTAGATTGAACTCCTAGTCCCATAAGCTCACAACAATGTAAGTGCTTCAAAGTAGTTAAGGATTTCGTTAAAACGTCAGCCACCATTTCTTCTGTATTTAGATATTCAATGATAACCTTTTTATCTTCAACGAGTCCTCTGATAAAATGATGTCTTATATCGATGTGTTTCGAACGGGAATGATAAGTGCTGTTTTGTGATAAATTTATAGCACTCTTGTTATCACATTTGATAATGACGGATGATGGTCGGCCAAGTTCATTGAACAAAGATCGCAACCATAAAGCTTCTTGGACAGCTGCAGACAAAGCCATATATTCCGCCTCTGTTGTTGACAACGCAGTAGTTTGTTGTTTCTTAGAATTCCAAGATATACAACCACCTTGAAACTTATAAACGTAACCTGATGTTGATTTTCGATCATCTTGATCACCAGCCCAATCAGCATCAGAGAAGCCTTGTAAATTTTCGTTTTCATCTTTTGAGAATTGTAGCTTATAATTTATTGTGCCTTTAAGGTACCTCATAACACGTTTCACAGCTTGCCAATGCGCTTTACCAGGATTGTTGTTGTATCTGGCTAAAGCCCCCACTGCATACGATATATCTGGTCGACTAACTTGTGCTGCATACATTATACTACCAATGGCTTCTTGATACGGTATAGATTTCATTTCATCAGTTTCTTCTTTTGTTTTTGGACACATCTCTTTTGAAATTTTCTGGTTTACATCTAACGGTGTTGCTACTGGTTTACAATCGCTCATGTTGAATTTCTTTAATATATTTTTTATATAAAGTTCTTGATCTAACCATAGCTTTCCTTTAGAACGATCTCTAGTCACTTTCATACCCAGAATATTATGTGCCTCTCCAATGTCTTTCATTTTGAAATCATTAGCTAAACTTTTCTTTATGTGTAGTTTGCTTTCAGATTTATTAGTAAAAATCAAAATGTCATCAACGTAAATTGCAACGTATGTAATTTCATCATCTTTTAGTTTATAATACACGCAAGGCTCAGTTTTGGATTGTGTAAGACCAATCTTCTTTAAGGTGTTGTCTAACTTTTTGTTCCAAACTCTACTAGCTTGCTTGAGTCCATATAATGATTTCTTTAGTTTACATACCATGTTTTCTTTTGCCTTTAAACCTTCAGGAATCTTCATATAAATTTCTTCATCTAATTCACTTTGAAGGAATGCAGTCACTACGTCCATTTGATCTATATCAAGATTATGTTGTACAGCCAAACTTAGAAGAAGACGTATAGAAGAATATCTTACAACGGGAGAAAACGTTTCTTCATAATCTATTCCATATCGTTGAGAAAAACCTTTAATAACCAGTCGTGCTTTGTACCGTTCTATTTCACCTTTGGAATCTCGTTTTATTTTAAAACACCATTTACTGTCGATCGGTTTCTTTCCCTTAGGCAACTTTACAACTTCCCATGTACCATTTTCATTTAAAGCGTTGAACTCATCTTCTATAGCATTTTGCCAGTTTTCTTTATTTACACTTTCAAGAGCTTGCTTTACTGTTTTGGGTTCATCTTCAGCATGTGCCAAATTACATTCAAATCCGTACCTCTTTACTGGTTTTGAAACTCTTTTTGATCTTCTTAAAACGTTAGGTGATGTGATTCTAGCATTAGATAATCCAGTTGAACTGCACTCAGGTTGATCTTCAAATCCATTAAATGGCGTATCGTCGGTTTCATCAGAAAAGTATTGTTCTTCTTCTGATCGCATATCTTCTGTTGTTGTTTCATAACTTACATCTATATTACCTGAACTTTCATCATTAGTATTTTCAGTATCATCAATATCAACTTCAGTATCATTAGCATCTTGAACATCATCAATACCATCTTCAATACCACTAGCATCTTCAATATCAACATCATTTTCTTGTACAGGATTATCCTTATCCCCCACTGAATCACATCCGGGGATGATATAAAATATCGAATCATCTCTAGGCATTTCATCACAGAATTGATGTTCCAAAAATTTAGCATCTCTACTTAACGTGACTTCTTTTCGAGCATGATCATAAAAACGATAGGTCCTCGAGTGAGCACAATAGCCAACAAACACTACTTCATTACCTTTAGCATCCAGCTTCTTTCTCTTTTCTTTAGGAATGTGTATAACGGCTTTGCATCCAAAAACTTTAAGGTATTTTAAGCTTGGCTTTTTACCTGTCCAAATTTCTTCTGGAGAAACATCTTTTAAAGTTTTACACGGAGTACGATTTATTAAATACACTGCTGTATTGGCCGCTTCTGCCCAAAACTTCTTAGGTAAGCCGGATTCAATCAAAAGACATCTTGTTTTTTCTATTATAGTTCGATTCATTCTTTCAGACATACCATTTTGTTGTGGTGTATATGGTACTGTCGTTTGGTGTTCAATTCCACTTTGAATCATCATTGTCTTCATTCGTCTATTGCAATATTCAGTTCCGTTGTCACTTCTCAAAGCTTTTATCTTTTTACCTGTTTGATTCTCGACAAATTGTTTAAATTCATAGAATTTGTCTGGAACTTCATCCTTTCTTTTTATAAAGTAAGCAAACACTTTTCTGCTGTAGTCATCAATAAAAATTAGCATATATCTTGAACCACTTATTGAGGGTACTTCCATAGGTCCACACAGATCTGAATGAATCAGACCAAGTACCTCTGTTGCACGGTTTCCTGGATCCTTAAATGGGCTTCTCGACAATGTACCTTTCAAACAAGTAATGCAACTTTGCTTGATGACATCACACTTTACGCCAAGAACTGCACCCGAATTCATGTTCTTAAGAATTTCATTATTAACATGACCCACACGTTTATGCCACAGACCAGACTCTTGAGTTCTTACATCAGAAACAAGTGCATTATTATTAGATATATTTAAACGGAACATACCATTCATTAGTTCTCCAGTTACGATAACATCACCATCACTGTTTAAAACTTTGCATCCTCTTTTATTAAACAACACTTCATAACCGCTTTCAACAATTCTTGAAACTGATAACAAATTTATATACAGACCAGGAATATACAGAACTTCACGGAAGGTAACATCTTCTTTCTTAAATTTTCCAACCTTAGCAACCATATCAACATCGCCAACACCTCTTACTTGCATTGTTGAATTATTCGCAATTGTGACTTCTGCATTCTTTTGTTGAAAGTTTTTGGAGAAAAATTCTGCATCAGAGCACATATGTGCTGTCGCACCAGAATCGAAGAACCAATCACTTTTGTTCAATTCACTCACAGCGAAACATCCCAGCATGGCATTTGGTTTTTTCTTAAAATTTGATTTTGACTTACTTGGACATTTGGCTGCGATGTGACCAAATTGGTTACAATTGTAGCATTTAGGTCCTTTGTTTTTAAACGGTTTTTTCTGACCGGCTAAAGCAACATCCTTCGTTTCGGTTTTCACATCTTGAAGCAATTTTAATTTAATGGCATCACCTGTGATTTTGATTCCCGAACTTTGTATACCCATGATCATTGGTTTATATTCATCAGGCAATCCAGCTAATAGCATTGAACCAACCCATTCTTCGTCGATATTGAGACCAGCCGCTCTTAACTTATGAGCCGTTGTCAGGATTTCATTAACGTAATCTTCAACATTACGATAATCATTCAATTTTGTTGAACAAAATTTTTGAATTAACCCGACTCTTCTTACCAGTCCGCTATCCTCAAAAATCTTCGCTAATGTGATCCATATTTCGTTAGCACTTTTACACTCCCGAATATGCGGATACACCGACTTATCAACGGACAAAATCAATTCAGCTTTGGCTTGAACTTTCTTTTCGTCTTTTTCTTCTGTTCCTTCAACAGCTTTCCATAGACCTTTCATCTGAAAATACGCCTCTACGGTGAATTTCCAATCCTCGTAGTTCTCGCTTCCTTTAAGCTTCTCAATTTGATTATTCGTTGACATTCTTGATTTTTGAATCTTGATTCTTGTTACAAATTTCACAGAAATATCACTTTTATTACAATTTTATACGTTTATAATTTTATTTTAAATTTGCACTACCCTTTTTTTTACGCGGAAGGGCCCATAACCTGTTAATAGGTGATATTCGATTTAAGGTTTGACAAAGAATGAAAAAATATTTTATTTTGTTTTAACAAATAAACAACAATATAAACAAAACTATTTTGTTTTCCAAAAACCAAAATAAACAAAGTAGATTATTAAGGGAGTTCATTCTCAATCTTCAACACTTTCTTTATTAACACATACTTGTATATTCTTTTTTATAGTAGAGAACATTCTGTGACGAAACTTTATAATAAAACTTTGCTTAAACTTAAACATTAAAATAAAAAGGAATTGTTTTTATTTCAAGACATGACAATGGTATCAGCAATGCAAGAGTACATATGGTTACAACGGTTACAGCGTGAGCTCATCCAGGATCCTCAAGAGCCGATGATACTGCACTGTGACAACAAAAGCGCAATTCTTATAGCGCAAAACAACTCTTTCTTATAGAACTAACATGTTGATCTCAACGTTAAATTTGTTAAGGAGAAGTTGGATAACAAGGAGATTTTTTTAAAATACGAGAAATAATGACACAAGAACAGGTTACTGGGTCAAAGAGGGTAATTAATTGTTGTTTTTTACTTTATACGGTATTAAACTATTGTATTGATGCCACTTGCTCTTGGATTGTCTGCGCATGTCAATTTTGGGAGATCGTCTCAATTGTATGTGTGATTGTTTTTATATGGGTTTTTGTTAATTACTACCATGCTCCATGGTTACGAAAAAAAAAAAAGAAACAAAGACCTGAGTACACCAGGAATTGGTTTTAAAATTGATCTTGGATCATTACTCTGGGTGTGCTTAAGACGAAAAGTTAAATTTATCATCCAAAATATTTATTGTTCCGTGCCATTAAAGTCAAATTAAAGTACAGTTTAACAAAATTTAATTCAATAAAGAATTTTTATAGCGCTTGTTGTTTTTATATTGTATACCCCTTGGCAATTAAAACAAGGTAACTATAATGTTTATAAATAATTAGACGTGGCTATAGATAATTACCAACTAGGATTATAATTACATTTCTTTTGTAAATCCTAGGGGTATTTTTAATATTTAATAATTTGGAAATATCATGTTTTGGGCATATGATATCTTGGACAAATAAACAGAAGAACCTGTTTCATCCTTCCCAGATGAATTAAGCCTATTCCGGGCACACATTGGTGAATCGCATATGGTGATTGGAACGTGTCCTTGTTGAAGGAGTTTTGATAGTCCTGCTGTATAGGGAACGGACTGAATTTCGCAAGAAAAAGGAAGCAATGCTGGTTATAATGTGGTTCTAACAAAAAAAATATATATATAAATATTTTTTTTTTAACCCATGTGGTTTCTAATTATCCCCGCCATTTTTTTATTTTTAACTTCAAACAAGATATTTGAATTTTAAACACGTTTTATGAATTTACAAAATCAATGCTATATTTTCATAAGACTGGAGAACAATAATGTTTAATTTTTTTTGCTAATAATTTTTTTGTTAAATTTTCAATCAAAAGCAAATTAATAATATTATAATTGTTGACAATTTGGCCACAATTATGATAATGTAAAAGTTTCCTGTTAAATCATTTAAATAATTAAATGCTACAAAATTATTGCCGTTATAAATAAGTTAAGTAACAGTAAGCATCATCACTGTAAAATCAACTTGTATCATCGACGCCGAGAGATCTTTCGTCATCGTTGGAGAGTTGTGAGTATAAAATAAAGTTAAATTTTTATATATATATTTTAGCTTATTGGTAGATTTTGATTATTAGAACATTCAAAGCAATGATCTTTTTGTTTTTTTTTTTTAATTTTTGAATTATAAAAAAAAAAAAACAAATATAAATATTTTTTTAAATAATAACATATTTGAGTGATGTATAACAGTTTTTTTTTTACATGTTAATATACCATTGTTAAGAATATAACGGTGAAATTTAATTATGTCATAACCTCAACTAGATTATTATTTTTTTTTTCTCAAATGAAGTATCGTGTATTAAATATGAACTAATTAAAGCAAAAATGTAAATTCTGATCAATGGTGTGAAATTTAATTTTGGGTTCTACGAAAATAATAGCTACAGGTGGGACACGGTCGGGATAGGGTGAAGAAAATGTAGCAGGGTCGTAGCATCTTGACCTATTTAAAAATATAAAAGGAGAATCGAGAAAATAAAAAGTCTTATTAAAATTAAAAATAAATCACAGGCGAAAGTTTGATTGTAAGGCTAAGGAAATAACACAGCCCACCCCATTACGACGACGCTAGCATATAAAAAAATAAAAAGTCTTATTAAAAATAAATCACATGCGAAAGTTTGATTGTAAGGATAAGGAAATAACACAGCCCACCCCATTACGACGACGCTAGCAACGGCACAAAAAGCATGTGATAGTTATTCCAGCACGAAGTGCTGTTCTTTTCGAACTTTAACAACAACCTTAATATTGTCGAAAACAACGATTTCCCCAAAAAGGCGGAGCAGGTTATTCAATCGAACGTAGGAAGACCAAATGTGAAACGTAATGGAAATTCTGGCCGACTGATATCGCTGAAATTCAATTCCAACCAGACACTGTTAATTAAAAATATATATGCCAAGCTACTGTTGGTTAGTTTTCAAGAGACGGGATTTTGGTGGCCTATTACATAGACGTTTTTTGGGTATTTGGCGGTCGTATTCTACGATTCAAGAGCAACAAAAATGTATTTTCAGTAATAAATTTAAGGTTTTTAATTCCTAATTCTAGAGAGAATGGCAATTTTTGCGAATAACTCATTAGTTTTTAAGAAAACAGGTAGCCTTAAAGTTGCATTTCGAAAGTTTGCGTGTTTACAATAGACAGGTGGATAGCCTCTATCACTAATTGTAAGCGGGTGGCATAAAAAAAAGGATAAGACATTAGGTGAGATTTCAAAAATTAGTGTGAATAAAGTATAAATAAACGTTTACAAAAATTGTGGCAGATAAGTTTAAATGAATTACTGAAACTCTTTAAAAAACGAAGACAATTATTAAATCTTATAATGATAACGCATTATCTTAGTGTCACATTGAGCTTCATTATATATGTTTAAATTTCAAATAACTCTTACTTTATAATCAGTTTTAATTTCTCATTTTTTTATCTAGGGGTTTTTTTTTTTTAAAGCAGACAAAGATGAAAATTTACCATTATTGCCAAACACCAGCATAGTTACCAACTAAAGTGGCTGGTAAAGGGCCACCAGCAGCAAATAAACGCATACCAGTACTATCATAACAATGCGTATAAATAGCGGGAACATATTTAACATTAAAGCCATCCATTTCATCTTCAGGATACTTTTGTATAAAAAATATATGTAAACGCGTACAAATCAAAAAGTAATTGCAAATTTATATTCTAAAAGACTTACCACAATACCTTTACTGCATTTTAAAGTAACTGTGCGAGATGCATTAACACTACTTTCCAAATATTTACCGGCACGTATATCATAGAACAGTAACATACCTAGACCAGTACCAACGGTTAAGAGATTACCCTCAAATGAAGTTGCTCGTATGCCACAGCCACTATAGCGTGATGTTATTTTCTTTATTGTCTGGACAATATAAAAGGCAGTATCAGTAAGTGAGGTGAGGAGTGTGGCATTATAATTTAATATAAATATTTTACCTGTAATGTTCTTGTATCCAATAGTATAGTATACGAACGACATCCTATAGCATACAGACCATCACTGTGATATGCTATACTTACATTATCTTGACAATTTGGCAGTTTACGAGATAGTTTTTGTTTAAATGTTTCCGCATTGAAAACATGAATGTAGCCGTTTAGGGATAGTGCTGCTATTTCACGAAACTCTTTGTTAAAACAAAGTGAACGGATCTGTAAAATATTAAAGAAATTTAAAAAAAATTACGTCTGTATTTTAATTTTTTTTTTTTTTGTTAAAAAAGCCTTAAAAATGTAAAAATTAAATTTTATTTTGACGAATCTATGAATATCCTCTACAATGAACACAGGGCCAGACAAATCTATTAAAAAAAAGTCCTTTTATGTAAGTCCCAATTCACAACAGGCAATTTTAATTGCGGCAATTTTTGTGTTTCTCTTTTGAAGCTGCCGTTAATGTTCACACAACAAACAAAACGAATTGCCAGTACGAGCAAGTTTTTCCCCTTTCCATTCCTCTCGCCTCTCTCGCCTATAAACTAAGAATTGCGGCAATTAAAATTGCCCTGTATAAATTGGGACTAAATTGTCAAAAAATATATACCAATTTGTTGGTCATATATGAAAAATATATATTTTAAAACATTTTTTCTATCAAACATTTTGAGACATTTTTGGAAAAGTCTCATATTTAAGCCTGAATTACTTTAAACGTGCGTGAGACGTAGACTCTTAAACAAAATTCAGTAAGTACAAAAAGGGCAAAACATTTTTATTTATGTTTTGTTTTTGTCTAACGCATTGTATTTTTTGTCACGTTGAAATGTAGAGAAATTCTATTTTCAACAGAATTTCTCTACGTTTTGACGCGACAAAAAATACAATGCGTTAGACACAACCAAAACATAAATAAAAATGTTCTGTACTATTTTTACTTACTGAATTTTGTTAAAGAGTCTACGTTTTACTCACGTTTAAAGTAATTCAGGCTTTAGGAAATTTTTACTGCCGAATACTTAGAGATTCTGAAACATTCTGAGCAGACCTCCTCGTACTTAAGGTCCTTATCTATACTAATATTATAAAGAGGAAATGTTTGTTTTTTTTGTTTGTTTGTTTGTTTGTTTGTTTGTTTGTAGAAAGCAGACATGAGCTCAAATGTATTCCCTTCTTCGCTTACACCAAATCATTCGCTTCAGAGTACACTATTTTTAGAGTACAGTGTTTGCGAATGAGAATGTTTACTATGATGCTAAACAACAAATTAAAAAATTTGCTGTGCTTGTTTAAACGAACACGAAAAATGTCGTGTTTGAACGATTAGAATGAAACAAACGTTCGTTTTTAGAATAACAAACATAGTAAAGATTATAAAAATAACACCGTGTTATAGAATATTTTTAACATACACTGATCGCTTAGAATGTTTTTGTAAAAAAATGTTTAAAAAAATTGTTGGAAAACTTATTATAAATATGGGGGTAGTAAAAAAAACGTTTTGATGAAAAAGTAAATTATGCATTGTGAAAAAATGTATTAGGATGTATGTATGTATAAGAAAAATATGCAAAATAATGCTGTTAGTTTTTTGTTTGTCTTTTTACACTTGCTCGTACACGCACACGCACAATCTTATTGTGTCGTTGAAACAAATCATAAACATTGTGTTTTTTTTTTTAACTAAAAGTATTCCCAACAACAATAAGTACCGCTTTAAAGTATTTTACATTAGGGTGGAGCTAATTAGATCTATTTCGAAAACGTCGGGTCGGTAAAGTTGCCTTTTAGGGTTGACATTAACACATTAAAATATTGATCCTGTGAGACAATGGCCTTGGCTTCAAAATCGGAGAGTTCCGAACAAAGTAAAAAAATATATTTTTTTTCTTAAATTATTTAATATTCGGACATTACTTAAAAAGTGTTTTTATGGTAATTTTTTTTTGTCTGTGGGTCATTATTAGTGAAATCAATCATGAATATTCTTGACCCCCTCCGATATTGATGAAATTTGGTTAAGTTCTTACACTACGTAAAAAACTAACAAATTCAAATTTTCAGCCCTCTAAGTCGACAGGGGCCGAAAATACGGAGTGTCAAAATTTCCCCCAAAATCTCCCTGTCGCGACACTTTGCACCGTAAAAACTTAATATCGTTGGTTCTATTATAGCTAGAAAGCCCATTTTTGGTTTATTTTGAAGCTCATAATATGCTCTATAAGACCTACCATAACCAAAAAATTTTCGAAAAAAAATAAGGGTTACCTCCCTTATTTTAAGGTCGTGATAAAGGGAGGAGAAAATGGGGATGATGGTATCCCCCGATTTTTTTTTACTTGATAAACTTATAGAAAAAGTCCTAAAGAATATACTCTAAAATTTTTAAGTTGGGACAACAATGGGATCACTCAAAATCAAAATTTTTCACAATTTCCCCTAAAATCTCCAAATCGCAACACTCTTGAACCTTAAAAATTTAATATCATATGTGCTATTGTAGCTACAGAGTCCATTTTTGTTTGTTTTAAAGCTTATAGTACGCTCTACAATACCTACCTTAACCAAAAAAATTTAGAAAAAAAGGAAGGGTGCTCCCCTTATTTAAAGGTCGTGGCAAAGGGTGGAGGAAATGGGGGGAAAGTATCCCCCGATTTTTTTTTTACTTGGTATTCTCAAAGTGCAAGTCCTAGTGAACATATCCTAAAATTTTTATGTTGGGACAACAATCAGATCGACCAAAATCAAAATTTTTCACAATTTCCCCCAAAATCTCCAAATCGCGACACTCTTGCCCATTACAAATTTAATATCGTGGACTGTATTGTAGCCACAGAGTCCATTTTTGGTTTGTTTTAAAGCTCTTAATATGCCCTACAATATTACTATTACAAAAAAAAAATTTTTTTTTTTTTTTGTTAAATACTTTATTATCTGGATTATTGAATCTGCCCAATCTTGGCCTAACAATAAGTGTATAAATCTTACTAAACTAACTTAAGTACTAGTTACTCCCTAGGAGCCATTTTGAAGAACGGGCCTCTAAATTAAATGGGCGGTAAGTCAGCACGTTGCAGTCTGGTGTGCGTTTGGGTTCGAGTAAGGGCTCTCGCCAATGTATTTGGGTGGTTCCTGAGCTTTTCAACGTATTTCGTTCTGATGTCCATAAACTCTTCTCTTACAAACGGAATATTTAAGTCCTGGTGAATGTTGATATTTCTGACGTACCAGGGAGCTCCCGTAATGATCCTCAGAATTTTGGATTGTGCCCTCTGTATAAGCTCAATATTAGACATACTGGCTGTACCCCACAGTTGGATACCATAAGTCCATATTGGTTTTATAATACAATTATACAGGATGACTTTAGAGTCAAGGCTTAGCTTTGATTGCTTATTAATTAGCCAATGTAGTTGGCAGGCTTTTAGCTTCATATGAAGCCTCTTGGCTTCTAAGTGTTTTCGCCATGTAAGACGTCTGTCCAAGTGAATACCAAGGTATGTAACACTCTCAGACTGTGGGATAATTACGCCATTTAATGAGACAGGGGAACAAGACCCCATTCTAAGTGTAAACGTAACGTGCTTGCTCTTAAGTTCATTTACTTTAATCCGCCAGTTCTTGAACCACGTCTCCACAGCTGTAAGATGGTTGTTAAGTCTCAAGGAGGCAACATATGGGTCTGAGTGAGTGCTTATTAAAGCAGTGTCATCCGCAAATGTTGATGTTGTAATATGTTCAGATATCGGCAAGTCTGACGTAAATATGAGATAAAGAACAGGGCCGAGAACACTTCCTTGAGGAACACCTGCATTCATTTTATAATCAGAAGTTGTAGTTTCTTGATATTTCACCCTGAAGTAGCGATTAAGAAGGTAAGACTCTAAAAGTTTGTGTGTAATAGTCGGTAGGTGATATTTTAACTTATATAAAAGACCCTCGTGCCATACTTTATCGAAAGCCTGAGCGACATCCAGAAAAACGGCTGAACAATATTTTTTTTCTTCAAAGGCTTTCCTAATCTCGCAAGTTATGCGGTTCACTTGCTCTATGGTTCCATGCTTTTCACGAAAGCCGAATTGATGAGCTGGAATACTGTTTGAACTTTCGATAATTGGAAGAATCTTTTGAAGAAAAACCTTCTCAAACAGCTTTGATAGGCACGGAAGTAAACTTATAGGTCTGTATGACGAAGTTAATGTTAAATCTTTTCCAGGCTTGGGAATCATTTTGATTTGAGAAATTTTCCATATGTCCGGAAAGTAACCTATTTGCAAGATCGCATTAAATATTTTCGTTAGAACTTCAACCGCTATAAATGGTAGGTTTTTTATCATGTTTGGTGTGACTAAGTCATACCCAGGCGCTTTCTTTGGGCTGAGCTGCGTACGTATAATTGTCTCAACATCTTGGGCGTAAAACCATGTATTGCCTAAGTTGTGATCCAAATGCAGAGGCAGATCTGGGAGTGTAAAATCATTTTCTGCCAAGTTTGGCTCAAATACAGTTCTTAAATGTTCTGCAAATGAGTATGCTTTCTCCTCTTCACTGCGTGCCCAATTGCCACATTGCTTTCTTAGCGGTGGTTCGCCCTCTACCGGTGCTTTAATTTTAGTAGCTTTCCAAAGTGAATAGTTCCCTGAACTTTTATGCGATAAACTTTCTACATATACGCTATTTATGCGATCCTCTTCCAAATGAAGGGCTTTTCTAAGGTTTCTAGTTGCTTCAGACAGCCTCTGCTTTGCAGCAGGGGATCTACTGTTTTGCCATTCTCTTCTTAGCCTTCTTTTGATGGCTAGTAGTTGCTCGATTTCAGAGTTAGAAACATAAAAATTGCGATTAGAGGAAGCAACGGTAACGGAAGACGAAGAGTGCTCTGCTGCTGATCTCAGAATGGACGTAAAGTCCTGGACACATTCACCTATATCCCCCTCACATTCCAAAGATGGATTAATGTGGATGTGGCTACTAATGTACTTTTTATACTTTAACCAATTCGTCTTTGACGAAGTGAGTCCACAGGGTGTCTTAACCGAAATTGGTTCATCGTAATACGTTAATATTACTGGAGAATGGTCTGAATTGAGATCAAATGATGTTTCAGCAGATAACTTACTTCTCTCGATATGTTTCATTATCCCAAAATCGATAAGATCGGGAATTTTTACTGGATCTGAAGGCCAATAGGTCGGCTTGCCAGGCGATATAACGTCCAGACTATTTCTCCGATCAATAAGAGCACAGTAAAGCTGTCTTCCCCTAGGGTTTATTAGACGTGAACCCCAATAGGTGTGTTTCGCATTGTAGTCTCCACAAGCTAGGAAGCGATTACCAAGAGTCTTGAAAAAATTTTCAAATTGTATCTTAGATACTGAAAATCGCGGAGGACAGTAAACTGATGTCAGAGTTAGTCCTCCTCCTACACAATCAAGATGTATTGAGGTGGCTTGAAGGTAGATTGTAGAATAAGTTTCCATAGCATGGTGCTTAATTCTACTTTTCACCAAAATACCTGTACCACCGTGAGCCTTACCGTCAGGGTGATTTGTTTTGTGGAATGTATAACCTGGGATTTGAAAATTATATCTATTTGTGATAGATAATAAAAATAAAAAAAAATTAGGGGTGCCTTTTGTATTATAAGATCGTGGCAAGGGGTGGGGGAAATCGGGGGATAGTATCCCCCAATTATTTTTTTTACCTTTTTTTTTTTTAAAGAGTAAGTTCTAGAGAGCATATCCTGAAATTTTTATCTTGGGACTCCAATGGGAGGCGCAAGAATGTCGCGATTTCATGATTTTGGGGGAAAATTTTGAAAAATTGTGATTTTGGTCGATCCCATTGTTGTCCCAACATAAAAATTGTAGACTATGTTCATTAGGACTTGCACTTTGATAATCCCAAGTAAAAAAAAAATCGGGGGATTCTTTCCCCCCATTTTCTGCACCCTTTGGCACGACTTTCAAATAAGGGGGGCACCAATTCCTTTTTTTGGAAAATTTTTGGTTTTGGTATGTCTTGTAGAGCGTATTTTAAGCTTTAAAACAAAAAAAATTGGATCTGTAGCTACAAAAGCACTTATGATATTAAATTTTTAAGGTTAAAGAGTGTTGCGGTTTGGAGATTTTGGGGAAAATTTGTGAAAAATTTTGATTTTGAGCGATCCCATTGTTGTCCCAACTTAAAAACTTTAGAATATATTCTTTAGGACTTTCTCTATAAGATTATCAAGTAAAAAAAAAATCGGGGGATACCATCCTCCCCATTTTCTCCTCCGTATATCTCGACCTTAAAATAAGTTAGGTAACCCTTATTTTTTTCGCAAATTTTTTGGTTATGGTAGGTCTTGTAGAGCATATTATGAGCTTCAAAACAAACCAAAAATGGGCTTTCTAGCTATAATAGAACCAACGATATTAAGTTTTTACGTTGCAAAGTGTCGCGACTGGGAGATTTTGGGGGAAATTTTGATCCTCCGTGTTTTCGCCCACTGTTTACTTAGAGGGCTGAAAATAAGTGTGCATTAGTTTATCACTTAGTGTTACAACTAAACCAAATTTCATCAAAATCGGAGGGGGTCACGAAAATTTTTAGCTATTTTTGATTGATTTCACTAAGACTGACCCCTGTAAAAATTTGTTTTCGTCTGTAAATTTTTTTTTCTTGTTTTGCAAAAAATTATTTTATTATTTCTTGTTTTGCAAAAAATATTTTTAATTCGTTTTTTGCTGAAAATATAACGTCATGTTGACTCAGTTTTGAGAAGATGTTTATTTTTATTTGTCGTTTTGTTTAATTTGGCCTTTAATGCAATTTGAAATTAATTTTAAGAAAATAAGTTGTTTTTAAAGAACATTTTTTAAATTTCTTTACAGAAAAAAAAAAAAAATGTTTACCATAAAAACACATTTCAGTAATGTCCGAATATAAACTAAAGGCTGGGTTAGCTACCCGTAACTGTCCCTCTACGTAGCGTAGTGATCAAAATCAAATAGAAAATCACAGTCTGCAAGGAAGAATAATTGCACTCATTTGTTCTTATATAACGAAAATCTCTCTACGCTAGTTTACGGTTGAGGGTGCATAATATTTTATTAGCCTAAATATTTAAAAAAAATTAAACAATTTTTTTTCATCGACGTTTTCGAAATTCGAAAAAAGCATAATTTGCTTCACCCTAATGCACATACAAAAAAATAGACAAACTTTCGGTATTAGCAGAACAGTTGAAAATTTTGTAAAAAAAAATGTATTTGGTCACACACTACATATTTCATCATTATAGGTACTAACATTTTCTGCCATAAAGCAAAACATTTTTTTCCCCACAATGAACATTATTTTTCGAAATAGAAAAAGAATTTTTCAATCCACCCTAATATTTATTTTTATGTATTAAATTTTTTTTTATCCACTCTTATTTATAAATTAATTTTCCCCATACTTATTTTTTATTTACCTCTTCATTTATGCTACATAACAAAATGTTTATTTTAATTCGCACTTGCATACATACATATATTTTTTTTATAAAAGAATTCCCCCAAATAGCCAAACAATATTTTTTTTTTTTTTATAAAAATCATTCTATTTACACGCTTCAGAGTACAGTATTTTCAAATCATTGGCTGTCTATGTACTCCCTAATTGGTTCATTCGTGTTACGAATGTCGTTACACTAGTGTGTGTAGCTTTCTCTTGCACTGTGAGCATAGAATGAAAAACTCATTCGTGTTGAACGATAAGAATAGAATATTGTCCACATTCTAAATTTTTTAGAATGTCTCTAAACGCATTTTAACACCATCCGTGCACATGTCTACTAGAAAGTAATCTCCGGAACTACTTATCCGATTTCAAAAAAGTTTTCAGAAATATTTAGAGTGTTCCTCCAGGACGGACATAGGCTAGGTTTCATCGACCACGCCCATTTCTACGCCCTTTTTTTCCAAAAAACGTAAAATTTAAAAATCTCCAAAACTACTAAGCCGATTTCAAAAATTTTTTCACAAATATATTCTTGGAGTGGTCCTTCATGATGGAAATATGCTTGGTTTCATCGACCACACCCACTTCTACGCCCACTTTTGGCAAAAAAACTTTAAAAAAAATTTAAATATCTATGAAACTACTCATCCGATTTCAAAAATGTTTTCACCAATATTTAGAGTGTTTCTCCAGGGTGGATATAGGCTAGGATTCATCGACCACGTTCACTTCTACGCCCACTTTTTGACAAAAAAAACGTAAAATTTAAAAATCTCCAAAACTACTAAACCGATTTAAAATTTTTTTTCACTAATATATACTTGAAATGGTCCTTCATGATGGAAATATGCTTGGTTTGTCGACCACGCCTACTTCTACGCCCACTTCTACGTCCACTTTTGGAACAAAAACTGGAAATCTATGAAACTGCTCATCCGATTTCAAAAATGTTATCACCAATATTCAGAGTGTTCCTCCAGGGTGGATATAGGCTAGGATTCATCGATCACAACCACTTCTAAGCCCACTTTTTGGCCAAAAATTGTCAAATATAAACGAACCTAAAATTTAAAAATCTTCAAAATTACTCATGCGATTTCCAAAATTTGTCCATTAACGCTTGGAATGGTTATTCAGAGTGGAAATATGCTGGGTTTCATTGACCACGAACATTTATACGCCCACTTTTGTCAAGAAAAACGTAAAATTTAGATATGATCAAACTTTTAAGAATGGTCCTTCAGGTTCGTCATAGGCTATGGTTTATAGACGTAAAATTTTATATACGAAACTTTTTATGAGGTTTCAAAAATGATTTAACCAATATTTAGAATTCTCCTTCAGGGTGAGTTTCATTGACCGCACCCATTTTAAATTTAACTTTGGGTCAAAAGACGTACAAATTAAAAACCTCCGAAACTACTCTTCCGATTTTAAAACATTTTGAAAAATGCCCTTTTTGGAAATTCCGATTTTAATGGAGCAAATATGTGCAAAGTAGCAAACTTTGTAACCTTTTCTATCTCCTAAAATATTGGTCATTGAAACTTGAAACTTCAAATGTGGGATCCAGCCCAAAAAATCATTCTAAAAAAGTAGATTTAAATGCTTAATTATTGTACTGTGGTAATTTAACTATCCCCTGAAATCCTCTAGCAGAATGAACAATGAAGAGAAGAACATATTTCGAAATTAAAATGTTTAAGGGTTAAAAGGAGTAAACAATTGGATAAGGTAGGGTAATATGGTACTTTTTATATCATTTGAGATAACGACCCTAAAATGTTTTTATTTCTTTAACACATGTTATACAGAAAGGAATGAAGCCTACATGGAACGAAATGAATTGAAATTCAATGAATTGAAATGAATAGAACAGGGAACAAAATGGAATAGAACGGGGAACGAAATGGAATAAAATGGGAAATGAAATGATTTCAATAATTACGATATAAGGGTTCGAAAATTTCAAGATAGTTTGTTTACCGAAACGAACATGATTCCAGGCTAAACGGGACTGTTTTAATTTTATAATAAAACTTAAATAATGAAGGGGGAGAATTTAAAAAATTGGGCCTCTAATCCTGATCATTCTTTAATACGGTATTTAATATTACCGGTAACAAAGTTCCGGGCGGGCCTGCTAATGTCAGTAATAAAGTATTTTAGTAAAACCTTTAACCAGCCAACAGAAAATAGTCAACAAATGTCAAAGCATAAAAATTTTAACAGAAAATATTTTTCGGAAATTCCCGGCCTATTTCCCGGGATTTCGGGATTGAAAAATGTAAAGAATTCCCTTGAAAAACTTTAATTGCAACGGGTCTACCAATTTTTATCAAAAATAGTTTAGGTATTAAAAATACCTTTCTAACGGTACCATATACATTTATCCCTATCGGATATTTACATGTGGAGATCTTAGCTATTTTGTTTTAAAATTAAAAGTTATAAATCTCGCAAAATATTTTTCGTTGATTCTCGATTTTTGTTTTTTTGGAACCTGCTTGATGAGATCTTTCATTAATGGTAATTTTAAGAAATTTGGAGTTTGGCCAACTTTTATTTATTCTACGAAAAAATTTGATACAAAAGTTTTTTTATAAAATGCTGCATGCATTTTTCTCTGTATAACTATATTTTTTTTTCAACACTCACCCTTTGAGCCGTTCGACAATCTCGTACACACAATGGATTTATGGTGGCAAATGTAGGGCAAGATTCTTTGCCACCATCAGGAAATTCCATATGTTCTTCATTGATACGCCACAAGGCCATGCGAGAATCTTTTGAACCAGACACCAAAAACTGATCGTCTAACCAACACATGCCCATTATTAAATCTCGATGTCCATTTTCTCCAACACATAGCGGATCTAATGTTGGCAAACGATATACAGCAATGTCAGCAGAATTACGAGCTCCTGTTGCCAAATGAGTACGACTTGGATTGATTTCAATAGCATGTAGACCACCTTGAACTTCCGAATGATTGGCACGATTTGCCGACAATGTGGGAATGGCATCAACACGACGCATATTGACATCATAAACTAGAAGCTATAAAAAATATTTTGGAATTAGTGATGTGATGGCTCACTTAAGTGGTGTGATAGCTCATCTATATAAAATGAAATTTTCAGAGTGGTAAAAAAAAAACTGTTGATAAATTAATAAAATTAGCAGTTCTTGGACAACATTGGGTCTGAAAGAGTTAATAACTTATAAACTAATGAATATTTTGAATATATTATACATAAAACAAACCTTGTTGCATTTAGTACCAAATATCACTTGACGATTGCTTAGCCACTTGGAGCAGAAAACCTTATTAATATAACCTAGATTTATTTGAGTCTCTCTTAACATATCATGAGTTAAAACATAACGACTTGTTTGTTCAAAATTAAAATTACGTCTCTGAAATGTACAAAAAAAACATTGAGACAAAAATATCGAAATCGCGACTTTCCTTTACCTCACTTAATCCATTTTCCCGACTGCGTATAAAATCAAATGTATTATATGAAGTATTCAATATTTCTTCCTGTTGTTGCGGTGTCTCTTCGTCACTACCGGAATCCTCATAGGTCACAAAATCATCAGGTTTATCTGGCTTGCGTCTTCGTTCTGCTCTTAATGCTCTAGCCTTGGCCCTACGATCTTCCAGGCGTGAATTTACATGACAAGAAGGAAATGTGCCTACGACGCTATTTCGTATGGTCTGTACCATGCCGTTGAACATTTTCTAGTAATTTATTAACGCTATTTTCTTTTTATATATAAATATTTATATAATAAATGAATACAAATATATTTTCTATAAATTTTTTAGTTTTTTTTTTCGTTAATTTTATAAATTTTTCATTTTATTATAAAAAAAATTCACTCAACAAAGCAAAATTGGAAACTTGAATAAATAAAAAAAAGTAATAGGGTTACCACATCGTGTTTCTTCACATTTGCAGCAACAACAAAATACATATAAAAATTTTGCTGTCTGCTGCTGTATTGTGAAGAAACACTCAATAAAAAAAACTAGTTTGATATATATATAAACTTCATGATATGAAATGTAACATCAGGAGCACAGTATATTTTCAGCTATCGATGCCAAGTATTTTTCAAAAATTAATTTAAAAATCTAGCTATTTTCGGTTTTTTAAATTGTTATAAACTTTTAACCGTTATTCCAGAGTTAAAAATAATCATATTGTGCTTGATTCGGGACTACTCTTAACATTCAGAAGGATATAAAATTTTTAAAAATTTGGTAAAGGGTGAAAGTGTACTGCCGAATCGAGAACCTTTTTAGCATTTTTGCCCACTTGATAAATAGCAACGAATGGCAATAATCACAATTTGAGAGGAAAGCGGTTTTTCGCAATTGTCCTCATAAAAATAGAATTGAATCTTGTTTGGCGGAAAACGCGGCGGAATTTTGTGTTCATTAGAGATGAGCGCATGATTGATTTTTGACTCACACTCACTCATGCTCACGACAGGAATTTTTGAATCACGCACACTCAATCACTAGCATATTTTTTCTACTCACACTCAATCATGTGAGTAAATTTAATACAACTCACACTCACGTGCACTCACGCAAGCTTCACTCACACTCACAAAACACTTATTTATACAAAAAAATTCAAAAACTAAAATTTTAAAAAATTTCAGCAAAATTTAAAGTTCAGCGAAATTTTACATTTCTTTTTTTGCTTCTTTCGGGACGAAATATTAAATTAAGCCAAACTTTAAGGCTCCCATACATTTCAAACAAATTGGATGACTTGTTGGATGACCAATGTAATTTTTCTCGTGTATGGGGCTGTCGGATGGTCGGATGGCTGGTCGGATGAAAAATCAAAAAGTTTTGATTTTTCGATGGTCGGATGAAAAGTTGGATGACATGTCGGATGGTGTATTGACTTGTCATCCGACCGTTGTACGAACAGAGACGTTTTAATTCATTATTTGTTATTGTTTTTCACAAAGTAATGTTTTTGTATAAAGCAATGATGTTAAAAAGTAAATTTTAACCTAAATATATTAAAAAAACATAAAAAAGAGTTGAAAAATAAAAAAAAATTTCATGTTACTCCTTCAAGAATTCTAAAAAAAATGAGCGGTCATCCAACATGTGTATAAATATGTCGGATAAGTGTATTTTGAAAATATTTTTTCGTCAACTAACAAGTCATCCAACATGTATTGTGTCTCTGGGCGGCTTTAGAATTTTTTGTTACTTTTTTTTGGTAAAAAAGAAAATAAGAAGTGAAAATAAATCACGCAAAAATCTTACTCACGCACACTCACTCTCGCAATTTGTTTCTCCACTCACTCACAATCACGTGAGTAAAATTAAAATCAGTCACACTCACGCGAATCACGCTCTAATCTGCTCATGTGTCCATCTCTAGTTTTCATATAAAACGTATCGTCAGCTTATTATTGTTTTGCTCCATACGCCAACAAGTCGGTTTCGAGAAAAACGATAAAATAGGTTTACAACAAATTTTCTCGAAAAGTAATCGATTGATTTTGTTTTAATGTTTACCATTTATTGCTACATATATTGTTAACAAAGCTCCTAGTTTTCAGACTTTTACATACAATAGATCAAAAGATTTTAATCTTTTAAGAAAATAAGATTTTATGGTATTATGCTCCAAATCCAATTTTGCTTACACATTTGGGACTTTTGTGTGATATGGAGCAAATGAGTTCTCAACGCCAAACAAAATAACAATGAAACAAAAAGAGCTAGATCGACAAAACTGGGTATTTAGAACACTTACATAGTCATACCCTGTTCTCACTTACAGCTAAAAACCATTTTTAGCAACATTTTTCGTTTTATGCTTAAAAACCATTTTTATGACTCGTTTTACCATACATTTTTTTGTTGTAATATGTCAAAATAAAAATGTTTTTAGCTCGTTTTAAAATTAAAACGATTTAAAACGAGCGGAATTCCAGGGGTTGAATTGAGTATTTTTGAATGTTCAGCGTTTTTAAAGCATTTTAGTAATATTGGCAACATTGTTTATTACTAAAATGTACATAATACGAAAAAAAATCGTGCTATTATTATCTTTAAACAATTCTTGAACATAATAAACAGTTATATGTATAATTAATGAATATAATTTCAATATTTTAATATCGTTTGTTGTTAAAATGTGTACATGTTTATCAGCTGATAATGCAAATGTCAAAATAAAAACATAAAAACCAAAATAAAACGAGTGAAATTACGTGTGAACACTTTTTTTTTAATTAAAACAAATGTCGTTTAAAACCGTTTTTAGATGCTCGTGAGAACAGGGTATCAGGTTGTATGGTATTAAAAATGGGGATGATCGGTCAATGGACACGCCTACCTCCCACACAACCTAAATGGCAAATATAACATTACTTGAAATGTTTAAAAGTTACGGTATTAAAATTTGGTACGTAGAATAGTACCAACATAATTAATCTTCATTCCAAAAATATGCAAGATCCGTTAATTTTTAAACAATCTAGAGCCTTTTCTATAACGCAAATTTTCAAAAAACGTCAAAATGGTGTGTTTTTTCTTGGAAAATGCTGGATATCTCAAATTTGAAAAGATGTTTTAAAAAACGGACTTCGGAATAAGAAAGAGAATATTTATATTATATATATTCCATTCCTAACTCATTTTTTTCAAAAATGGCGTATGGAGAAAAACAATAATAAGGTGACGGTATGTGAACAGCTCCAATTGTGCTTAGTCCCAATTCACATCAGGCAATTTTAATTGCGGCAATTTTTGTGTTTCTCTTTTGAACTTGCCGTTTATGTTCACACACTGGCAATTCTGTTCGGCAATTCCAAAAAGAAATGTGAAAATACTCTATATACACTAAGAAAAAAAAATTTTCAAATCAAGCAAAAACAATCTCAAATTAAAAAGAAAACAGTGACAAAAGTCAACAAACTTTGTTTTTGCTTAATTTGAAAATGTTTATTTTCATTTTTAAAATGGACGAATAAAAACTAACATTATAAAATCAAAGTTGCTTCATTTTTAATTTAAAATTGAGAAATTTGAGGTTGATATTATTGGAATAATATAATCCACGATATTTTTCCTTTCGGGTTAATAAAAACAGCGGTGTGATTTTATAAAAGATTGAAAAATAAGTTTATTTTACAACAAAATATTTCAGAAGACTCAAATCAAAAAACAATTTTCTATTTCAATAAAAACAAAATTTATCAAAGATAATATGATTCAAATTAAATTAATATTTTACAAAGTGTTTTATAAACAAGTAAATTTTCCCAACACCCCTTCTCAATTTGTAAACTATTTATATAAGACCAATCATTTCCCTAAATTTAGATATTTTAATATTCTGTAACGGCTTAGTTAAAAGGTCAGCCAACATATCCTCTGTACAACAATATTCGAACTTTACTTCGTTGGATTGTTTTAGATCTCGAACAAAATAATATTTAACGTCAATATGTTTGGTACGAGGATTTATTTTGCCTCCATCTAACAGCTTCAAACAACTCTGGTTATCCTCTTTTATCGTTAAATCAGAAACATTAATATTCAAATCCTTAAAGAGCATTTTTAACCATAACAGCTCCTGTGATGCTTCAGCCAATGATACAAGTTCAGCTTCTGTTGAAGATAACGTAACATGCTTCTGTTTTCTACTTGCGTATGAAATCGTTGCACCACCAAGTTGAAATACATAACCGCTTGTAGATTTTCTATTTTTTATATCCCCAGCAAAATCAGCATCAGCATAGCCTGTTAATTTTAAATCTTTACAATCAATACAGAGTTTGAAATATTTAGTACCAATTAGATATTTAAACACGCGCTTAACTTCATTCCAGTCTCTTTGTGTTGGACATGATACCTTACGACTTAGAATCGAGACAGCAACAGTAATATCTGGTCTTGTATTATTAGACAGATATAATAATGAACCAATTGCACGCCGATATAAATTATTAGATTCTAATTGAACATCCGAAGAATCTTCTTTTATGTATCCAATGTCTAATGGAATTTTTGATGCTTTAGAATTAACCATGCTATAGTTTTCTAATATTTTATTTATATAACTTTGTTGATGTATGAAAAATTTGCCATCTTGGTTTTCAACCTCAATTCCCAAATAAAGTTTCAATGTACCTAAATTTGTAATCTTAAACGATTTAGAAATATCCTCTACTGTTTCATCCAAGAGATTTCGGTCTTTAGTGAAGATAAGTATATCGTCAACATACACCAATAAAAATATAATTTCATTTTCATTTCCTTTGACATAAAGACAACAATCAGATTCTCCCCTTCTGAATCCTAAACTTATCAAAACTGTGTTTAGTTTTTGATTCCAGCATCTAGCTGATTGTTTCAAGCCATAAATGCTTTTATTCAACTTGCAAACCAGATTCTGTTTTGTAGATACTTCAAAACCTTTCGGTTGTTTTAAATACATTTCATTGTCCAATTCACCATTTAAAAATGCCGTCTTTATATCGATATGATGAACCAACAGATTTCTGTAAGACGCCACTGCCAAAAGAGTTCTAAAAGTTGTTTGTTTGACAACTGGAGCAAATACCTCGTCATAATCTTGTCCATATTTTTGAGAGAATCCTTTAGCAACAAGACGAGCTTTGTACTTAATAGAACCGTCTGCTAAGGTCTTGATTTTATATACCCATTTACAGCCTACAGCTTTTCTGCCTTTGGGTAATTCCACTAAATCCCATGTATTGTTTGAATACATAGCTTGAATTTCTTCATCCATAGCATCCAACCAATTTTTACTATCAATACATTCTATTGCCTCGTTGTAAGTAGTTGGTTCAAATGCAGAGGCTACTTTGCGGGCATATCTTGCAGGTAATTTTCCCTTGTTAACCCTTGCAGATACTCGAACTGGGTGTTCAACTTCTATAGCGTCGAGTTCTTGATCACTGTTAGAAAAATCATCTGATACCAAACTGTTTTCCGAAACGTTAACAACTTCACTTTCTGCTGTATCGTAATTTTCTTGAGTATCAGGACTATCATTCTCATCATCTGGAATAGCATTTTCAGTTTCTAATTCCACAGATCTAGTTACATTTTCGTCATCTGGAGTATTAGCATTAGTTTCTACTTGTAAAGACCGTGTTAAATTTATTGGTATCAAATTAAAATCATTATTAGCTTTAACAGTATTATTATTAAATTCCTCTAAAAATTTAACATCTCTAGAAACAATAATTTTATTAGTATCTACATCCAGAATTCTGTATGCTTTTGATTCATCACAGAATCCAATCAAAAAACCCATCTTTGCTACATTATCGAGTTTTTGACGAAATTTTTTGTTTACGTGAAAAAATACCTTACATCCAAACGTTTTAATATGTTTCATTGAAGGTTGTTTAGAAAACCATAGCTCATAAGGAGTCTTTTTAATCGACTTTGAAGGTAGTCTATTCTGTAAATAGTTTGCAGTGTTTACTGCCTCTGCCCAATATTTCAAATCTAAACCAGACTCAATAATCATACATCGAGTCATTTCAATTAAGCTTCTATTTTTACGTTCAGCTACACCGTTCTGTTCAGGTGTATATGGTGCTGTGAACTGTTGGCTAATACCCTTACTTTTCATAAAATTGGTCAATGCGTTGTTATTAAATTCACCTCCTCTATCTGTTCTCAAAACTTTTATTCTTTTGTTAAACAAATTCTCAACATATTCAACGTATTCTTTAATTTTCTCAATAGCTTGGCTCTTATTTGTTAAAAAATATACAATACAGTACCTGGTATGATCATCAATCATTGTAAGAAAATATTTATTTCCTCTTGGAGTAATTTTCTGCATGGGTCCGCATAAATCAGCATGCACCAGATCTAAAACTTCTTCCGCACGATTTTGTGTAGTCTTTGGAAATTCTTGTCTTGTCATTTTACCTTTTAAGCACGCTTCACATGAATCAGAACACTTACAGTTTTTGAACCCAATATTTGATATTAAATTATTATCAACAGCGTATTTGATAGATTTAATTTCACGATGACCAAATCTGCGATGAAAAATATGGACACAATTAACTTCCTTAGCTTTTACTACCTTTGCTTGATTTTCCTGTTGAAGAATATACAGATTGTTGATCAAATCCGCAGTTATCAATACATTTGCACCTTTTAAAATTTCACATTTGTTGTCCTTGAACAAAACTTGTAACCCGTTTTTAACCATCTTTGCCACAGATAATAAATTACCATCCAATTCAGGGACATATAACACGTTCTTTATACAAATTTTATTACCATGATTACAAATATATCCATCACCAGAACCATATGCTTTAATCTTTTTGCCGTTTGCCAAATAAACGTCACTTCCAACATCAGAATTTAACGACGTAAAAAATTCTTTGTTACTGCTCATGTGAGAACTAGCTCCAGAATCTATGTACCATTCATCTTGACATAACTTTTCACCAGAATTCAAACAAAAATCATTAAATTTTTCAGTATCACAACTTTCAGACGATTTCTTGGCATTATATTTTGTTGTTTTATTTTCTGGATTACGATAACGGCAATCTCTTTTGATATGCCCACTCTTACCACATCCGTAACATTTAATTGATGTATTTCCCAATTTTAGTGCTAAATTCGATACACCCGATTCATAATCTTGTCTACGTTTATACTCTTGGATTAACTTCTCTTTCACAAGATCCAGTGTCAGATCCTCATCCGAACGTACTTCCAAAGCGGTAATAATTGAATTATATTCATCCGGTAAACTTCCCAGCAAGAATGCAACTTGAAGATGATTTGCCAAACTTTCACCCAAACCATTAAGTCTGTCAACCGTTTCAAGCATTTCCGAAATGTGTGCTTCCATATTTTGACCATCATTCAACTGCATACGACATAACTTCTTTAATAACATTACCTTATTTGACAACGTTGCTTTCTCATGAACCTTTTTCAAAGCTTCCCAGTACTCATGTGCAGTTTTTAGGTTGCGGAGATGTACCAATTGCGAATCCTCTACCAAAAGTCCTATCGTAGCGCGAGCTTTTCCATCCTTAGGAGCCCAAGATACATCTGGAGTATTCGGTTCTCCTTTGGAAACTATTTCCCACAAGTCCTCTTTAATTAACAAGAGTTCCAACTTGTACTTCCAAATTTGGTAATTCTCACCATTTAATTTCTTTACACACGACTTTATGTCTTCCATTTTATGTTTTACGAATTTTCAATAATTATGTTCAATCACCAACGGACAAAGGCCCATAACCTATTGGAATAATATAATCCACGATATTTTTCCTTTCGGGTTAATAAAAACAGCGGTGTGATTTTATAAAAGATTGAAAAATAAGTTTATTTTACAACAAAATATTTCAGAAGACTCAAATCAAAAAACAATTTTCTATTTCAATAAAAACAAAATTTATCAAAGATAATATGATTCAAATTAAATTAATATTTTACAAAGTGTTTTATAAACAAGTAAATTTTCCCAACAGATATAACTTTATTTTTATGTTGTTCCATTTTATTTTATTAATTAAAACTATATTTTTTAATTTTTAAACTAAACAATTTATTCAAAATTATAAAAAATTATATGCAGTTTTGTATAAGATTTGTGATTTGTTTTTTTATGTGCAAACTAGTCAATGTAGCCTCGTAAAATGATAAACTCTGTAATCAGACTATATTGACTGTGGTAAAAACTTATATAATTTACAAATTTCACTATTATACTTAACTTCTTAAACTTAATTATTTTATTATTATCCTCTCCGGAAATTGAATTGTTAAGTTCATTTTATAATATCATCAATTATTTTTTCCAAGACAACGCCCTTAACCAAAGAAGCCCCTAAACCAAAGAAGAACAAAAAATCGTGTTAGATATAAAAAAAAAACATATTAAACTTTACAACTTACCATTACTTATGGACATTTTCCACAAACTTATTTTTTTACAAAGATATATATCTTAGGGATTATTCCTTTGTTAACAAAAATTTACATTATTTTTTGCAAAAATTACGCCATGACGCAATTCATTTTTTTTTTAAATGAAAATGTTCAAATTGAAAATGTTTTCATCTTAAAATTTTACATATGATTTCGAAATGTCAATTCACAAATAAAATTAAAACTGTTTAACATCATATTGAAAATGGAACAATGTTGTTTTTAAAATGAAAATTTGAATTGACAATAATTCAAATTTGTAACGATTTTTTACGACAGCATAATAAATTTAAGATTATTCATTTTTAAATTGAGAGGTTAAAAACTTTAAAACAAAAATATTTATTTTTAAATCAACATACTTCAGTATAAATAATAAAATTTTTTGAAAATAATGTAGTATTTTTAAACAGAGAACGTATTTGTGCTTGCATACACATTAACGCAATGGTAAATCACACCATAAAACTGAATAGCAAGAAAACACATGTTATTCTCTCAGCTTTGTAAAAAAAAAAAACTTGCATTAGCGTGCCTGTATGCATGTGTTTTTTTTTTAGCTTCTGTTATTCAAGAATTTTAGCATCATACATTTTTTTTACATGCAATTTTCACATTTTTCACATGTGGATTTTTTTAACATAACAAAAGTTAAACATAAACATTACTTTTGTTTGGTAAATCCTACATACATATATATGTGTTGGAGACAAATTATTTTGCTTTGACTTGTTATTAGCGACAATGTACAAAACAAAAAATTGTTTTGCTTGAGAATATATTATATTAGAGTGGGTAAAAAAATCGTTTTGTAATATGAAAAAAAAAAACGTAGCTGTATGGAAAAATATATTAGCCTGTATAAAAAAAAAAAACACGTTTTGGCAAATATTATATTGTTTTTTATAGAAAAAAATATTAGAGTCGGAAAAATAAATCGTGTTGTAATATGATTTTTTTGTTTTTTTTTCTTGTTTTGTGTGTACATTAGGGCGGTCGATTTTTTTTTTGTCAAAAATCGTATAGCAAAAACATAATCTACAAGAAATTCTAAGAACATTTCCCAAAGAAACCATGTTTCTTAAATCAAACCCTATACCGCGCCTAACGACATGAAGATTTGTCCGTCCGTCCTTTTTTTCATAAGCAAACATAGAATTTGACTATTTTTTGGGGTTTGTGTTAATTTTTGGGCTTTGGTGTGCTCTGAGGTATATAGTTAAATTTTAATAACAATATTTTTGTAGAACATTTCATCCCCACACTCCCCCTCTTTCGGGGTGTTTTTTGCGATTTGTTAGAATAGACCCAAAAAATACCGTTATGAGAGGGAGTTAGAGGATTAATATGTTTTCTAGGACCCAATAAAGTATATATGGGACATTCCAAGCCAAATCACTCACTTTCAGACCCGACCCCTTTCGATTTATTTTATTTTTGGATATGTTTTAGAACTTATTAAATGCAACTTGGACACCAATTTTCAGCCTTTTATTTCAAGATGGTGTTGAGTAATCGATTTTTCAAAATGGCGATTTTCTCAAAAAAATTACAAAATTAAAATTTTTAATTAATTTTGACCATTAAAAAATATAGATATTTAAAAAAAAGTTGGACAACGTTTTGTTGGTATTTAAATGTAGTTTTAGAAAAAAAAAATATGAAAAAATTATTCGAAGTAGCTATCACTTATTTTTTGACGTTTAAAAATTATAATCCACTTTTTGAAAAAGTTCGAAACCTTCGATTTTTTTCTAAAAAACTATAAAAATTCAACTCTAAATTACGCAACTTTTGAGCCATAATTCGAGATGTGATCACAATTCTTTTTATTTTTTAAAAAATTTTTAAAATTGCGCCTTTTATTTTTTGGCTCTGATTTACTTTATATGGTGATCCAAAAAAAAAATAAATTGGTAGATACTGACCGTAACTTACCCTAGATATATTCACTTCAAGGTAAAAATACGTCTCACAAAAATTTAGGACAATCGGAAATGGGTAAGGTGTGTAGCATGGTCCTTGAAGTTTTAAAAACGGATTACAAGGAAGTATATGCATTTTTTTCTGTTTTCTAAATTTTTTTGGTATTTTAAGTTAAGTTTTAAGTTAAGTGATTACAGAATTATGATGTAGAGTAAAATGCCATTCTAATAAAAATGAAATTTTCTACTGTAATAACATTGTTTCATAATTCATGTTTCAGTGTAATATTTTTTTGGTTTTTCCAAATTTTAAAACAAAAAAAATTTTTTTTTTTTTAATAGAGATTTCAAAAGGGTGTTGAAAATGCAGGCATTTTTAGCATTACTTTAAAAAATGTAAGCAAAACACAATATGAAAAATACTTGTCATCTTAATACATTCGAACTTGAAGAATAAAACAAATGTTATTACAGTACGAAATTTCAATGAATTTTAAAAATCGTATTGTATTGCTTAATCAAGTGGTCTACCATACGTTAGATGCCTGGGGAAGTTGTAATAACTTGGCTGATTTTCAACCGATTTCAGTTTTTGGTACCTTTTTAGAGAGGCATTTTACTTCGTATTATAATTCTGTAACCACTTAAATTTAAGCTTAACTTAAAATACCAAAAAAAATTAGAAAACAGAAATAAAAAATCCATATTTTTCCTTGTAATCCGCTTTCTAAACTTCAAGGCCCATGCGGAACGCCTTACCCATGAAATGAATATATCTAGGGTAAGTTAGGGTCAGTATCTACCAATTTAATTTTTTTTGGAGCACCATACAAAATAAATCAGACTCAAAAAGTATAAGGGGCAATTTTCAAAATTTAAAAAAAAATAGAACGAATTGCGATCATATCTCGATTTATGGCTCAAAAGTTGCGTAGTTTAGAGTAGAACTTTTAGACTTTTTAAAGAAAAAAATCGAAGGTTTCGGACTTTTTCAAAAAGTAGATTTTAATTTTAAAACGTTAAAAAATAAGTGATTATTACTTCGAATAATTTTTTAATATTTTTTTTCTAAAACTACATTTAAATACCAAGAAAACGTTGTCCAACTTTTTTTAATATATCTAAAGTTTTAACTGGTCAAAATTAATTGAAAATTTCAAGTTTTGAATTTTTTTGAAAAAATCGCCATTTTGAAAAATTGATTACTCAACACCATTCTGGAATAAAAGGCTGAAAATTGGTGTCCAAGTTGCATTTAATAAGTACTAAAACATATCCAAAAATAATCGAAAGGGGTTGGGTCTAAAAGTGAGTGATTTGGCTTGGAAAGCCCATATATTATTGTTCAGTGATCGATTTTAAGACATTCTACCGATGTCCGTCTGTCTGTGGAAATGGTGATCACGACCAAGATATTACACGTAGATGACTGAAACTTAACATATTTATTGGAAGTTCTCCTCAGCGGTTCAAAAGTTATGATCGAAAATGTAAGGACACCTCAAAAATGTTGGTACATTCAACATAACCTAAAAATACAAAATGCTTTAATTCGGTTGCTGGTTGACATATGTGAACATAATTGAACACCGAAAGGTACTTAAACAAGTACGAATACATTTTTTGACAAAAAAGAAAAAAAAATCGTGGATTTTTTTCCAAAATTTTTTTTCGCGGAAATTTTTTTTAAATTTTTTTTTTTTAAGTTTTTTGCAATAATCTTTTTGATATACAAAGATCAATACATTCGGCACGGCCAAATTTAACATTTTTACTTGTTTTTATTTTTTTATCTTTTCTACTCAAAAAACAAATTGTATAATTACGTGCACTTACGATCACGTGGGTAACATAAAATTTCACACACGATCACGCGTATATCACGAATAATGCCAGAGATCGTGAAAACCCCTATAGTTAAACAAAAAAAACTGTATAGTTAAACAAAAAAAATCAAAGTATTTGTTGTAAAATGCATTCAAAAATAAAATGATACCAAAAATTACAAAATAATTTGTAATATGTTGTCATCATACAAAACAATTTTTTTTATCCACCCCACCCTAATATACATATGTATGTTCCTTTATCAAACCAAATCTTTACATTTCTTAATAAAATTTCCTTAATAACACAACAATTTTGTTATTCTCAAAGTAACTACAATTCCACAATTTTAAATATTAATAAATTCTTAAATACATTATATGTATGTATATACGATTTGGCAAAATCATAATGTTGATGTTAAAATTTGATACGAAAATTAAAATCAATTTCACATTTATGTGAAAACACATAAATTCACAAATCACAAACCACATCTTTGCAAAACAAAACAAAAAAACACAATCACACAGCCACACTTCTGCTAATTTGTTTTTTTTTTTTTTTTGCGCTGCCACACTAGACTCAAGAAAAAAAAAAATATACATGATATTTAATACTGAAATTCCACGTATGCAAGCACATCACACACATATCTTGTGATTTTACCTTCTCTGTTTTTAAATCAAAAATTAAAATTTTTAATTTAAGTATGCTTTTTTCCCTCAGTGTAGTGAGAGTTGCGAATGAAAAAACAAAACGAATTGCCAGTACGAGCAAGTTTTTTCCCCTTTCCATTCCTCTTACCTCTCTCTCCTATAAACTAAGAATTGCGGCAATTAAAATTGCCCTATATAAATTGGGACTTATTCGCAATCACTGTGCGGCGGCTACAAAAAGTCACTCAGCGACCGGCTCAGCCGGCTTTTGAGCTGTTCGGCGCATGTCTCTCACTGTTGCCAAGTTGGAAGTTTTCCCGCTAAATATAGCGCTTTTTATTTGTTTTTAGCGGGGGGAAATTGTTTTTAGCGGGAACGGTGCTTTAGCGGGAAAATCTAGCGATTTTTGTTTGGATTTAGTGGGAAAATTTATACTGTATACAGACTTGCGTGATTTTAAAATCACTATGTGATTTTCCTTTGAACAAAATCACATAGTGATTTACAAAATCAACTCTAAATTGTACTAGCATAAAGTAAAATCACAAAATCATCTCAATTTACCATGGTAAGTTCTTGTAGTGTGAACGTGGCCTTAGATGTTTTTTTACAATTTTTCTTTTTCTCGAAATCGATCGAAAACGCCAAGTTTGTCGAATTTCAGCGCTTTTTTGTAACTTAGCGGGAGAATTTTATATTTTCCCGATAAATTTTTTCGGCGGTTTCTTGCGCGTTTTAAGTGAAAAGTCAATTTTGATAGAAAAAATAATTTGAAGGTTTTTTTAAAATTTTTCTTTTTTGTCAATCAAAAATGCCAAGTTTTTCGTTTGCCAAGCTAAAGCACCGTTCCCACTAAAACCAATTTTCCCCCGCTAAATCCAAACAAAAAGTGCTAGATTTTGCGGGAAAACCTCCAACTTGGCAACAGTGGCTTTTCATATGTTTTGTTTACTTATTATTTATCCGAAAGCAATTGTTGAAAAAATAGTTTACATTTTTTTTATAAAAATTGGAACAATGGCTGTTAGAGCTTGTATTTATAAAAATTGTGAAAATTATATTAATTTAAGAGATAGGACATTCAATGAACATATTACACTGTTTAATTTTCCAAAAAATCCAGAACGGCGACAAAAATGGATAGAATATGGAAAAGTGGATTCAAACATACCGCCTTCATTGTATTATTTCTGCTCAGATCATTTCAATAAAGAATTTCTTTCGATAAATAATAGACGCAAAGTTTTGTTAGGTGAAGCAGTTCCACATCCATATGTTGACGTTGATCAGGTAATTGAAGAAGGTGAGACAGAAGAGACTTACGATGGAGAAACAGAATTGGACTTTTATCTACTAGAAACAGGTCAAATGGTAGTAGATCAAGAACAAGATGTACATGTGGAATCTACTACAAACTTACAAGACGAAGACGGAAATGTTATTGAACTAATAAATCACGAGTTGGATGAAGAGGTTCATGATGTTACAGATGATTTTATACTGTTGAAAGAGAAATCAAAACAACCAAATGAATCTACCAGAACTGTACTTAATAATCTGAAGCGTAAATTTAGTGACAACAATGTTACATTAACGGCAGCTGCATCTCAACAAAATAATTTCAAGACATCACCACCCAAACAAGCACAGTTGAAACAAACATCTCTGCTCAACAAAATAAAATCTCCAAAATTATTGTCACAAAAAGCAGACGTTAATAGTCAATCGGTTGGTGAAATACCAGACTCGGCTCCTCTTGATTCGGTAGATCCAAAAGAATCCGAAATTGATCCAGACTCACTCATTGATACGAAAAATGTTACTACGTTTATATTTAAAGGCGAAGAGTATGTACAAATGCCCAAAGAACATTATGTTAAAGAAAAAACTGAACTGATGAAAAAGTTGCAGAAAATGGAAAATGTGGTAAGAGCCATTAAGGGACAATTAAATAGTTTAGAATTTTAGTTTATTCATTAATAAAATAAGTATATAAAATTATACAATCGCATCCTGACTAGGAAAATTTCCACAAAAGGAGATAAACGAAAAATAGCAGTTTCTTCACCATCCACATACATATATTTTTTAATATAAAAATATTAGAGGTATTCAGAGTCTTGTTGTCAGCCCTAGCAATTTAGCAAAAGAGGACTTCTTTCTAAAAATACATGTATTTTGAAAGTAATTTAAAAAAGTGCTCTTTTACAACCAATACCAGGGCTGGCAAGCAGGACTCCGAATATCTCTATTGTAATACATTTATTCCAAATTTTCATACCACTTAACATCAAGACTGGAAAAGACTTTTTTAAAATTGGTGCGCGGTCGAAGAAAAAAATTAAAACACACATTCTTCAATAAATTTAGTAAAAAGTAATAAAAAGAAAAAAAAAACATTTGATCCACTCTCGCCCTCCAAAAAGTTAAAAAAAATTGTATTTTTTTTGGGGGTAGGGGTTGACGGAGGAGCACGCTAGGAAACATTTCCTCTCGCGATTAGCGCTTACAAATTCATTTGTTATAACTTTTGCATTTCAATAATACAATTTTATAATTATTTAAATTATTTTCCACCGCAAGAAGTGGACGGACCAAAACAAATTACATTTTCTAGTCCTGGCTCCAACTGCAGGACTCTGAATTTTTTCTGTTATAAAAAGATAAAAAAATATTTTTTCAAGAGGTTGGTTTACATCATTTCCAATTTTATTTCGTAAAATACAAATTATGTTTTAAATATATTCAATTATATTTTAGAAATTTTTTATTTTTATTTCGAAATTTTCATTATTTTCAAAGTTATCTAAATATGATTAAAAATTTCCAATTATATTTCATAAATTTTCATTTATAATTAAAAAATTTCCAATTATAAATAAAAAATGTTTGAATTATATTTAAAAATGTTTTTAAAAATAATTAAAAATTTTTGAGTTGTGAATGGATTTTTTTTAAAGAAGCAACCCTCAGACAATACTGCCTATCAATTACTAATGTAACCGTGATGCATCTTACGGAAGGGAAATAGGAGAGAGATGAAAGATAGAAGGGCTTCAGTATGGCAATTTGAAATCACGCAAACTCACGCGAAAAAATCGACTCACGCACTATCACTAAGGCAAAAATTATTTTTTATTTTGTCGGAAAATAAAAATAATTTTTTGTTGAAAATTTTTAATTTTTTTTTTTTTGGATGTTGTTATACGGTAATTGCAAAAACTAAAAAAAAAAAAAAATTAAAAATCTTTGCATATTTTTAAAAGTTACTAGCTCCGAAAGCCTTTTAAACTCAGGGTGGTCAACTTTGACACTCTGTAACTCACGCTGTATTGTATTAGGGTCACTCCAAACTAGCTATTTTGAAAGCTTATTGCATTGACTTTATTTGCCCCACTCATAATGCTTCAATCTGATAAATAGTTTAAAAGTTACATATATATAAGAAATTTGTCTTTTTGCAAACACTATTTACCGATATTTTTAAAATAGCAATATCTCTAACTAGCCATTAAATATCAAAATCTTTACCAGATTCGTGTTCAGCATGGCAAATGCAATGAGATATGTAGTCTAGTTTATTTTAAAAAAAATTTTGAAAATTTTTTGGAAATTTACAATGGGAGTTGGCATTTATTTTCACCAAAAAAATATGTACTTTGAGTTAGCAGAATAATAAAAATGGATGTAAAACGACAAAAAATTATTTTTTTTGCTCTGAAATTTTTACCACAGATGGGTATTGCATAGGGGAGCTATTTGCCATCGGAAACTCACTTCGGTCAAATTTGAGTCGGCATATTTTGAATATAGGTTCACGATATACTTTTTTGAGAGGAATTCGAATTTTCAAAATTAAACTTTCACTACTTTTTGGCTTTTCATACTACTATCTTAACTTTATTCTATCTCACTTTGTATCAAGGCCAAAATGCAATTTTCCTTATCTAAGCGCATCTGTGGTCATGTTTCTGGATGGTATTCAAAAGTACACTTTTCAAATGCAAGAATAAATTTTATTCAAATTATTTAATATTAATCACTAAGTTCGTATACTTCTAAAGATTTTACAGGGGAATTATTAAATTCATAACGTTTAACAATATCCTCAACATCTTCTTGATCCTGAGTAAAACTTATATCACAACCAACATTATTCATTTCTTCATCTTCACTTTCATTATCATAGTCCTGTTCTTCATCATCATCATCGTCTTCTTCTGTAGCAATTCCTTGCATTTTACGTTTTCGTTGTAACAACTCTATCCACAATAAAGAAGTCTCACATAAGGGACATTCCCCAGATATTGGTATATAATGACCTTTTTGTGAAGGATCGGAAGAAATCATATGATTGGCTAAACATATTATATGGCAAGTAAGTTTACAGAGATTATTTAAACAACCAATACGAGATTGGTCAACATTTTGTATTGGTTGCATGCACAAATGACATTCAGGAGCCCATATAGCACGAGGTAATAAAGGTTGTTGCTTTTTCTTATGAGATTTTTCCAAAGCAATACAGCCACTTACAATTTGCATATGTTTTGGTGGTCGATACAAATGCTGAAATTATGGACAACAGAAGGATTAACTTCCAGTTTTTGTAATACGACCGTCATTCGTCTGCGACGAATTTTCATTGTAACAAAAACATGCAAATTCGTTGCAGACGAATGATCGTATTACAAAAACTGGGCGTTAACAAAATTTTATCAACTAAAATTTAAATTTTGATTAAAAATTTAAACAAATAATATTTTAAAAATAACATTAAATTATATATTAAATTTAAAGTTCTAACGAAATCGTTTTTTCCGAATATTCGGACAAAAAGGCCATATTTGAAACCCAACCGATTTTTTATAACCGATAGACTAATATATTAAAAAAATCAGTTTTAAATACCCAATAGTGCAAACTTACGTCAAAGTCACTTTCATAACCATTTTCTAACCAACGTACTATTAGTGGTAAACGTTCCCAGGGGCCCACATTTAACATACGACTTAAAATACGAATATTATATTGAAAATAGGTCTCTTTAGGTTGTTTCCTTTTTAGCTCAGGAAATCCCTTAAGGCGCGAAGATAACGAAGGCTGTTGCCAAGCCCATTCAAATTGTAGTGCAGCTATATTATTTGGAAATCCATGTACAATCATAACCATTTTCCAGGGTCCTTTATTGCTCGTTTTTTTTGCTCCTCCAAAATCTTTGCCACGATTATGCTGTTTAATTCTGCGCATTGGATTAACTGTAAATCCAATATAGCATTTGCCATTATACCGTTTATCTGGATTTTGACTACATAATAGGTAAACACCATAAAAACGAGATTTCAATTGTTCAACAGCCATAATTATTATTCTGTAAAAAGAAAAACTTTATTATAAGTTATAACTAGGGCTTTTAGTTCAATGCAATATGCATTTTCGTTAAAATATTCAAAAACAAATTGATGCCTTTTTATGGAAATTTTTAGATAACCATATTTTGAGCGGTAGTGAAATATGTCTGATCTGATCGTTTACTTACTTGATTGGTAAGTGAGAGCTAGTAAACTAAAAATTTGAGTGAGTCTTGATTGAATTGAGCTTTTCTTGAGTGAGCTAGAGTCAAAAAAAACACTCACATGCTCATCTCTACTAAAAAAGTAATATATAAACTGTTTATATACTGTTTTTTTTTTAAGTAAAAGTTAAAAAACAATTTACAAAATTTATATTTAAATAAATACTTCTTATTTCTTTCTTTTACAAACATTAACTTAATTTATCTTACATATAATTTGTTTACAAAACTAATATAAAGTAATTTAAATGCTAAATAATTTTTTTTTTTTCTTATATTTAAATCATATTACATTTTTTGCATCAAAGGAGCACCAGGATTATTTTGATTTATAGTCACTACAGAATTACCATTCAATTGCTGTTGTTGCTGTGATTGTTGTTGGCCACCGATTTGCGTTTGTTGAGGATTACCGCCAGAAGCCATTAAACCATTTTGCATATTACCGCCAGCAACATTAGCTTGACCTTGTTGGGGTTGTTGTGACTGTTGGGCACCCATTTGCGGCTGTTGAGCCTCAACCATGCTCTCAGAGTTCGGTGGTGCATTTAGTTGACTTTGAGTATTACTGTTAACGGAATTAAACATTTTAATACGTTTACGAGTATAATGTTGCCACTGTAGTATAGCTTGGTCATCAATGAATTTGCAGCATTGTGAATTTACAATTTCCCGTCGAAAATGTTCATATTGTAATAAATCAAGAAAATACAGACACATGGGATACATTAAATATTTAGCATACTCTGGTTCTTTCCAATATTGTAAATATTTGAGATAGTTGATAAAAGATTGATCCTTAAAATAACCACGTTGAGCAAGGACTACAAGAAAAATAAAGATAAACAGGTATTACTACTTAGATGTTAAGAATTTTAATAAATTTAAACAAAAAAATCAGTTAGATATTTTTGGTCAGAGTCTTGCGTTCATCGATTTTATTTTTTAAATCGTATGAAAAAATTGTGCCAAGCTAGATCTGTTTGTACTACATGACAGTAATCTAGAGTTAATCCCAATTACAATATTAATTTTGACAAATTTGAAATACAATAGGTAAGGACAGGTAACTTATCACAATATAATCAATGATTAGTGCAAATCAATGGTAGTGTTCAAAAGCTGCTGCTAAACTGCTTCTCAACATTCTGCTAAACGGTTTCTTCGTCTTTAGTGGTGCTTTAGCGTGCCCACAAATGGACTGGTAAAAAGGTGACCGGTGACACTATGGCTGGATTACTCAATGCTCCGTTTTAAAATAACTTTCTGTTAAATTTAACTTTTTCATACAGATTTTGACTTAAGGCTCCGTTAAATCGGCAGTTAGTAGCTAACTTTTTATTGAGTATTCCGCCCTAAGTCTATATGCCACCTTTTTGGGATTTTGATTTTTGCGGGGTTTTAGCACGTGGAAAACTCCGGACATAATACACACAAAATTTTTTTTTTCCATGAACGATTTTCATAGTATTTATGAACAAATTCATACAATTTATTAACTTTTTCATAATATTTATAAACTTTTTCATAGTATTTATGTAATAAATCATAATATGTGAAATTTAAGAATTTTTAACATTTTTCATAAATACTATGAAAAAATTTATAAGTATTATGAAAAAGTTAATAAATTGTATGAATTTGTTCATAAATACTATGAAAATCGTTCATGGAAAAAAAAATTTTGTGTGTACGCCATTGCCCTCAAAATGGAAGAGTGAAACGACGCTTCCTTAACACGTGCGAGTGTTTCAGTACAGTTAGACACCGTTGTCTAAGCAGGTTTGACTGATATACACACCCAATATCCAAAAGTTCAAAAATCCAAACGTCAAACTTGTCTGAAACTATTTATTGATTAACTTTTGATAAGTTAGCAGCCCTAAATGGTATGGTTAAACTAAGTTTAAACTTACAATTTAAATAATTTGGATTGGCCAAGCATTGAACAAATTCTAATTCCACCTGGAAACGCAATTTTTGTTGTTCCTCTGATTCAATGGCAGCTAAAAGAGATAAAAACATAATATAATTAACAAATTGTTTAAAATAATCTTTGTGATTTTTAACTTTCTAAAAAAAAAGCAAAATTATACAAAAAGCGGGCCAAAATTTTGATCAAAGAAATTTGGTTTTGATTTAAGCTGTTTTAACTACTTTAGATCTACTTTTATTTATTTATTTTTTCTAAGCAATATGTAATGTATGTATAGTAGAAGTGTTAAATTAATACTTACTCTTACCCTTTCCATACATTTTGGCCATATTGCATGGAAGGGTTTGCTTGCGCCCTTTCAGTTTGGTTGTTGTTTTTTTGTAATTGCTCACTGGGCTTTATACTAAAATTGTGTTGGTTTAATTTTTCTTATTTTTTTTTTTTTTAATCTAATGAGCTTTGTGTATTTTAGGATTATGCTGTCCTTGTTTTGGGTGTTAGATTTCTTTTTTTTTTTAATTTTGGTAAACTACTACTGCTTTATGATTGTATGATTTAATTATACACTTTGTAACACAAAAACTAAAAATATAAAAAAATGTTTTTTTTTTAACAAAAAAAAATTACAATATTTACATGAACAACTTGGATATAAGGAGAGCATGAATGATTTGTTTCTTGGGTCAAGAGGAAAAATGGCTAGGCAGCATATTTTATATTTTGTGCATAAAATTGGTTATGGGCAAACGTAAAAAATTATTTAAAATTGTTTCTTCATATTTAATACAAACCGTAAGTATTCATTAGAATATTGTTTAATGTTTTTTTATATACTTTTTATTTTTTCAAGGAAAAATTCATTAAAAATACTGCTGATGAAAAACGAAAACTGAAAAAACTTCTCAAATGCTTTTATAGCAGTGATGGTATTTGAGAATTTGTACCAAAATGTACAAAAACTAATCAAATGAGCCAAATAAATTTTTATTAAGAGATAAATTTCTCGGGTATGTTTTGATAAATCTTTGAAAAAATAGAAATAAAATTGATAATAATATATAATTTTTAAAGTTAATTTAAATTAAAAAGATCAAAAAAAAATTTTGTACAATATAATTTTGTAAAATATACGGTTTAAAAAAGTTACTTTTGTTCGATATTACCCAACACAGATTTGAAGAGCTACCAGACTAAAAAAAAGTGTGTCTCTTCACAATACAGCAGGAAACAGCAAAAATACATCGTGAACCTATATTCAAAAATTTTTCAAAATTTTTTTAAAAAAATTTTGACCACATATCTTATTGCAATTGCCACGCTGAGCACGAATCTGGCAAACATTTTGATATCTAATGACCAGTTTTCGAGATATTGCCATTTTGAAAATATCGGTAAATAGTGTTTGCAAAAAAAAAATTGCTTATATATGTAACTTTCAAACTATTTATCAGATTGAAACATTTTGGGTGGGGCGAATAAAGCCAATGATATAAGCTTTCAAAATAGCTAGTTTGGAGTGACACTATTACAATACAGCGTGAATTACAGAAAGCCAAAGTTGACAACCCCGAGATTAAAAGGCTTTTGGAGCTAGTAACTTTTAAAAATAAGCAAAGATTTTTATTTTTTTTTAGTTTTTGCAATTACCGTACTAAAGATAACAAAAAAAAAAAAAATTATTAAAAATTTTTCAAAAAAAAAAAAAATATTTTTATTTTCCGACATAATATGCCAACTCTAAAAAAATATTTGTTTTTTGATAACGTAATAAATGCCATCTCTGAAAAATACGCAAACAAGTGCAAAATATGAAATTTTTTGCAAATGTAAAAATTATTTAGAATATTTAAACCATCTTGTGGAAGATACATTGTTTATTTTTGCAATAATATGCGAAATAACTAGTTTTTTAGCTCTCCTGAGAAGTAAGCTTTTTAGAGTTGGCATTTATTGAATATAGTCCGACGACATGTAAAAATTTTCCTGTCTGCTGCTGTATTGTGAAGAGACTGATTGTCAGCGATTGCTCAGTAATGTTGCCAGGGTTGTCCGAATCAGAGTCATAGAGTAGGATAACAAATGGCGTTTGAAAAAGTAGTAAACAAAAACCATATGGTATTGTTTACGAAATTTTATCACAAATCGAAATGTGAGCGAGATGGAAGATACCAGTTTTAAGGTAGAAACAGAACAAGCACGGCACGGGGGACGGTTGCCGTTGCCGGAGAATATAGGCCCAAAACAATGACGGGGGACGGCGAGGGCAAAAAATTTCATTTGTTTGTTCAGTGGTGCTAACTTTTAATAAAATTAGTGTAATTTTACGGAAAAAAATCGCTTATCACATAGTCAATGTGATTAAGTTGGCACTACTGTACGTTTGTTACACCATTGTGAATGAAAAAATAAAAAATTGTGTAAATGCGGCAACCCTGCAGTGTGAGAGGGAGGGAGATTGAGAGAACCCGGAGATAAAATAAAATAAGTTTTAATTTTTTGTCGTGCCGGTCACGGTTTTTAACTGTCAAATCGTATGGAAAAAGTCGTGCCGGGCTTGTTCTGTTCCTACCATTACAGTGAGAATGCAGATTGTTTTTTGTCTCTTTTTGCTTTACGTTTGAACTTTAGTTTGGCATTGCCAGAATTTTCCAATTATCTTTGGTGATGCCAGATCTACAAAACGATCGATGTATTACTTTATAACTTTTGCTAATATCTTCAACATAGAAAAGATTAGAAGGTACGCAGTGTTGTATTTGATGTATTTTTCAATATGGTGGCAAAACGCTTGTTCTTCCTCATCTCACACGTATTTAATATTAAATTAGATTCTTTGTTTTTAAAAAATGGTATTTGTCTTTTATTTAATTAAATTAATTGATTATTTTGCTTTATTCAACGTTTTTTTTAAAGATAATACGCACTATTGATAGTTTAAAAACTTTTTCTTCTCTTTTGTTGTTTGCTTTGTTGTTGTCACTGATGCCAACTATTTTTTAAAAAATGTAGCTAGATCGGACCAAAAAATAGCTAGAAATAGCTAAATTTATAAACAGTTAAAAAATCTAGCTATTTTATAGCTATTTTAGGATTTGTGCGTTTTTAAAGGATTTATTTGTTAAACTTTTTAATTTGATAATATAATAAGTTAGTTTTGGTATTAAAAAAAATATTTTAATAAATTTTTATTAAATTTTGCAAACAAAAAACTTCAAATGGTTATATTTTGTATCGCCAAATAATCATTTAAACGAAAAATAAAAAATTTGTTTGAATCGTCGGAATATCAGTAAAATGATAATCCAGCGATACAGCTATGTATATCCATTCCCTGAAGCTGAAAATAGACATTATTTTTTCATTCATATTTTGGTCATATTAACGGATAAATGTGAAATCCTCTATTTATATTTTTTTTAACAGGTTATATAACAGACGTTAGTGGACCAATATTGTAACACAACAAAAATGGTTTAATTTTTGTTTTATTATTTATAAAAAAAAATATTTTTTTCAAAATGGTGTTTAGTGTAAATAACAGACGTATTCATAACAAAAACTGGTGGCTATCAGCAGCTGCTAAAATTTTCAAAACAAAATTGTATTAGGCCATGTTCACACTACAAGAACTTACCATGGTAAGTTGAGATGATTTTGCAATTTTTCTTTATGCTAGTACAATTTGAGATGATTTTGTAAATCACTATGTGATTTTGTTCAAAGGAAAATCACATGGTGATTTTAAAATCACGCTAGTCTGTATACATTATTAAAGCGAATTCTTGGTTAGAAGCTTGATGATAGCCACTCATTTTTTGATTATAAATACGATGTAAAAGTTTTTTCCGTTATTCGAAAAAAAGCTGTTTTCTCATTGTTGGTACTAAACTTCATTTTCTATGGGTTTTGCCTATAAGATACTTGCTTGAATTTGAACATTTCAAGCAACTTTATCATGGAGGGAATTTCGATAAATTCTAAACTTTTGTTAGAAGTTATAGCAAATATGCATCATAGAAAAACTCTGATATAATTGTTTGAAAAGTTGAAAAACAAGCAGATGTCATACACACGTAAATAACACGTTAATAAAATGTCAAAATGAAAAAAAAATGATAGTAAAACCACAGACTATATACAGACTCGACAGTAGAGTTTATTAAGGAAAAATGGGGAAAAACTAAGCGATTTTAGGAGAAAACACAGCGGTTTTTAGTCCGGTTTATGCTAACATGGCAACACTTTCTACGACTTAGGAGTGAGTGAAACAACAAAAACCGATCTGGCATCCATTTTTCTTATGGCGCGTTATATCAGTTTTCTCTTTCTAACCTAATTCGTAGAATAATTTGAAAATATTAACCATATGGTTAAAGAAAACTTTTTTGACACCTGTCACTTATGTCGAGTCTGTATTAGTCTGTGGTAAAACCACAGACTATAAACAGACTCGACAGTAGAGTTTTAAAAGAAAAAATGGGGAAAAACTAAGCGATTTTAGGAGAAAACACAGCGGTTTTTAGTCCGTTTTACGCTAACATGGCAACACTTTCTACGACTTAAGAGTGAGTGAAACAACAAAAACCGATCTGGCATCCATTTTTCTTATGGCGCGTTATATTAGCTTTCTCTTTCTAACCTAATTCGTAGAATAATTTGAAAACATTAACCATATGGTTAAGAAATACTTTTTTGACACCTGTCATATATGTCGAGTCTGTATTAGTCTGTGACTTAGGAGTGAGTGAAACAACAAAAACCGATCTGGCATCCATTTTTCTAATGGCGCGTTGTATCAGTTTTCTCTTTCTAACCTAATTCGTAGAATAATTTGAAAATATTAACCATATGGTTAAAAAATACTTTTTTGACACCTGTCATATATGTCGAGTCTGTATTAGTCTGTGGTAAAACGGTTTTAAAAAACAATTTTTTTACAAATGTTGCGACTAAAAAAAAGTAGCTAGATTTGTAGCTAAGAGCTAAATGACTTTTTTTGTCGCTAGATGCAAAAAAAAATAGCTAAATCTAGCTACAAAATAGCTAAGTTGGCAACAGTGGTTGTTGTTCTCCTTTATCTTGCATACACGCAAAAAAAAACTTGTGTCGGAGTGAGCAAAAATCTGGCATAATTTTACCAAAAATATGCTAAAACTACAACCGACGAAGTAGTTTTCGTAATTTAGCCAAAACACTTATGTAAAAAATTTTGAAGAAAATGCTAATGCTATTTAAGTAAAAACTTGGTAAAATATACCAAAAGAGATATGGTGAAATATTCCAAAATTATTAGAAAAGGTGACTAAAAATAATGCTAAAAATTACCACATTTATGCTAAAATAAATTTTCAATAAATTTTTGTAAAAATTTGTATATTTGTTGAATTTAAAATGTTCACAGAATAAATCCATATTAATGTAATAAATGTTGTGTAGGATTTAATTTACCACCGACCAACTGACCCATTTTGTACAATTTTCTCGAGTGACTGCTGCCTACGCTTCTTCTTGAAGTAAAGGATCCGCTATAGCTTCACGAATTTATTTAAAAGCATCCTGTAAAAATAGAAAATTATTACAAAACATAAATTTTTAATTTAAAAAATTGGTAAACCCCATTGGTCTCTTGGTAAGGAGGAACACTTACTTTGTCATTCCATTTGTAACTCAAAACAGGTATGGACTCCCTTGGCTTTGGGTTTTTAGGTTTTAATTTTATACCTAAAGGCAGGATTGGTGTCCACGCTCTTTATTGTAGTGAATGATTCGCCATAGCTTCAAAAATTTATTTAGCAGTACCCTGTAAAAATAGAAAATTATTACCAAACACTAATTTTTAACTAAAAATCTATTAAACCTTATTGGTGTCTTCGGAATGCGGGTATACTCACTTTATCATTCCATTTGTTATTCATCGAAACATACGTCTGGGACTCCATTGGTTTTTCTTAATGAATGGTGTTTTAAGTGATGAAAGCAAAATTAACTTTAACATTCTTTTATCTTACATTTATTTATCTTTTAGAAAACTAATTATTTATTTTTATTTATTAATTTATTTTTATTTTATTTATCAATTTCCTTTTTACGTTTTTATAACACAAAAAATAAACAAACGACGCACACAAAAAAAAATGAAAATGGCGGTCTGTATTTGTTTTTTTGTTGTTTTCTTTCGATAAATTTTTGTGCAGGTAATTTGCGTTATTGTGCAAGCTACTTGGTTATTTTACATAAAAAATGAATTATGTTACTTTAACATCGACAAGCATAATATTAGCAAAAATTTGGTAAAAATTTTTTTTTGGTATGAAAAAAGTTTTACCAAGTAGGATTGCTCAATCTTACACAGATTTTTTTTTTGCGTGTAGTTTTTATTAAACGTCAAAAGTTACATAATGTGCTGTCACTAATACTTATTCAAGCGAAATACGACTCTGTTTCATTTCTATTTTTTTTTCTATGATCTTCAAATGGGGATTATGGGGGATTTTAAAAATTCCCAAAGTAAGGAATCCTATAACTTGCCAGTCTGGCATCACCTTAAGAATACGTTCAGTGTTTAATAATCGCGAATACAAAAGACAAAAAATATGGAAACGAGATAATAAAAAAATAAAAATTGGAAATGAGGCAAATACGAAATAAAATAACTATAAACAAAAAAATTAAATAAAATACATTTAATTAAATAAAATATACAAATGAAAACCATTCCTATATAATATATTAAAAATGTGCGGAATATTTTGTTGCGTATCAAAATCAGAACGGCTGCACAATTGCCTGAACAAGAATGTGCTAAATGAGTTACTTGAAAACCGAGGACCTAATGCTAAACAACTTAAAGAAATTGGTAATATAACATTTGGTGGGTTCGTACTATGGCACCAGGGAAATAAACTGTGTATGCAGCCAATAGAATCCAATTCGCATCTTCTTCTTTTCAATGGCGACGTTTTTAACATAGATGAGACCAAGCTGCAAGGAATTTCCGATTCGGAATGGTTATTAATACAAATCTCCCTAGCTGAAAGTGAGGAGGATATAATCAATTTGTTTAAAAGCATTGAGGGACCTTTTAGTCTAATATTTTATGACAAAGTCAAAAAAGATCTATACTTTGCAAGGGATTCCCTTGGTCGAAATTCTTTACTAATTGAAAATAACCCTGATCATTTACTTTTACTTAGCACGTCACGAATTAATGCTATCAGTAATGCAATGGAACTTCCACCTCTTGGAATTTACAAATTCAACATTGATGATTTTTCGAATTGCAGTATATTCCCTTGGGTAACACCGGATGAAGACTGGAACAATCATGTAAAAGAACTAGAAAAATTCTGCCAAATAAATATTAATATTAAATTTGTAATAGAACCTGCATGGCTTCTTAACACTACTTGTATGGAAAAGTACTCTTTCAACTTTTATGATTTTCCCAAAAGTATGTTTTCATCCACAACAGAAATGTATATGAATTTACTTAAAAATCAGGAAATTTGCGATGCAGTAAATGAGTTTTCGGGACTTTTGGAGAATTCAGTATGCAAAAGAGTACAAATGACTACTAAATTTTGTAATTCGTGTTTACCAAATGAACAATGCTGCAGACATTCTAAAATTGCAATTTTATTTTCTGGAGGGATTGACTGTTCCATATTGGCTGTTATATCAGATAAATATGTAGATAAATCGGATTCAATTGACTTAATTAATGTAGCGTTTGAAAGAGCAAATTCCGAAGATAACAATTGGGATGTACCTGACAGAATATCTGCTAAAAGCTCGTTCCATAACTTGAAAGAGATTTGTCCTAAAAGACAATGGAACTTTATAGAAGTTAATGTTACCAGAGAAGAGTTGCACAACTATTTGAACAAACATATAAAACATTTAATTTATCCCCTTAATACTGTACTAGATGAGTCGATTGGATGTGCCTTTTGGTTTGCATCACGAGGTGAGGGCGTAATAGATGATGTTTGGACGTCGTCAGCAAGAGTTGTAATTGTAGGGAGTGGAGCAGATGAGTTATTTGGAGGTTATGTAAGACACAAAAATGCCTACAATCGGTGCCCTGGCACAGAAACGGAAAAGCAACAAAATCTTCTGGAAGAATTGGAAAAGGATTGGAAGAGAATTCCATCCAGGAATTTGGCTAGAGACGACCGTGTAATTTCCGATAACGGAAAAACACCTAGAGCTCCATTTATAGAAGAACGTGTTGTTAAATTTGTTCGTTCTTTGAAGCCTAGTCAACGTTGTTGTTTTCTATATGAAGATGGTGTTGGTGACAAGCTTTTCCTACGACTTTATGGATACTCTCTTGGTCTAAAAAGTTCAGCTTTTTTAAAGAAGAGAGCTATTCAATTTGGTTCAAGGATTGCTAACAAAAAGCAAAACGCACGTGATCGTTCTACATATATGTGACCATATAAGGAAGAGAAAACGTTTACAGTTACTCTATAATGAAGAGTGGGAATCTGATTTCAAAGACGACACAAATAAAAAGGTGTAAAGTTAGATAACCAAAAAATATATATTTTTGAAAAATGTTAAGATAACTAAGGCTGTTATTTAAATATTTGGAGTTATCTTCCTAAAATAGAAAAGTAAATCATGCATGGGAATTTTTATTTGGCAGCAGTTGGAACTAATGCCAATGACAAAAACCCATAAGCATTTATTGCCAGTGCAATTTTAGGCATTATACTAATAATGATGAAAAAGCATTTGTTTTCAATAAATACATTTTTAAAACTATTACTCTATTCCATTCAAATTGTTTTTGTTTTTAAAATCGACTTTCAAAAAATGTATTGAAAATTTAAAATAAAACTTGTGTTAAAATAGACTTTTTGTTTTATTGTGGTAAGGGCCTATAACTCTGGCCAGGTCTACAAAACGGCATAATACTCCAGACTCGAGTCCAGAGTTATAGAGTAATGTACCGGCTGGTTTGTAGATCTGGCATCGCCAGATTTTCTCTAGAATCTCAAAATCGCGATACCACAGACTAATACAGACTCGACATAAGTGACAGGTGTCAAAAAAGTAGTTCAGAACCATATGGTTAATATTTTCAAATTATTCTACGAATTAGGTTAGAAAGAGAAAACTGATATAACGCGCCATAAGAAAAATGGATGCCAGATCGGTTTTTGTTGTTTCACTCACTCCTAATTCGTAGAAAGTGTTGCCATGTTAGCGTAAAACGGACTAAAAACCGCTGTGTTTTCTCCTAAAATCGCTTAGTTTTTCCCCATTTTTTCTTATAAAACTCTACTGTCGAGTCTGTATTTAGTCTGTGGCGATACTTTGATACTAGGGATGTCGCGAATAGTGTATTCGGCATTTTACTGAATATTTACTATTCGGTATTCGGTTTAAACCGATATTTGCCGAATAATTTAATTATTCATACGCATGTATTTTACCCATGTAAAATATTAAAAAAAAAGTACCAGACTAAAAGACAACAACTGTTGTCCCAATTTTTTTTTTCTGGAACCTTAACAATTCGAATTTTAATCAAGTGCTCAAGTTTTTTTGTATAAAAACAAACTGAAATAACTACAGAAATAATTGTCAACGTTAATAAAAAGTGTTTTTATACCCTCCACTTAGTGATAGAGGGTATATATAAGTTTCTCATTCCGTTTGTAACTCATCGAAATATCGGTCTGGGATACCATAAAGTATATATATTCATGATGCCCGATCGATTTTAAGACATTCTAGCGATGTCCGTCTGTCTGTGGAAAATGCTGTCACGAACAAAATATTGCACAGAGATGACTGATACTTAACATATTTATTGAAAGTTCTCCCGAGAACTTTGGTATTGCATTTGAGCGATATCGGTTCAGCGGTTCAAAAGTTATGAACGAAAATGTAAGCACACCTCAAAAATTTCAGTACATTCAACATAACCTAAAAATACAAAATGCTTTAATTCGGTTTCTGGTTGACATATGTGAACATAATTAAACACCAGATGGTATTTAAACAAGTACGAACATATTTTTTGACAAAAAAATAAAAAATCGCGGATTTTTTTTCCAACATTTTTTTTTGGCGGAAATTTTTTTTTAAAATAAAGTTTTTTGCAATAATCTTTTTGAAATTGTGGAGGGTATCACTGCATTCGGCAAGGCCGAATTTAACTTTTTTACTTGTTTTAACTAATTTAAATTTTGCCGAATATTCGGCAAACTATTGACGAATATTTATTTAACCGAATATTCAAAAAACATACCGAATATGCCGAATACCGAATAGGTGACAGGACATAATCCCCACGGACATTACCCCCATAACGGAAATGGGGATTATGACCGAATTCATTACGGTCATAATCCCCATAATAGTTGTGGGGACTATGACCGTTTTCAAAACGGTCACAATCCCAATGGGGATTATGTCCGTTCATTGTTGGGATTATGACCGAACTGTTTTCGGTCATAACCCCCATTCACATTATGGGGAGTAAGTCCAAAGCAATTTTGGTCATAATCCCCGTTTTCTGCAAAGAGGGTGGGTTTAATGCATGGAGTTTGTAATCCCTAAGCCCGGCCGAAGGCCGGCTACGCAGAAAAACTTTTAAGTAAAAAAAAATCTTTTAATTTTGGGGATTATGACCAACTAGCATAGAAGACATAATCCCCATTATTGGGATTATGGTAGAGATGAGCGATATTTTCATACCGGTGATTTAATCACAGTGATTCAAAAATCACTGGTAACTGCAGTTATCAAATATCTTAAATCACTGCTACTTGCAATATCGTTCTTTTTTGTTATACACACATTAACTAACATTTTAACCAGGGTTGGCAACCGATACCCACCTAGAATAACGGTATTTGGCTATTGTACCGCAACCAATAAAGATATGGACATTTTCAAAAGCGATTATGAAAGTTGATGAAATTTCTAGTATTTTTAATGTTTCACTTCGTGTTTTTACCGGTTCGTTTTCGAAATATAGGTCAATACCTTTATAATACCGTTTGAAACGGTATTATAACGGTATTGGCCTATATAACTAAAACGAACCGGTAGAAACACGAAGTGACACATTTAAAATACTGGAAATTTCATCAGCTTTCATAATCGCTTTTGAAAATTTCCATATCTTTATTGGTTGCGGTACAATAGCCAAATACCGTTATTCTAGGTGGGTATCGGTTGCCAACCCTGATTTTAACAGTTGCTGCGTGTTCGTTTAATCATATTTTTTTCTTCTCTTGTTATGGAATGTAAAAAAAAACAAACACACAAAGCAAACGCAATTTTTTTAATACGCATACAAGCAACGAAATTGCCAAAAATATTTTTTTGCTTTAAAATGAAAACTGTTATTGAAAGAACTGTGATTTAAAAGAACTGTGATTCAAAATCACGTTTATATCTACATTTATAAAACGGTGATCACAGTAACTGTTTAAAATATTGGTTATTTGAAAAGAAAGACGTTCCTCAAAAATAACTAAATTGCTAATTTTTACTGTGGTTTTATAAATTTTTCCAGATTTTCTCTTAATTTTAAATAAATAATTTCTCAGAAATAACTTGAATGTACTTAAATTGAACTTAATACAAATTGAGGTATTAAATATGAAGTCCGGCAATACAAATAATATTTAATACATACTAATCTAAAGTAAAAGGAAAACATTGTATTGTTTTTTTTTTGCATCACATTGAAAAACGGTGATCACGGTAACTGTTTAAAAGAACGGTGATTTGTAAATCACGGTAACTGAGAACGGCGTGATTCAAAAATCACTACATTGCTCATCTCTAGATTATGGCCATTTTTTTCGTGGTCATTATCCCCATAAATCTGGGAATTATGTCCGTTTTTTATTGGGATTATGTCCTAATAATTTTCGGTCATAGTCCCCACCAGAGTCATAGAGTAATCTAACAAATGGCGTTTGAAAAAGTAGTAAACAAAAACCATATGGTATTGTTTACGAAATTATATCACAAATCGAAATGTGAGCGAGATGGAAGATACCAGTTTTACAGTGAGAATGCAGATTGTTTTTTGTCTCTCTTTGCTTTACGTTTGAACTTTAGTTTGGCATTGCCAGAATTTTCCAATTATCTTTGGTGATGCCAGATCTACAAAACGGTCGATGGATTACTATGTCACTATGGTCCCCACTACCATTATTGGGACTATGACCGAAATGAATTAGGTCATAATCCCCATAATGGAAATGGGGATTATGTCCGTGGGGATTATGTCATGTCACCTACCGAATAGTGACGAATATTCGCGACATCCCTATTTGACACCTTCAAAATTAAATATCATGTGTTCGATTGTAGCCAGTTTATAATTATTTAAAACTCATAATTTACAAGACTATTGCAAACAGAAAAGTTTTTGGAAAAAATTCGGGGTGCTTCGTAAAAATTTTTTTGGCACTTTTTTACTTATAATTTGTGTAACAAATTTTATCAAAATCGGAGGGTGTCGAGAAATTTTTTGAGCTATTTTTGATTGATTTGACAAAGAATGCCCCATGTATGTTGTCATTAATATGTTTTTTGTGCTGTTTTTCGTTAATTTACATAATTTTGATATTGATTGATCTTCTGAATTTAATAAATATCTGTATTTTCTTTTTGTTTAAAATTTTCAGGGGTCTCTCTTAAGTCTAGGAGTCTTTTGACATTTTGTAAGACTGAACAAAAGAATATATTTTCATTTAATCTAGCAAAAATTAAATTATTTAAATTTCAAAATGTTTAGGCACAGACTAATACAGACTCGACATAAGTGACAGGTGTCAAAAAAGTAGTTCTGAACCATATGGTTAATATTTTCAAATTATTCTACGAATTAGGTTAGAAAGAGAAAACTGATATAACACGCCATAAGAAAAATGGATGCCAGATCGGCTTTTGTTGTTTCACTCACTCCTAAGTCACAGACTAATACAGACTCGACATAAGTGACAGGTGTCAAAAAAGTAGTTTTGAACCATATGGTTAATATTTTCAAATTATTCTACGAATTAGGTTAGAAAGAGAAAACTGATATGACGCGCCATAAGAAAAATGGATGCCAGATCGGTTTTTGTTGTCTCACTCACTCCTAAGTCGTAGAAAGTGTTGCCATGTTAGCGTAAAACGGACTAAAAACCGCTGTGTTTTCTCCTAAAATCGCTTAGTTTTTCCCCATTTTTTCTTGTAAAACTCTACTGTCGAGTCTGTATTTAGTCTGTGCCTAAGTCGTAGAAAGTGTTGCCATGTTAGCGTAAAACGGACTAAAAACCGCTCTGTTTTCTCCTAAAATCGCTTAGTTTTTCCCCAGTTTTTCTTGTAAAACTCTACTGTCGAGTCTGTATTTAGTCTGTGGTTTAGGCACAGACTAATACAGACTCGACATAAGTGACAGGTGTCAAAAAAGTATTCCTTAACCATATGGTTAATATTTTCAAATTATTCTACGAATTAGGTTAGAAAGAGAAAACTGATATAACGCGCCATAAGAAAAATGGATGCCAGATCTGTTTTTGTTGTTTCACTCACTCCTAAGTCGTAGAAAGTGTTGCCATGCTAGCTTTAAACTAGCTAAAAACCGCTCTGTTTTCTCCTAAAATCGCTTAGTTTTTCCCCATTTTTTCTTATAAAACTCTACTGTCGAGTCTGTATATAGTCTGTGGTTTAGGGCATAGTGACATAGTAATCCATCGACCGTTTTGTAGATCTGGCATCACCAAAGATAATTGGAAAATTCTGGCAATGCCAAACTAAAGTTCAAACGCAAAGCAAAGAAAGACAAAAAACAATCTGCATTCTCACTGTAAAACTGGTATCTTCCATCTCGTTCACATTTCGATTTGTGATAAAATTTCGTAAACAATACCATATGGTTTTTGTTTACTACTTTTTCAAACGCCATTTGTTGGACTACTCTATGACTCTGGTTTAGGGTTCTTTTTTTGAATATCGGACTAATCTTGGGGGTTTGAAATATTTTTTAAGGGGGAAGAAAAAAAGTGCCTGGCAGCACTGTCAAATAGTGAAAGTTTGGCAACACTTCCATTCAATTGCATTTGGAAAAATAATTTCGTTGTTTGTTGAAAAAAGGAAAGTTTATTTTTGTTATAATTGCTTAAGTTAAAAAAAGGAAATATCTTCGTAAATGTCTTCAGGTTCTAAATCAGCAGTAAGTATAAAACCCATACCGTGATATGAATATATTTTCCATCAACATAATCCATATTTAGCCTTCAACAAGTGCGGGGAGTGCCAACGGGCCATCTGCATCAGCTCCGCCTGCAAATGTGCAAGAGTTTAATATACGTGTTCCCAAAAATTTACGTAAAAAAAACCATGTGATGCGTTTTAATGCTACGCTCAACGTGGATTTCGCACAATGGCGCAATGTTAAATTGGAGCGAGAAAACAATATGAAAGAGTTTAAGGGTGCGGAAGAAGACTTGCCAAAATTTGGTGCGGGCTCTGAATACAATCGTGATTTACGTGAGGAAGTGCGACGCAAAAAATTTGGTATTATTGCAAAGAGATATAGGCCAGAGGCACAGCCTTGGATATTAAAGGTGGGTGGGAAAAATGGTAAAAAGTTCAAGGGCATTCGGGAAGGTGGAGTTAGCGAAAATGCTGCATTTTATGTATTCACTCATGCACCAGATGGAGCTATAGAAGCGTATCCCCTGAATGAATGGTATAATTTCCAACCCATACAACGTTATAAATCACTGTCAGCTGAAGAAGCTGAACACGAGTTTGGAAGACGAAAAAAAGTCATGAACTATTTTACACTTATGTTGCGCAAACGTCTAAAGGGTGACGAAGAGGAAGAAAAAGACCCTGAAGAAGTTAAAGTTAAGGGTGCGGGTAAAAAATCTAAGGAACTTAAAATCAGTGAAATGGACGAATGGATAGATTCGGATGATGATTCCGATTCGGAAAGTGAGGGAGAGGAGAAGAAGAAAAAAGAGGAAGAAAGTGATGATGATGGCAAAAAGAAGGGTAAAAAGGGAAAGGGTCCTGAAAAGAAGAAAAAGAAACGTGATGTCGATGATGAAGCCTTTGAAGAATCCGATGATGGAGATGAAGAGGGTCGTGAAATGGATTATGATACAGAATCTAGTGAAGAGTAAGTACTTAGGTGGTTATTCATAAAACCTGAAATATATTTAAAGTAGGTTTATTTGACAGATATTGCAGGAATAATTGTCAAATAAACCTACAATAAGCAGGGATGCCAACTTGGTGCTTTTCGCGCTAGATCTAGTGCTTTTTGATGTGTCAAAACGCGAAAATTTTTGGCCTAGTGCCAAATTAGAAAAACGCACTAACTTGGTGCTTTTTAAATTTTCGGTTGGTGCTTTTAGTGCTTTTTAAAATTAGTTTTTATAGCCTCCAAACAAAGTATGTCGGTTTGCTTACTTTGTTATTTCGAGTGTAACGCATCAAAATATTAGTCGGAGACCCCACAAAGTATATATTTTATTGATTTATGATCGATTCAAAGACATTTTTGAATGTCCGTCTGTCTGTGGAAAGCAGTATGCAGTTCAAACTAAGAGCTAGACGCCTGAAATATGGAACGAATATATTATTATGGTCAATGACCATTGGTCGTATTAAGTTAAAAAAAAAATGGGTAAATCGGACTAAGGGGAAAATGTTTTCCTGTGAAGAACTAAATTTTGTATTTTGTATTTTGGTTTAATATTTTGTATTTTGGTTTAATATTTGAGTTCTGTTCTGGTCGAAGTTCAAAGACTAATTTGGCTTTTGAAGCGAAAAATGCAGACCAAGTAATATTGTACAACGATTTATATCGGTTGCTCAAAATTTTAACCAACAAACTTATCAAAAATTTTGTTTGAATAAAAATATAATTTTTTTTTTTTACTTTTTTTTATCTATTTACAAAAACAGTCCAGTGCTTTTTTACCCTTTTTTTCAATCAAATTAACGCGTTTTTACCCGTTTATAACATTTTTGTGCGCGTTTTGCTCTCAAATAGTTGACATCTCTGACAATAAGTCTGTTATAAGTATTATGAATAAGAGCCTTAATGTTTTGTAAATATATTTTTAAAAAATTGTAACTAATTATGGTTTTCCTAGTGAACCTGATCCTGAGGCCAAATTAGACAAGGATATGAAATCTGTAGCCGAAGAGGATGCATTACGAAAACTCTTAACTTCAGATGAGGATGATGAAGATGAAAATAAATCTGATGAATCGGATAAAGATGATGAAGACAAGAAAAAGAAGGATAAGGCCAAGGAAGAAAGTAAAGATAAAAAGAAGTCTAAAGCTAAAACTAAAGATGATAAAAAAGGTAAATATTTGTGTTGTTGTAACATTACTATGTAGTAAAGATGGGCGCGTGAGTGGATTTTGATAATCAAATCGCTCACGCAAAATTTTTGTTTACTCACGCTCACCTACTAATCACGCAAGTAAAAAACTGCTTACGTGTGACTCACGCCAGATTCAATCACGCTCACACGTGAGTCACGCAAGCTATACTCACGCAATTTAATTTTCTTTCAAAAGAAGAATGGTAAAAAATATTTTTTTTTGTAAAAAAATAATCCCTGCAATCAAAACGATACGACATCGATTCGCCAGTTGTATTGCCGATACGATAAATGTTATTGTGGCTATTATCGAATTGGTATCGCCGGCGATACACCTTTCGGGAGAAACTGTTACCCGAAGTCAATACATCCCGGCGATACGAAAACGATTCGTCTTGGCGATAAAAGGGCAATATCGCTAGATAATCGTTTTAAACGAAAAATAATAGATTTGTATGTATCGCCGGAAATTTTTTAAAGGTTTTTTTATTCTCTATTAGCTTCTCAATACAAAAATTTTAAACTCAATTTAAAAAAATTTTGTGCATTTTATATATTGATGGAATTCACGTCAGAAATTTAAGTCTTGCAAAATTGCGCAATGTCAAAATTGCAACTTTTTTTGCTTGTTTCTTTGTGAATAAAAGCATTTGTATTTATATTAAAATAAATTGCAATTCTTTTCTTGCAACTACGCATCATATAAAAGGTAATAGAAAAATAAAAATTTTATTAAAAATTTTTTTTAAAAAAAATGTTGCAATATTGCACTGTTGCGAGGGTCAAAAAATTCTGAAGTGAATACCCTGATTATTTATGGAATTGGCAAAGTCGAATTTAAATTTTTAACGTTTTAATTTAAATTTTTTTTTTTAAGATTCCTCTAGTGATTTTAGTTCTGACAGCAGCGACTCTGAAGATGACAATAAATCGAAAAAGAAAGATAACTCCAAACCGATGAGTAATCAAAATTCACGTTCTGCTACACCCACATTCAACAATGATATTAATAAGCGTAAAATGAATAGTATGCCAAGTGATCTAACCGCTTCAGAGAATAGTAATAGTCCAGTTAGTACTCCAGCTAAAAGACCGAAAGCTGAAATGTCAACCCCTTCATTGCCATCAACATTTTCTGGAGTTGTTTCATCAAGTAGCAAAGAGTAAGTTTTAATATTGTTAATACTATAAAAAAAAAACACTTTTTGAATTGTATGCTTTTCCCCCCAGTGATTATGGTATAACCGAAGAAGCTGTTCGTCGCTACCTTATGCGTAAACCCATGACTGCTACGGAACTATTGACCAAATTTAAAAATAAGAAAACTGGAGTATCCAGTGATCGTTTGGTCGAGACTATGACACAAATCTTAAAGAAAATAAATCCTGTTAAACAGACCATTCAGGGTAAAATGTATTTAAGCATTAAAGTTAATAAGTAGTTTGAAAAAATCATATATTTAAAAACATATTGTACTAATCAAAAATTAAACATTCGCTATCTGTATATTTTTTGGTGAAATGAAAAATAAAATTATTAGTGTTTTTTTATGGAAATGCAGTTTTTGATGATGTATTAACTCTGTAAAGAATAACAAATTAAACTGTAAAAAAAAGTTACTGAAAAATAAAAAAACTGCCGATGTAATTTGCGATACAATAATAAGCAAGAAAATTACTTTTATAGAGTCATAGAACAGCATAAACAGCACATCTTTTGCGAATTAAAGAATTTGCTAAAAAAATGGCATCGATTCGTTGGTACAAACTTTGAATTTGTGCGCTTTTGGTTCTAGAAACATGAAATTTCGACTATGGGATCCTCGTGGAAAATATGATTTTTGGCTCACTTTTTTTAATCAAATTTTTTGGTAAAAATTTTTTTCACTCAAAATTGTTTTTGAATTTTTCTTAAATTATTCGCAATAATTTGCCACCAACATACAATCCCGATAATTATTATTAATTTTTTAAGCTCGAATGCTTCTAACTTTTATCTAAGCTTTTGTAAAAGTAATAAAAAAGTATTCTATATACATTGAATACCGGTAACGAAGTACCGGGCTTTTGAATGGGATCAAATATTCAGAAAACCAAATTTAACACTCACTTGTTTTTTTATCGAAAATTTTAATTTAATAAAGACTAAAAATATTTACAATAAATTTTATTGCAAAACAAAAAAAAAACAAATTTCAATTAAAATGTATTCCTTCCGAATTAAAAGCCAATAAAAGGCGCATAAAATCATCTAAATCCATAGAACGGGCACGACAACTATCCATATTTAAATTTGTTAGTATTCCCATGACTTTATCTTGCATAGAGAAATTTTCCTCAATGGCCTGTAAGAAAAAAAAAGAAACAGTGTTCATTAAAATTATGAAATGATTAATTTAAATTAATAAGCATATGTGGAGATTTCGCAAATTTTATGGAAATTCAGTCAGTCAGACCGATAGCCATGAAATTTGAAATGGTCATAGCTAACGTATTTTCGAACTTTAGTTTGCCAATTTGTTTATTTTTTTTTTATAAATAATTACCATATAATTACAAATCATATACTAATTTCACATAACCGAGAACTGGAAACAATGACCTTCGTCTCGTTGTAGCGAAACAGACCAAGGCCTCTGGTAGGAATCGAACCCACGACCCCCAGACTCATAGGCTAGCACGTTACCAACTAGCCTATTGGGGCGCCTTTGCCAATTTGTTGTTTGTTATCAGATTTCTTAAAAATTATATGTGAGAATGGCTGAATTATTTCCAAAAAATTTGCAAAATCTCCCACTGTGCTGTGGTTGTTGGTAAAATCAAAAATCAAGTCTTATACTCACCATATTTCTTAGAGACAAATGCAATTTGTAATTCTTTTCCAGCATTTCCATTACGGAATTAATTTTAAAAGCTGCGCCCAGTGTTTTATTCTTACGTAAAAATGCAATACGTGTCAAACCATCCCATTCAGTAAAATTGACGGGTGGTGGAGGATTTTTAGGTTCTAAACGTACCACACTAGATTCAACTTTTGGTGGTGGTTTGAAATTATTTTTGCCCACCTTCATTAACATATCAACTCTAGCCAAAAGTTGTGTATTTATACTTAAGCGACAATAGAGTTTATCACCTGGTTTAGCCACCAGACGTTGAGCAAATTCACGCTGAAACATAAGAACGGCACAACGGAAGAGAGGTCGGTGTAGTAGTAATTTAAATATCAATGGAGAACTGATTTGATAGGGTACGTTGGCAATACACAAATCAAAGAATGGTAATTCAGCCTTTAGGAAATCCCCAATGAGCATTTGGAGTTTTGGTTGCATGGGTGTACCTTGTACACGTTTTTGTAATTCGGCTGCAAGGCGTGTATCAATTTCACAGGCTATGACCTTTTTACATTTTTCCAGCATACGCACTGTCATGTTACCTGTACCAGGACCAATTTCCAGAATTACATCCGTTGGCCGTAAGGCAGCTTTTTCCAGCATGCTGGTGATAACCAAAGGATTTTTTAAAATATGTTGACCAAAATCCTTATTGAAAACAATACCTAGAATTTAACAATTGTAATAAATGCTAGTGTGCGTAGATTTTTAAGAGCATACCTTGTTTTTGCACTTCCTTATGAATGCGTGATTTCTTTTCTGGACGTTCTTTAGGCATATTTTAATTATTTTGTTTAAGGAATAAAAATTTAATAATTTTTCCTGAAGATTTCTTCAACATGTGCTGTTTATTTATGTTTTTGTAATGATGGTTGGCAACGCGATGAAACACATGTTTTACAGTACTTTTCAAACTGTGAAGAGACAACTGTCATGTTAATTCGGAGTAAAACCGTTAAATTTGAATTCAAATTAAATCTACACGTAACAAAATAATAGCAAATAATACCCAGTTTCTGTAGCACGAACGTCATTCGTCTGCAACGGATGTTCACGTATTTTGTTACAATAACAAAATACATGCAAATTTGTCACAGACGAATAACGTTCGTATTACAGAAACTGTCTTCTTCTTTAAAACCCCAGTTTCTGATATACTAACGTCATTCGTCTGTGTAGAAAAAATCGTGTCGCGCGTGCATCTCTACCCAGAATCTCATAAATGCTTAAAATCCTAAAATTCTTCGGTTATACAGTTACACTAAATCAAACTTTCCGAATGGGAATGGAATGAAACAAAAAATGAAAGTTGACATTTTACATAAATAACAAAACCCTCACGGGTTCTTTTTGTTCAGCGCCAGAGTTTTTTACACGCATTTGGAAGGTGGTGATTTTAAAGCATTTAAAGTTTTTGTATACTAAATATGTCCTTTTCAGTATACAAATTTAAGCTCGAAATTACGTTAGCTATAACCAGTATGAATTTCGCTGAAATCGGTCCAGTACTTACTGAATGGTTGAATTATTAAAAATATACCACTGTGCACCGTTGCGTATGATTTAGTGCCTGCGGTCAGTACCGTAGAACCGGGAATACCGGTATTCCCGGTTCTCGGTTTTACCGGGAAATGGTACCGGTTTCCCGGTTCTTGAATTATTCCCGGGAATACCGTTATTCCCGGTTCCGGTTCTGACTGTATTCCCGGGAATACCGGTATGCATATTTTGTAAAATTTTGTATAATTAAAATTTTTTCTTCGCTTTTATCAAAAAAAATACAAAACATGTGAAAAACACCATTTCCTTTTTTTTTAATGAATTTAAGAAGAAAATAGTTACATGATTTTTAAATAATTGTACAAACTCAATTAAATATTTCTGAAAAACAGATTAAATGGTGTAATTTAAATATTTTATGGTATAGTATTTTTTTGTTTTTTGAGAACCGGTACCAGGATCAGAACCGGGAATACCGGTATTCCCGGGAATATATCTAGAACCGGGAAACCGGTTCCAGAACCGGGAATACCGGTATTCCCGGGAATACCGTGAACCGGGAAATGGGGGGCACTAGTATGATTGTTATTTAAAGGCAATTACAAAATTAAGTATACGTCTCTTATATTCGCATTCATTTAAACTAGTTTAATTTTCGTTTTCCCCATAAAATTTAAACCGCGTTTAATTTTGACAAATACATTGTATGTGAAAAACACATTATTAAACTACAGCATTTCCAATTGTATTTTAAAAATTTCCAAATGTATTTTAAAATTGTGCAAATGTATTTTAAAATTGTCCAAATATATTTTACAAATGTACAAATGTATTTTTAAATTGTCCAAATACATTTTAAAATTGTCCAAATGTATTTTAAAATTCTCCTAATATATTTTAAAATTGTCCAAATGTATTATAAAATTGTCCAAATGTATTTTAAAATTGTCCAAATTTAGTTTAAAATTTTCCAAATGTATTTTAAAAGTTTCCAAATGTATTTTAAAAACTGTAAAATCCATATTCGGATTCATTTAAACTACATCATTTCCAATTGTATTTTAAAAATTTCCAAATGTATTTTAAAATTGTCCAAATATATTTTAAAATTGTCCAAATATATTTTAAAATTGTCCAACTGAATTTTAAAATTGTCCAAATGTATTTCAAAATTGCCCAAATATGTTTTAAAATTGCCCAAATGTATTTTAAAATTGTTCAAATGTAGTTTGAAATTTTCCGAATATATTTTAAAATTTTCTAAATGTACATATTTTTTAAATTGTCCAAATGTATTTTAAAATTGTCCATATATATTTTAAAATTGTCCAAATGTGTTTTAAAATTGTCCAAATATATTTTAAAATTGTCCAAATGTATTTTCAAATTGTCAAAATATATTGTAAAATTGTCCAAATTAATTTAAAATTGTCCAAATGTATTTTAAAATTGTCCAAATGTAGTTTAAAATTGTCCAAATGTAGTTTAAAATTGTCCAAATGTATTTTAAAATTGTCCAATTGTATTTTAAAATACATTCCGATTTTGGTTGTTGTACTGTGTTATTATTATAGGAATTATAGGAAAAATGTCTCAGGCTTTTTTTATAGGAATAATGTTTCAGAATCTGACATTTTTTTCACAGGAAAAATTTCTCAGAATCTGACTTTTTCTATTGGAAAAAATGTCTCAAAATCTGAGAATTTTTCCATTGCCAAAATTTCTGAGAATCTGAGAATTTTTCTATAGAAAAAATTTCTCAGAATCTCAGAATCTAAGACTTTTTATAATGCAAAAATTTCTCAGAATCTGAGAATTTTACTATAGAAAAAATTTATTAGAATCTGAGACTTTTTCTATAGGAAAAATATCTCAGAATCTGAGACTTTCTCTATAGGAAAAATGTCTCAGAATCTGAGACTTTTTCAATAGGAAAAATGTCTCAGAATCTGAGACTTTTCTACAGGAAAAATGTCTTGGAATCTGAAACATTTTCTACAGGAAAAATGTCTTAGAATCTGAGACTTTTTCTATAGGAAAAATATCTCAGAATCTGAGACTTTCTCTATTGGAAAAATTTCTCAGAATCTGAGACTATTTTTTTAGAAAAAATGTCTCAGAATCTGAGACTTCCTGAGAATTTTTCTATAGGAAAAATTTCTCAGAAACAAATTTTTTTTATAGGAAAAATTCTCAGAATCTGAAACTTTTTCTGTAGGGAAAATTTCTAAGAATCTGAAACTTTTTCTATGGGAAAAATATATTTTTTATTTGAATATCGATATCATTACGATAGATACATACCTTTTCAGCTGCTACCCCTATCATTTTCGTATCATTAAAGTTATCATTGATATGATATCATTATGATATCTAAACAATATTTTTTAGTTTGTTTTTCCTTTGGGATTTCCTTTTTAATTAGCTTATATAGTCAGCTTATATAGTGGCGTCCAGCGTCACTTTAAAAATTAGACACCAGCCCAAAAACATTAGTTTCTAAGTTTTCAAAAACCCTGTTTGAGGTTTGGGTCTGCTATTTGTCAAGTTTAATTTTTTGTCCTTCATCACAAAGTGTAAAGTAAAATAACAGAAATTCTTAAAAATCGGAAATAAAATATCATTAATTTAGTCAATTATTTATTTTCAATATTTAAAAAACAAAAAAAAAATTGCGTTTTTAGTGTTTTGTCAAAAAATTATATATATATTTGTGTTTTTGGTTTTAAATAACTTTTGCTAATTTGTTTTTAATCTTTCTTTTTGTTAAATAATTTTCAATTTTGGTTTGTGTTTCTTCTTTACGTTTAAACAAACGCAAAATATAGCATTTTTTGTTGTTGTTGTTGTGTTTTTGTTTTTATATTTATAATCTTATGTTAGTTAAAATACTACATTTTGTTTTATTTTTTTATTTTATATAGAATATTTTCTAAATTTTATTTCCTTTTTTTCATTAATTTATGTTTATCATCAATATATTATTTTTGTTTTTAGTATTTATACTTAAATTTATGCATTTCTTTGTTAGTTTTTTGTTTGTTTTTATTTTTTGTTTACTAACATTATAAACGTGTTAAATTTTTTTTACGATTTTGTAACTGAGAATACACGAAAAGTTACATTATTATTATTTATTTTTTTATTATAATATTTTTATGCACTTAATATAATTTTAAATTTATTATTATTAATTTTGTTTGTAATTTCTTTGTTTTTTTATATATAAAGTACAATCAAATCTATTTTTTTTGTTACTTGTTGCGTTTTTTATTTTGTTTTGTTTGTTTTCACATGTCTCTAGAATATAGTTTTGAATATAATTTATTGCGCATAGTTTTTTTTTTGTAATTTTTGTATTATTTTTTTTGTGCCTTTTTGTTTATTAATTAATGTTTTGTATTTTTTGTATGAAATGCTTATATTTTTTTTAATACAAATTTTTTGAATTTTTTTTATTTACTTTTTTTTAATATCTTTTTGTTTAATACTTTGTTCAGAAGTTTTGTTTATTTATTTTTTTTTATTAAATTTTTCCCATATTTTCTATTATTGTTAAACTAGTTTTATTTTTGTTAAAAACTTTTATTTAAATATTTTTTTTGTTACTTTTGGTGGGTTTGAGTTTAATAATAATTAAAAAAATAAAACTTGAAATTTTTATTTATTTTTTTTTATTGAATTTTATAATAGAAAATTAAAAATATATATGTACTGTAGGAGTGGTAAACAACAAAAAATAAAAATTAAGACACAATAATGAGATAAAAAAATAATAATGGAATTCACTATAGAAATTTTAGTTTTGCAAAATTGTGCAATGTCAAAATTGCAACTTTATTTGCGTGTTATTTTGTAAAGAGTAACAATAGTAATGGAATTCACGTCAGCAATTTTAGTCTTGCAAAAATGCGAAATGTCAAAATTGAAACTTTATTTGCTTGTTATTTTGCAAATTGTAGCAATTTTGTGACTATTGAAATAAAATGTGATACTTTTTTAGCAATAGCGCATCATGTAAATGGTAAAAGAAAAGTGAAAAAGTTGATTTAATGTTTTTTTTTTTAAAAATTGCAATCTTGCACTGTTGCAAGGGCTAACAAATTCTGACGTGAATACCATCAGTATTACTATTGAAATGCAAATCTTTTTTTGCAACTAAACATTGTTTAGTAAACAAAATCATTGACTTTTTGCATCATTTAAAATATAATAGTGGTATTCACGTCAGCAATTGAAAATTTTTTACAACAAACACATGGGATGAAATAAAACAAAAAAATATTTTGTGTGTGTTCGTTGTAATAAATGTTGCATTTTGCAAGGGAAAAAAACTTCTGACTTGAATACCGTCAATATATAGAAAAGTGTTCAAGTTCATTTAAAATGTTTTTCTTCTTTTTTTTTTAAAGTTGCAATTTTGCACTGTTGCAATGGAAACATTTCTGAGGTGAATAGCCTGAATATATGATTTAATTTTTAACAGTACTACTCAATATTAATATTGCAGCGAAAGAAAGTTTATGCATTAAAAATCGATTTTATAGCATTAAAAATATGTACAGTAGGATGGCCGCGAAATGTGAGAGCGATTTTTTTATTTTTGAAATTGAATATCGTCGGGTCAAAATATTCACTCAAAAAATTATGACGGTAGATTCCACTACAAAAGACAGTAAAAACTACTACATTTGCTGTTGTTTAGGCGTCCACTGCATTTTACGGTAAAATCAACCAAAAATTTTTGTTGTTTTTAACTATTGATTAACAACTGCAAAAAACGGTAAAAACTACTTCAACTTACAGTTGTTTTTACTGTAACTCAAATTGTCTGAATTTCCTTGTAAACGTCAAAAACGGTTAAAATTATTTGGAAATAAATCCTGCTGCATCTGACACTTCCAACTCGTTCAACACATCCGTTTTTCTAAAATTTTTAGAAAATTATAAGCTTTTTTATAGACTAACAACTACATAAAACAACTGTTACTACAATGTAGTAATTTTTTGTATTTATTTTTTAAAACGACAAAAAATGTTGTGTGAGATTTTTCATGCAAAAACAACTTAAGTTGTAGTTGAAAACAAAAACTACTACTTACTACACAAATGACCGGCATATAGAAACTGCAATAATTTTCTAAGTATTGTGCCACATGGTCTTAAACTGCTGTAGAACAAATTTGAGCCAAATCGGATAAGATTAACCCGTGCCCCTTTGAGGTCAAAGTTTACAAGGTAAAAAAAAAATCCATACAAGCAAACAATTTTTTTTAGATTTTTATTTTTGAATGTTAGTGAACTTTATAAGATTATGAACTGCAAAAAAGTTAACTTCGATCGGACAAGTTTTTCAAATCCAAAATGAACTAAAAAAAAAAAAATTGAGGCTGGTTGGGTACTCTAAAAATTTAAAAAAATGTTTTTTTTTTAAGTTTTGACAAGCATACATTAAAGATTTTTTGTCGTTCTTTAAAATAGATCTTCTTTGTTTATTATACCTCAATTATAGACCAAAATACGATGTCACCGAAAAAGAGAAATTGAATCTATTTTCAAGAGCAACAAGAAATCTTTAATGTATGAAATTTTAAATCTAAAAAATTGGCACTCCCCAAAATTTTTTAATTCACATACCTCTAGCCCTATATTGTTTAGTTTTCCCGGTACTGCAATTTAAGGGTCCAATAAGGTCTTGAGAATTTTAGAAACTGAATAACTAAAAAACTGTTGCTCTTTCGAGTATTTAGCAGACAAGTTCTAGAAACCAAAATCTACAAAAATGCTCTTGGACTTTTTGTTCTGTCCGCAATAGAGTCAAATTGAGGGCGTTTTTGGTTCTTTGAATATTCATAGTTTCGCCGGTTCTCTGCACATCAGTGGACCCTAATAGGTCCAAATTTTGAATCTAAAAAATTGGCACTCACGAAAATTTTAAAATTCACATACCTTTAGCACTATCTTGTTTTGTTTTTCCGGAACAGCAATTTAGGGGCCCAATAGGGTCTTGAGAATTTTAGAAACTGAATAACTAAAAAACTGTTGCTCTTTCGAGTATTTAGCAGACAAGTTCTAAGAAACAAGAGCTACAAAAATGCTCGTGGACTTTTTGTTGTGTCGGCATTATTAACCGAAATATGAGCATTTTTTAATTTTCGGGAATGGCAAATTATTTGGATTTTTTATCAATTGTAAATAGTTTTTTTTAGGCATTTGTGAGGTTTCATTGGCATTAGTACAAATAATGCGCCAATGCCAAAAAAATTTCATTGGCAATAACTAACTGCTAATGTTTTTTTTTGGCATCGGCATTAGTTCCAACTAATGTCAATGAAAATTCAATGGCAATTAAAAATTCTCGTTTGTGCTGTGGGGCAATGTCTTTGGGTTTCTTTTTGACTTGAAAATCAGAAAGTTTTGTAGAAAAAAAAATATTTTTATTTTTGAAAATATTAGTTAATATTAGGACATTACTGAAAAATCGGGCAGTCATTGGGTGTAGGGTATTGTATGGTCGGTCTTGACGAATATAATTTTTTACTTGTTTTAAATATTTTTTTGCTGAAGATATAAGGTAAAACATATTTGCTCAGTATTGTAAAGAAGTATATTTTTATCGTATACCCTACACCACTCTGAGGTACAGGGTATATTGAGTTTGTGCTGACGTTTGTAACTACCCGAAATATTGACGGTATTCACGTCAGAAATGTTTAAAGTGCGTAAAGTGCGAAATGTAACATTTATTAACACAAACACATATAAATTTTTTTTGTTTTATTTCATCTCATGTGCTTGTTGTAAAAATTTTGCATTTCGCAATTTTGCAAGGGTAAAACTGCTGATGTGAATACCACTATTAGTTTTAGACCCACTTTTAAGTACCGATCGACTCAGAACTTTTTTAATTGATTTGGTGATGTGCGTCTGTCTGTCCATATAAACGAGTAAACACGATACAGGTTGACCTAAAAAAAATCAAAAAAACTGAGGGTTCCACAGGAAAAATGTCTCATTGTCAGTATATAAAATTTTTCTATAAATTTCTCAAAAAACGTAAAGAACGAAAATGTAAGGCCACCTCGAAAATTTTGGAACATTCCACATAACCTTAAAATACAAATGACTTTAATTATACTATTTGCTTTGGATCGTCATTCGAAACAATTTTTTTTGCTACATTAACAAAAGAGTAGTTATTTTTGTTTCAATTTCATAATATTGAGCAATGCCGTTATAAGATGTAGTAAATTATATCAAGTCAAGTTTAAATCATAAGATTTAAAAAAAAAAAAAGTTTAAATCATAAGATTATTATCTATAAAGATAATGTAAAACAGTATTTTTTTTTTCTTTTATAAAATTTGTAATTAAAGTTTTAACAATAATAAATATTTCAATATACTTAAAAACTACAAAAAATAATAATAATTATAAGAATTATATTCTTACAAAAGAAATCTCTATAAATAGTTTTAAAAGATTAACAACAAATAAAAAAAAATGCAAATTGCAAAAATAATTTATTTATCTAAAAAAAGGAGCATTTGACTAGAAAAAAAATTAAAAACTAATAAATGGCAATAAAAACATAATAATAATAAACATCTAAATAGGATAAAAATACAACAAATTAATTGTAAATAAAAAAATAATACTTTTTAAGCTAAATAAGGAAGATTCTAACGTTCTTGACTATATGTAGTGTTTATAAAAAACCGACATTTTGGAAAACCGGTTTCTCGGTTAACCGAAAATCAGCTTTTTCGGTTAACCGGTTTTCTCGGTTAAACCGGAATAAAAAAACCGGTTAACCGGTTTTTTTTTCATTGACTGAAAAAACCAAAAAATACTTGAAAATAACTGATTTTTATTAAATAATAAAGCAAATATAGCTTAAGTTAACATATTTGTTTCTTTCAGCAAGGTTTGCAACTATTACGCTATAAAAAAGCGATATTTAAATAATGTACTTTATACCCTATTCACACTTACAGTTTTAAACCGTTTTTAGCAATTAGTTTTAGCATTTTATGTCAATATACTGTAACAGAATAAAGAACTAGAACTTCAATTTAATTTGTATTGGTTTTATTTAGAAAAATACATTTATTCGTTATAAGTAAATTGTAGTTCCGAATTTTATTTTTGTTTTCTTTTATTGACATTTTCGCCATTAACAGGGATTTTAACAGTCACTTATTAAGTTTTTCATGAAATGTTCAAAAAAAACGCTGACAACGGCGAGTATTTCAAATTTTTATCAGTTTCGGAAAAAAATTCCTATTTAGAAAATTATTTCTTGAAGACAAAAAACATTTTAGACGTTCTTTTACGCGGATTTTTAATGTGCTTTTAACGAAATTTTGAAAATATCATAAAAAAATAAGTGTAAACCCTTAATATTTGCTAAAATATTCCGTTTTGAAAGTATTTAAAAAAACCGGTTAACCGACAGAAAAAACCGGTTTTCGGTGAACCGGAAATCTTCAATTCCGGTTAACCGGTTTGCAAAAAAACCGAAATTTTTGGAAAAAACCGGTTTTTCGGTTAACCGGTTAACCGGTTTATAAACACTAACTATATGTGATGCTTTAAATCTGCTGGTGTTCTGTCTTGATATTTGAATGAAATTTAATTAATTTTCAAGATACGATATTTTTTTTTCCAAAAATGCATAATTAGGAAATATTTTTAAATTTAAAGACTATACTGAACACCAAAAAAAAAAAAAACACAGAAAATTACAGATAAAATGTAATAAAAGCAAATTAAAAAATAAAATAAAAGATTTGAGCTTCTCAAAGAGATTATAAGATATAAATATTAATTTAAAACAGAGATTCATAAAAAAAATTTCTTAATAAAAAATTCTTAACGTATTTGTAATAAAATTTTAAATGTATTTAAGAATTTGGTTTTTACATCATCTTTAGGGTTACTAAAAGACAGGTTAATCCGTTCAGGAATTCTTCAATTAGCAATTTCCAAATTCAGACAACAATGTCATGTTAATAAACAGGGAAACATAAAAGAATTTCATATCATATTTCATTCTAAACGTTATATTGAAAAATAAGTTTCAGATTTGTGGCTAAATTTTAAATAATTTAATTTTTTTTCCAAATTTTCCTGATATTTCCACAATTTTTTCGATTTTACTAGTTTTATTTTTTCTAAATATTTCCAATTTATTATATTTAATTTTTTCTGACTTTTTTTTTAATTTTCCAGATTTGTAGGTCTATTCGATACCCAAATTTCTTACTATTTTTTACTACAACTGGAAAGTCTTGTTTACTTTTTGCATTGAAAATTTCCAGCCCCAACTAAATTTTCTGTTCCAAATAATCGGTTCCAGAACGCATCATATTACCCCGCAACCGGTTCTACTTTATATTTTAGAATCAATGATTTTTGTTTGAAATTGTCCCAAAAGCAATCGTTTTTTAGAGCAAGTAGATTTTTTGAAAAATAATTTTACATAGAAAATTTTGTTGTGATTACCGTAGAATATATTCAGGAATCTATTGAACCAGGAATATGTTCCAAAAAATTTTCCTGGGGCTGTAGTAAAATGAGTAAAAAATAGTAGATTGTAGTAAGGTAATCGAATAGACCTTTTATGTGTTTAATTTTCTAGAATTTTTCCTGCATTTCAACAATATTTCTTTGTTTTTATAATTGTTCTAAACTTATTTGAGTTAAATAATTTTTCTAAACTTGTTGTCTGAAAGTTGACTGAATATTTTATTTTTATTTTCTAAAATTTCAATGAATTTTTCTTTTACTGAATTTTTCCAAATTTTATATATCGAGGGCCTATATTCAAAACCCTCTATCTTCCATTTTCACGAAAACGACTTTTTGATGGCAAAATATTCAGTAAAACGGCCCTCATCTATGGTAAAAATTCAGAACAAAAAATTGTATGAAGATGTCACCGATTTTATAAAGGGAGAGTCAGCAGTAAGACAGCGGTGATTATATTTTGCCAACTTTCTATATCCATAAAAAATAAATTACATTGTGTTTGCAATGCGTTTTCTACGTACTGCGTGAGCATAACGTTTCTGCAAACTTTCAATGAAAGGTGACATCAATACCAACGTTTTTATGTATATACGGTCTTTTTATATGTATTGGTTCATGAGTTATATGCATTTTAGTGCACTACCTGTGTAATGCATTTTTATAATGCATGAACCGATTTTGTTTCTGTAAATTTCCCATGAAAGGTGACGCCAATACCAATGTTTTTTTATTTATATACAGTTTTTAATGTATATTAGTTCACGAGATAAATGCATTTTAGTGGACTAAAAAAATTGCATTGTGGTTGTAATGCGTGTTTTCTTTAATGCGTAGACCGATTTTGTTTCTGTAAATTTCCCATGAAAGGTGACGTCAATACCAAGGATTTTATGTATATTCGGTCTCTCTAGGTGTATTGGTTATTTGTGGGGAAATATTTGCATGGTAATTCTAAGAGGGTTAAATTGGGTAAACAATTGTACTTTGATAGTTTTGAATTTCTTGAAATAATAGTCTTTAAAACTTGAAATATTGATTTTAAGCAAACAAAACGGGTAAAAGGGGAACATTGGTACTATTTTTATAACTATTGCACTAAAAAACCTAGAATCTCAAAACTCAACATGCAAAACTCAACTCAGCAAAAATATCATCCCAGAGAAGGACATATACTGAAAACTTAAAATTTTAAGGGTAAAAAAGGGTACCTAAGCTGTTGCACTACAAAGTATGCAGGGGGCTCGCTAGTATTCTACATTTTAATTACAGTTTAAAATTTTATTATAAATACGATAATTAAAATATAAATTAAAAATAAAATTTGTTCGATATTTGAATATTTTGTTAAATGAAGTTTTAGTTTTTTTTTTTAAATCTCATTTGTTTTCAAAATTTTTGTGTACAAGTTGGTGAGTTTTTACTAAAAAAATAAATATGTATAAAAACAAATAAAAGAAAAGATAGAAAAACAAAAATTCATGCAAAATTTTTGACTACTATAAATTTTTAATTGTTGTTATTTTTTTTTATCTAATATATATAATGATGCACTTTTCTTGTTTGTTCTAAAAACTTATTTCAATTTAACGTAATTTTTTCTAAATTCTATTCATGTTTTTGTTTGTTTGTTTTGTTTTAATTTTTAACTTTTTCTTTGGAACATATTTCAAGGTTTTTTTTTTGTTTTGTTAATTATTTTATAGGCAATTTTTTTTGTTTTATTTATTATTATTATTATTAGATTCTAATTTAAATCCCTAACATTCTATACTTATAGAATAGAATAAAAAAATCATAATTTTCATTTTAAAATTGTGAAAAAAAAATAACAAAGAATTAAATTAAAAAAAAAAAATCATAAATAGTTTCATCATTATCATATGAAGTTGCTGTTATTGCTATTAACAACAATAATAATAGTTTTTGGTAAAGTGTTATACTTTTTGTGTTGCATTTTTTGTTGTTGTGTTTTTGTCGATATTTTGTATAATTTTTGTATCTTAATTATACTATTAAAACAAAAAAAAAAAAATATGTATTAATAAATTCTACTGTGGCACAAGTTACCACAGTTTTTGCAAAATAATCTTTTAAAAACAAAAGTTTCGTTTTTAAAAAGTTTTGTGTATAAAATCATTTATACTTTTTAGCCAAATCTTTAAAATAATATTTTTTCTCTTGAAAGTAGTTTTTTTTTTTTGTTTGGAAACAAAAACTCTACTTTCTTCTCGACTAGGTTTTTGTTATATTTGTTTCTTTGAGGGTTATAGTTAGTATTTTGTATTATTTTTTCTAATATACTTTACGTTCTGGTCCAAATTTAGGATTAACAAATGAAAAACCAGCAAATTCATCTTGATTAATACAACGTACAACATCATTGGGGATGGGAGTTAAAACTGGTTCTTCTTTAGTAAATTCTGTATCAAAATTATTGGCATCTCGTGGATTTTTCTGTAAAAAAAAAATAATTTAAAATGTGTAAGCTTTTAATTAACATTATTTTTTTTTATATAATTTAATTAACATTTTTACACAAAAAATTAATTTATTCAAACATGGATTTACAAAAAAAAAAAAAAAAAATAACACAAACTATACTATTTACAGATGAAATTCCAAGATTCCATTTGTAATTTCAAGATTATGTTTGTAATTCAAAGATTCTACTTGTAAGTCAAAGATTTCATTTGTAATTCGAAAATTCCAATTCAAAAAAGATCAGTTGTAATTCTAACAAGTAAAAAAGTTAAATTCGGCCTTGCCGAATGTAGTGATACCCTCCACAATTTCAAAAATATAATACTGCAAAAAACTTTATTTAAAAGGAAATTACTTTTGAAAAATTTTTTTTTTTTAAAAATTTTCGCGAAAAAAAACGCGATTTTTTTATTTTTTTGTCAAATAATATGTTCGTACTTGTTTTAATACCATTTGGTGTTTAATTATGTTCACATATGCGTCATTCCACACCAACTGTTCCACTACAGAAAAACCATGGTGGTTTCAATGGGATATCATTTGCAAAGTATTCGCCCTTAGGGCACTATTAAATAACAAAAATAAAATTTAAGATTTTTCAAAAAGTGGGCCTTGGAGGCATGGTCAAAAATTGAAAATTTCAGCATTTTTTGCCTAAGTATCTTTATTTCAATATTTATGCCAATGAAATGAAACACATTGATGTCTTTAAAATAAAAGTTTTTTATAGATTTTTGTATGGGCTATCGATTAAAAAAATAAAAATTGGAAAATTTTCAGAACAAGTTCTGAATTTTTTGAATTTAAACTTAAACTTTATTTATCAAAAAAAATGCCACAATTTTATTTATTTTTTAAATGTTCAAAAATTAGTTAAGGTGTATATCTATCTGTTCTGAAATTTTCAGAGATGCATTTTTCCTTGTTTTCGAGAAAAAAAATGTTGAACATTGCACTATGCTTATAATTTACAATAATGGGGTATATTACGTATGCGAATGAGTAATATTAACTCTTAAAAAACATTTAAAATAGAGATGTGATCGTGGGTAAGTTTTTTTTTACCATCACGCACTCTCACCAAGGAAATTATTTTAATCACGCATGCTCATTTATTTTGCTCACGCTCAGTCACGCTCACGTGAGAATCGTGCCCGTGACAAATTTTTTTTCTACTCACGTGAGCATACGTGAACGTGAGGAAAATGAAAAATCATGCGTGAATAAAACTTTTCCTTCGTGAGCGTGCGTGATCATCAAAAAAAACTCACCCACGAAAACATCTCTATTTTAAAGGTTTTTTAAGAGTTAATATTACTCATTCGCATACGTAATATACCCCATTATTGTAAATTATAAGCATAGTGCAATGTTCAACATTTTTTTCTCGAAAACAAGGAAAAATGCATCTCTGAAAATTTCAGAACAGATAGATATACACCTTAAGTAATTTTTGAACATTTAAAAAATAAATAAAATTGTGGCATGTTTTTTGATAAATAAAGTTTAAGTTTAAATTTAAAAAATTCAGAACTTGTTCTGAAAATTTTCCAATTTTTATTTTTTTAATCGATAGCCCATACAAAAATCTATAAAAAACTTTTATTTTAAAGGCTTCACTGTGTTTCAATAATTTTGCATAAATATTTAAATAAAGGTGCTAAGGCAAAAAATTCAGATATTTTCAATATTTGACCATGCCTACAAAGCCCACTTTTTGAAAAAACTGAAATTTTATTTGTGTTATTTAATAGTGACCTAAAGGCGAATACTCTGCAATTGACTTCATATTGACACGACATCACTTTTTTTTTGCTGAACATTTGGTGTGGAATGCCTCATATGTCAACCAGAAGCCGAATTAAAGCATTTTGTATTTTTAGGTTATGTTGAATGTACTGAAATTTTTGAGGTGTGCTTACATGTTCGTTCATATCTTTGGAACCGCCGAATCGATATCGCTCAAATGCAATACCAAACTTTTCGGGAGAACTTAAAATAAATATGTTAAGTTTCAGTCATCTCTGTGCAATATTTTGTCCGTGATAGCACTTTCCACAGGCAGACAGACGGACATCGCTAGAATGTCTTAAAATCGATCGGGCATCATGAATATATATACTTTATGGGGTCCATGACCGATATTTCGATGAGTTACAAACGGAATGACAAACTTATATATACCCTCTATCACTAAGTGGAGGGTATAAAAACAATTGTATTTCGAAAAAGATCTATCGTAATTCGAAGACCCCAATTGTAATTCGAAAAAGTTCAATTGTAATTGGAAAAGTTCAATTGTAATTCGAAATAGATTAATTTATTAATTGTTATTCGACAAAGATTAATTGTAATTTAAAACAAGTAAGAAAGTTATACTCGGTCAAGACCGACCATTTGATACCCTACATAGATGGGACTAATTAATTAAAGGGACCAATTAATTGATGGTTTAATTACCATTTAATTGATGTCAATGGTAATGAAATTTTTTTCATTACCATTGGTTGTATCAATTGTACCAATTAAATTATTTATCAATTTAATTACTAATGAAAATTAAAAAAAAAATAATTACCATTGGTATGGCACCACTTAAAAAAAATAATTACCATTAGTAAAAGTCGTCACAATATTGTCAAAATCGTTAATATTTGAAAAAATCTGTTGTTTTTTGTTATATGGTGTTTTAGCTTTTCACATTTTTTAAACCAAACACACGTTGATTGCCTTTGTATAACACAATATTTGAAATTTTTATTTGCGTTTTGTTTTTTGTTTTTAACATTGTCATATTTTTTTTTGTAAAAACATACTTTGATGTTTAAATTTTTAACTTTTCAAAAAAACAAAAATGTGCAAACCAATGGTTTTGAAACCAATTATAATTGGTGTTTTTCAACAATTGGTGCATTTCATTACCATTAGTAATTATTTTTTCAATTAAAAAAATTTAATTACCATTAAATGGTAATGAAATTTTTTTCATTACCATTGATATCAACCAATGGTAATTAAAATTCAATGGTAATGAAAAATTCCCATCTATGATACCCTACACCAGTGTTTTCCGGAAAATGGGTCCCAAGTCCAAACATGGACCGATTGTATCTGTCTTTTGTTAGATCTTTATTTAGTTTAGAAAACACACAGCTCAAATTTTAGTGGAATTGGTTTATTTTTTTTGTCAATATACCAATTTAACTGAATATCGTCGAAATTTTTGTATGGGGGCTAGGGTGGCCCAAAATTCCCTTTGCTTCGCTACAGTTCAACGTACCTTAAAAAATTAAAGATTATATCATAACTTATATTTTGCGCCAAATTTCAGCACCCTACAACGATTAGAAGGGGATGCTAACTGATCACATGTGTTTGCAACCTCTGAAGAAATCTAAAAAAAAAAATTTTTGCAATCCTATCAAGAGCACATAAGTCACATATGGCCATTTTGCCCTAAGGTTGTCTACAAAGGACAATAAGGACATTTTAGTTTCGATTAGGAAAAAACTAATAAATTTTTTTTTGATATTATACTCAAATTAAAGATATTTGTATTACCTTTCAAATGAACTTTATCGCAACTTAATGGTAATCATAGTTTTTGAGTTATAGCGGTTTTAGTGAAATGCAGGGTTCCGCTTTTTTAATATGTATTTTTTTTTGTGTTTAAGGACAATCTTCGGGCAAAATGGCCACATGTGAATCATGTGCTCTTGTTACGCTACCATTCCATATGGTTATTTTTAGGATTGTAATAAAAAATTTCTTTGGAGGTTGCAAACACATATGATCAGTTAGCATCTCCTTCCAATCGTTGTAGTGCTGAAATTTGGCGCAAATTGTTCGTTACAATGCCATCTATCATATTTTGAGGTACGTTCAGATGTGAGTAATACTTGGTATTTTTCCATTTGTTGATGGGCCATACTAATGGGGGCCTAAGTCCAAAAATGGTCCAATTATATTCCGATTCGATTAGGTTACTAAAGTACACGTTTAACACCTAAAAATACAATTTTTATCAAATATTTCCTTTTTTATGAATTTTGAGGGAATTATGTGAATATCGGGAAGGTGGTTTGTATGGGGACTACCAGAAGGACTGACCCGATTCCTTTGAAATTTAGAATGGTGATTTATGCCTACAAAATTTGATTACCTGCTAAATTTCAAAACGATATCTATTATAATAAGGTTATTAGAGTCATTTAAGCCGAATCCAAAGGGGGCGTTTGTATGGGGGCTGGGTCTTAACATGGACCGATTTTCTCCTATTTCAATAGGCTTCGTGCTTGGGCCAAAAGTTTCAAATTTCAAGTCAATTGATTGTAAATTGCGACCTGTATCGTGCTTAAACCGATAGATGGACAGACGGACGGACGGACATCGCTAAATCGACTCAAAAAGTAATTCTGAGTCGATCAGTATACTTGAAGGTACCCAGCAAAAAAAGAACATACTAAAATGTTAATAAAAAGTAGTTCAACTGCTGCTAAAGTAGTTCTAACTTTGCTGAAACTCTAGTGAATTTAATATGGCGGAGTCGCGCAAAATAAGTAGTTTTTTTTACATTTTTTAAGTACATATAAAGTAGTACTCATACTGTTGTCATAGTTCAAGTTTTTGTATGTTAAGTTTAATTACATCTTTAACATCACTATTTAAGAGCATTTTTGCACTACTTAAAAAGTGTATTTTTAGAATTCATTAGGAAGTAGATTTAGTAAGCGATTCTGACGATGCCAATGTTCTAATAACATTACTAAACATCGAAAATGCGACTGGGACGCGACCTTATACACTTGATTACATTAGTTCTGCTGGTCAAAAATCCGGTCTCCACACTTTTCCATCACATCTGGTTTTTGAGAAAATTGTGGTCAAAGTTAAAAAAATCGCCGTTTTGGTAATTTTGGAAACTCATAGCGGATGAACCCGATGTGGTGGCGACTTCAAACTAAGTCGATGGTTAAGCTAAAACTTTCCTCTTTAAGATGCAGAACTCATTTGGTCAGTCGCCTTAACTTTTTGGGCACCAATTTTATTTCAATGCTGTCATATCAAAAAAAGTTTTTGGGGGAAATCACTTTATTAAAAGACAACTTGTGCTCCAAAGGTTGAAGCGACTGATGAATTGAGTTATACGTCTTTAAGAGCAATGTTTGAGCTTTACCCTTAAAAAGTATGGAGACCGGATTTGTGACCGGAGAATAATTGTAATCATGTTTATAAGCCTTAAGGTTTTTTTTCATATGATTTGTTGGGGCAAAAATCGTTTTTTTGGGAACAAGACATCATTGAGAGACAATTGGTGCCCTAGGGGCTAAGGCGACTGATCAAAAGAGTTCAGAATCCTTAAGAGCAATGTTTAAGCTTTAGCCTCGACTTATTTTTAAGTCGTTATCATATCGGGTACATCCGCTATGATTTGGCAAAAATTAACAAAACGGCGATTTTTTTTTAACTTTGACATCAATTTTCCCAAAAACTTGATGTGATGGAAATTGCAATTAACTGTGTAAGGTCGCGGCCCACTCGGATCAATATTTTTTCAAAATGTTCAGTAGTGTATTTTTTAAATAATTATCATTTGAGGGTATAATATAAAAGTTAAAACAAAAAATATTCCTGGGGAAGTTTTAGAAATTGCATTTGGTGCGTGAACTTTTTTTCATCAAAATGAACTAAAGAAAAGATTTTTATTATCTGTACAACATTGCCCATCGCGTGGTTGGATGAGCTTTTTTTTTGACATAAAAAAGTTCTAACCCTATTATACATATTTACGCCCATTAAAGTGTTCGTACCTCAAAAAATTGGGTCCTAGTTCAGGACTTTATACTTCATCCGACATAAAATTGTTTCATTTGCTTGACAAAAAAACAATGATCGCTAAAAAATTGCGTTTTAGAGGTTGGTTCGCTTCTCAAAGGTGAAACTTTTCCCCTCCGGTCCGGTTTTAAACTACCTAGGACTATAAAAAATATTTGTACCAAACGTCAGGTTGATAGCTGTTTTATTTTGGACTGTATCGTGTTACATACAGACAGACGGAGGGATGTTCATAGAACTTCTCGGAATCGATCACTGATCAATATAATATATCGTGACCAAAAATCCAACACATTTTGCTTTTTTAAAGTAGCAGCGAAAAACGTTGTGAAACATTTTTTTAATTTTGTTCATAAGTCCGTCATTTTTCATCGGATAGGTCTGAATTTTTGGAAATGGTTTCAGGTAATGAATTGTATCACAACTAGCAAATCACATTTTGATAATTTTATAGGGGGACAATGCATCACAATCAATAACTTGATTTTAAAAAAAGTGTTGTCACTTTGTTTTGCATTTTAGGCAACGATTGTCTTTATGGGGAATGACAAAGTGAGTGTACCCCCTATACTGTAGTTAAAAGGTATAAAAAGAAAATCAGTTTACACCAAATTTAAGATTAAACAAATTAAAAATAAAAAAATGTTTTTATTCCTGGAATTGTAACCTGTCAAATATTAACTTTTTGCCTTTCAATTATATATAAAATTATAGTTTAGACTAAAACTCTATTAAATAAATTTAAATTAATATGTTCTTTTAATTACATTTAAAAATATTTAAAAAAAAATCATTCCGACTATAGTGTTCTAAAGTAGTGGAATCCATATTATTTTCCTTCTTATTGACATATTTGGATGTTATTTTAAACTACTTTTTTTGCAACAAAAAATATTCACTAATTGCTTCTTTTTATGTAGTTTAAGTCTACTTCCTTTTGAACTACTTCGAATTTTTTTTGCTGGGTAGGTCTAGGACCAATATTTCGGGTAGTTACAAACATCAGCACAAACTCATGATACCATGTAGGGTATAAAAAGATCAAAGCATCAATTCGAAGAAATTTTCTATGTAGAAATGAAGAATACAAGAAAACGAGAAAAACGAGCCCTCTAATATTTTGTTATTTGTATCTGTCAACAATTGTGTTCTCTTCTACATTTCTCCAATTATTTTTTTTTTGTTTTCTCTCAAGAGTACACCCAAAAAATTTCCCAGTTACTAGCTACTAAGAATTTAACTAAGTCCCAGTTGAAATACACCTAACTGAGCCCCAGTTATTTTCATTCGGTTGATGGTAACTAATTTTATAAACAATTTTGAATTTAACTAAATTTCCAGTTACCGGCAACAGCATATTAATTAAATTTGTGAAATCGTTGAAAATAGTTGGTAATAACTGGTTAAAAAATAAAAATTGTCAATGGGGACTAAACATTTTTTTTTATTTCACCATTACAGAAAAGATTTTTTTTATTTTTAACACTTTATTATTATTACTTTAAGATTTAATTTACATTCACTACATTGCACCAACAATAAAAAACCACCATTTGAACTAATATATCACATTCCAGGACACCAAATTCTTGACATCATAGCTTCTTTGCAGGCTGCTACCACATTTCTCTTGAATCTCCATCTGAAATATATTAATATTTTTTTTAAATAAAGACAGACACAAATTAGCAAATAAAACTTACCATTACAAAATTAAAATCCGATTGTGTTTTTTAATTTTTATAAAATGATGTTGGTTTTTGAAATTTGTAAACAAATAAATTAAATTTGATTAACAGGGTAACTGATAGATTGTTGTTATTAATTAAAAACCCAGTTGTTCGTAACCAACCCAGTTATTTTAAATTTATTTCAAATCAACTAAGGAATTTCGTAACTATCTAACTGGGAAATTTTTTCGGTGTAAGAACAGTTATACAAATTTTAAATTCTTTGATAAAATTCAAACAAAAATTTTTAAATAAAATTCTTAAAATTTTTGTTAATGCTATATTAATTAATAGACAAGCTCGAGGCCATAGTTGTTTTTAAAAAAATATTAATTTTTATTCTTATTATTTTCAATATTTCTCCATCCTTTGGATGGCATCTTCAGGAATAATAACCAAATACAACGACTGCTTGTGTTTACATTTAATATTGCATACAATGTAAACACGAGCAAAGGATGGAGAAATAATAAAAATAAAAATTAATATTTTTTTAAAAACAACTGTTGGGTCTAGCTTATCTATTAATTGATATATAATTAAATAAAAAAGGTCGAATAAATAGAATAATATTTTATTTAATATTCAAAAATAAAAATCTTAAATATTTAAAAAATTTATGTTGGAGAAAATTTAATTCTTTAAAATTTCGAGTTTAATTTTTTTAAAAGATTTAAAAGATTTTAAAGTTTAAATTATATTGCCAAACAAATTTCTTTTGATTTCCCTCATTTCTACTACATAATTATTTCATTCAATACCATGTTTTTGATTTAAAAATGTAATTTTAGTATTAATTGTCTGACATTTTTTCTCAAATTTATATGTAACAAGCATACTTGGGACCTGAGCATTTAAGCATTAGTATTTTTCATGTAAAATTCCACTGAAATAGCAGGTATTGGCATTGTTTTTGCATACAAAAGTAATATCAGGTCCCAAGTATGATAAGAACTCTGATACATTATATGTTCAAACGTAAAACTTACCATTTTCGGTCGGAATGGTGGTTTAATATTACGTTTTTCTAATTCATCCCAATCTAATTTACTAAAGAATGGATGACGACGTATTTCATTTTCATCACCCGAACAACCTAAACGTTGTTCAGGATTTTTAGTAAGAAAACCTAAAAGAAAAAAAATTTAATAGAAATTAAAAACAATAATCTACTTAGAATTACCTTTTAAAATGGACACAGCTTCCCTAGATAACCAAACAGGGTATAAAACATCATCATGCATTATCGAATCGAATAGTTCATCTTCGTTATCAGCTTCGAATGGTGGCTGGCCAGCCATCATTTCATACATTAGAACACCAAGAGCCCACCAATCAACTGAAGCGCCATATTCTTGTTCTTTAAGAATCTCTGGAGCAATATAATCCGGTGTACCACAGAAGGTGGTAGTTAAAACACCATTCATAATGCCCTCCTAGAAATTTATGTAGAATTTAAATTAATTTTAAGTATTTTTTGTTTTTTTATTTAGCCATTTATTACCTTGCACATGCCAAAATCAGCTAATTTACAATGACCTTCTTGATCCAATAAAATATTATCTAGTTTTAAATCGCGATATATTACACCATGAGAATGTAGAAATTGTAAGGCCAATGTAACCTCGGCAGCATAAAAGGCAGCACGAGCAGCCTCAAAACGGCGAGCTTTTTGAATTTGAAACATTAAATCACCACCGTTAACATACTCCATAACAAAAAATAAACGATCCTGCAATGAGAAAAGTAAGTGAGCAATTAATAATGAGTATTTGAGATGTGGATTAGGTTTAAACTTAGTTTAATGTAATACGAAACTTGGATTTTTCTGTCGAATATGATTTAATTTGAATTATTTTATTAAAGACCAACATTTTTAGGAAATTAAGATGTTCCGCCAAAATTTTGTGTATAAACTTGGAAATGGCAGCACAAATCTGTTTTCAGATTACTAAACCTAGTTTAACTGAGATCTCAAAAACTTTGTCTAAGTGATATATTTATAAAGTTTAACTATAAATGAGATTTTAAATATGTTTTTAATGTTGCTTTAAGCAAATAATAATTCAGAATAAATGTTTGCCAACTGACACGCCCATTGAAGTCTTTTTTTAAACCATTTTCAATCGCAACTCAAATCTAATTTCGTTTTAAACTATAAAGCAATCAATCTCGCGAAATATTTTTCTTCGATCCTTGACCTTTGTTTCGTTGAATTCTCGATATATATGTATATTGTTTTGTTGGATTCTCCTCGAAAATCTACGGGTCCACAAATGTGTACTAACTAAAGTGGAATATTTTTTCCCCATTTTCTAATTCAAATTGGCATAACATTAAATACAATTTGTTTTCCAAATTTTTGAAAAAAATATGAACTAAAACAAATAAAAACAAGTAAGAAAGTTATAGTCGGTCAAGACCGACCATATGAAACCCAACACCAGTATTTTCCTGAAAATGGGTCACAAGTCCGAACATGGACCGATTGAATATGTCTTTTGTTAGATCTTTATTTAGTGTACAAAACACATACAGATCAAATTTTAGTGGAGTTCGATTATTTTTTTTGCCAATAGACCGATTTAACTGAATATCGGTCGAAATTTATATATGGGGGACTAAGTCCAAAAATGGTCCGATTATATTTCGATTTGATTAGGTTACTAAAGTACACGTTTAACACCTAAAAATAAAATTTTTATAAATTATTTCCATTTTTATGAATTTTGAGGGAATTATGTGAATATCGTGAGGGTGATTTGTATGGGGACTACCAGAAGGACTGACCCGATACCTTTAAAATTTGGAATGATGATTCGTTCATACAAAATTTGATTACCTGTTTAATTTCAAAGCGATATCTATTATAATACGGTCATTAGAGTCATTTAAGCCTAATCCAAAGCTGGCGTTTTTATGGGGGCTAGGTCTTAACATGGACCGATTTTCTCCAATTTCAATAGACTTCGTCCTTGGGCTAAAAGATGCGATAAGATAAGTTTCAAGTCAATTGATTGAAAATTGCGACCTGTATCGTGCTTAAACCGATAGATGGACAGACGGACGGACGGACATCGCTAAATCGACTCAAAAAGTAATTCTTAGTCGATCGGTATACTTGAAGGTAGGTCTAGGACCAATATTTCGGGTAGTTACAAACATCAGCACAAACTCATTATACCCTGTACCACAGAGTGGTGTAGGGTATAAAAAGTCAATAACGCTAAATCATTATCACACACCCCTCTTCAAGCAAGTTTAGGTTTGTAGAAAATGGTGACAAAATCGGGTTATGGCATTTATTACTCTTTATTTAGAAAATTTAAAAAATTGTCAATGCGAAAATTTCGGCTGTGCTAAATTATTGGTTTTTTGACTATTTAACAGCGAATATTTTAAAAACAGTACGCACTACACCATTTTCAATTGTATTTTAAAAATTTCTAAATGTATTTCAAAATTGTCCAAATGTATTTTAAAATTGTCCAAATATATTTTAAAATTTTCCAAATGAATTTTAAAATTGTCCAAATGTATTTTAAATGGTCCATATATATTTTAAAATTGTCCAAATGAATTTTAAAATTGTTCCAATGTATTTTAAAATTGTCCAAGTATATTTAAAATTGTCAAAAAGTATTTTAAAAATGTCCAAATGTAATTTAAAATTGTCCAAATGCAGTTTAAAATTTTCCAAATGTATTTTAAAATTGTCCAAATGTATTTCAAAATTGTCCAAATGTATTTTAAAATAGTCAAAATGTAGTTTAAATGCTCCAAATATATTTTAAAATTGTCCAAATGAATTTTAAAATTGTCCCAATGTATTTTAAAATTGCCCAAATATATTTAAAATTGTCAAAAAGTATTTTAAATGGTCCAAATATATTTTAAAATTGTCCAAATGAATTTTAAAATTGTCCCAATGTATTTTAAAATTGCCCAAATATATTTAAAATTGTCAAAAAGTATTTTAAAAATGTCCAAATGCAATTTAAAATTGTCCAAATGCAGTTTAAAATTTTCCAAATGTATTTTAAAATTGTCCATATGTTTTTAAAAATTGTCCAATTGTATTTTAAAAATTTCCAAATGTATTTTTAAAATTGTCCAAATGTTTTTTAAAATTGTCCAAATGTAGTTTAAAATTGTCCAAATGTATTTTAAAAATAGTCCAATTGTATTTTAAAAAATTCTATGTAGAACTGGACTGTACAAATGAAAAATTTTAAAATACATTTGGACAGATTTAAAATACATTTGGAAAATTTTAAACTACATTTGGACAATTTTAAAATACATTTGGACAATTTAAAAATACATTTGGACAACTTTAAATTACATCTGGAAAATTTTAAACTACATTTGGACAATTTTAAAATATATTTGGACAATTTTAAAATACAATTAGACAATTTTAAAATATATTTGGACAATTTTAAAATACATTAAGACAATTTTAAAATTCATTTGGACAATTTTAAACTACATTTGGACAATTTTAAAATACATTTGGACAATTTAAAAATTCATTTGGACAATTTTAAAATACATTTGGACAATTTTAAAATACATTTGGAAAATTTTAAAATACATTTGGAAATTTTTAAAATACAATTGGAAATGATGTAGAAAAATTTGGATGGCAGATTTGATATCAGAAGAGCCAAGTCTACAAGAGGAGTGTGATCAATATTATTTAAATTCATCAAAAACTTTGGCAAACATTTTTCTTTCCCTTAAAATTTTAAACTTACCGGAGTTTGAAAACAGGAATGTAAAGCCGTTAAAAATGGATGATTAGCAGCCAAAGCTAAAATGCGTTTTTCCGTCATTGTACAATCAACATCATCATCTTGTATGATTGCATCCTTTTTCAAAACTTTAATGGCATATATTTCATCGGTGCCCTTCTTTTCGGCTAACATAACTTTGCCAAATGAGCCTTTACCCAGTACTTTGATAAAATTGAAATCTTGCAAGCAGGTTTTACCCGGACGTGAGTCATAGAAACGATTCGAACTCGACATTCCCATATCACCGCTACCGCCACTTATATTGGTCGCACCAGAACTACTTGACGATGTAGTCTGATGCGAAATTGTTGAACTACGTGTTGTAGTCGAAATACAATCACTATTATCGCCATGAATACTAGCGCCAAAATTATCCTCACCGCCCGGTTGATGTAAATACTGGAAAAGTAATTAAAAAACAAAACGTTAAAACAAAATTGTAATGAATATTATGTGTACAAACCTTTGAACGTCTGGGTGCCTGTTTATCGGGTGATATTCCTAGTGAGCTAAGAATTTCAGCCATTTGTTTAGTATTGATGCCACATGTATTTGCTACATTCTTCTGACAACGTTTGTGAACATTCATATTGCACACTTGACACTGGAGACCCTGTTTAATTAGGCCATATAACAGGGAACCACAATGATCACAAAATGTAAAACGTTTATAGTTGTGTACGACAAAACGATGTGGCACATTAACATTAAAACGGTGACCAGCTGGTACAGGTTCCAAATTGTTTTGCTAAAGATAAATTGATAAATAGAGAAATAAGATTTCAGTGCACTTAACAACAAATATATTTTGTTTTTAAACCTTTACCTCTTCCCGCATGCCAGGACAATTGGTTACCACTGAACGATGACATTTCTTATGTACAACACAGGTGCAAACTGGAAATTTCATGAAAATATTTTTTTTATTTATTTTTAAAGTTTAAAAATCATTACACTTATTTTGCTTTTCAAGCGGTAAGTTGGTGCTTTACAGTTAACATTCATACATTAAAATAATGTGGTAGCAAAATTTGTGTATAAAAAAAATTAATAAAATATTTTGGTAATTATTATAAATAAATTAATAAATGTTAGTACATACATACATATTTTTAATATAAACATAAAAAATTACGAAAAAGTCAAAAATGGTCAAAGAAATTTGATAGATACTAGCGCCCAACCGAACAACTCAGCCAAAAAGAGATGAAGAGGTCGATATATTTGTCTGAAATTAAATTTTTAATAAAACACCATTGAAGAACCTATTAAATTATGAGTTTAACATATCCCAGATTCAAAAATTTATGAAAATTGTAAAAAATTTTTTCATTCAAATTTTGACTTAAACTACCGATCATTCTTTAATCAAAATAATGTTTGAGAAAACCCTTTAAATTTTGATTCCGCTAAAAAATTTTAATAAAAGAAAATAGCGACAAACTTTTATTTCAAGAGATACATGCAAATCAATCTATTAAGGCTTTTTAGCCCCTTTTTAAGGTAAAAACTTTAAACTGTTTGGTCGTTACAGTTGCATTTTTAAGAGAATTGTTAAAAAAAAAAAAAAACGGCCATCTGCAAGAAAGACCTTCTGATTCCAAAACTGTAATTAAAAATTGTCTTGCATAATCCGTATTCGAGATATTCACGTTTGCCCTTAACTATTTTGCCCTTATTTCTTTCAGAACTTATTGGAAATCCGAAGCGAGAATCCTTGGACCCTACTGGCATTTATAAAAGCTTCAACATGGAATGCATAACTAGAAACAATGCATAACTGGAAACAATGCGATTAATGAAATGATCGAACCTCTCTAAAGAGAGGTTTCGATCATTAAAGGAATCATAATGGGCCACATCAAGGCCTCTATGGATGTTGGTTTTTGTGTAAACCGACGTCATCCTTCACAACCTAACTTAACCATATCTCGTGTATAAATGTATTAGATCTTTTCTAATCTGTTCATATATACTTATATGTATATGTTCGTAACTGATTGCTCAGTATTTAGCGAGATATGTGCATTTTTAAATTTTCCAGAATGCTTACTTTTTTAGATCCAGCGATACTATGTAGATTCAAAGAACCAAAAACTTGCTCAGTTTTGCTCTATCTTGCTTAGTTTTCGAGATATCGCAATTGTAAGTTTTAAATAAAAATCTGCTAAGTACGCTAACAGTACACTAAAAGTACTATATTTTGTTTGTGATCGTTCAAAAAGAACACAACTGCAATTTGTGTTTGTGAACATAGCAAAGTACATTATCGAAAAGTTTGTGTTCGTCGACGCACGTTCATAACGTTCGGTATTCTGTTTGTGTACTCGTACACTCCACTAAAAAACTTTTTAGTGAATGTGTTCTTGGAACGGTACGTATGGATAACATACGGTCGCGCCATAGTTCATTACAGAACACTAATAATGCGTTTACATTGGATTTATAATCTAGTAAATTGCGATTTTAATCTACTTTGCAATCTGTACCGTTTACATTGGCATTTTTTACATTTGAGAAGATTAAGATTGGCATTTATAACAAGTTGGTAATAAAAATGTGTGACTGCGTCAAAAGACAGCGACGGTAATTAGTCGTCGTATGATTAACAAGGACAGTGACGGCGTTTACAAATAACAATGACGGCGGCATCAAAACGGCAGGCTTTGTGTCGGTGTTTTTCAGTGTTGGAAAATGCAAATAATAGAAATACAGAGTTGTATCTAACTTTACCAGATTGCGTTTGCCGATTAGAGTCTAAACTACTAGATTGAAAAAAATAAATTTGTATGGGCAATATAATAGATTGAAACTGGATTGGAGCCACAATCTACTTTAAGCTAGCTTAGAGGACCAGTGTAAATGCACTATAACGTACCGTATGTTATAGTTTTTTGAACCCTGCGTTTTCGTTTTCGTGCCATTACACGATTTTGTCACAATTTGTACAAAACCTAAACTTGATTGAAGAGAGTTTGTACATGAAAAGTATTTTACAACAGAAAATCTCTAAGATTCAAATACCTGGGTATCACTTTCTATCCCTTTTTATTTTCCAACGGGGTCTTGTTATGTATATTCGGGAGAATGTTGCGAACCAGCTTTAGCCACATCTCGGTTGTGGTGATTTGGAATTTAACTCCCTCTGGGTTAAATTTCAAATAAGGTCACATGTTCTCCATAGGAGCCCAAACATGGAAACCGAGAGGTCATATAGTGCCTTTGACTCAATTTTCGACTCCATCACCAGGATTTTGAGAATTGCCCGGACCGCGAAATCGTTTTGCTGGCTATTTTAATGTCCACAATTCTTCCAGGCTTAGTTATTCGGGGGATGGACTGTGACAAGTAAAGGTGGAAAGTTCTTGATTGCCACTCACTTGGGAGTGGCCAAGGATGATTCCTTTGCTACACAGTCAAAGCAGCTCACTACCTCCGGTCTACACCAGGTATTCCCCGGGCAATGGCTTTGGAACAACCGTTCAAAGGCTAGCTAGAGTGAGAAGGCGGCTAAGTAACCTGAATGGTCGAAAGACGTCTCAGGTCAGTAGGAAGAATTTCTGAAACTTAGTTTCTGTAAAGTATCCTGATGGCTCGTAAAGGGCGTCTCAGGAAGTAGAAGAAACGCGGATAATCTCTGCCTTTGAAAAACTTTACAAATTGCCTGCCTGGAGGTTGCTGGCAGCCCCAGCACCAGGATCGGATGGGGAAGCCTAATAAGCTACCACATCTTAAATAACACTTATTAATGAAACCTCAACTATATTAAACCAAAAACGATCTGATTTACTGATGACAACCTTTAGCATGAAAAAACGGACACGATTTGGAACCTGGAATGTTAGGACGCTGTCTGAACCATCGCGCTTAGAACAACTATGTAATGAATTTGAAAACTACAAACTTCTTTTTTTGGGCCTAAGTGAGGTACGCTGGCCAGAATCTGGTGAAATAACAACCGCCGACGGACATCATCTCCTTTATTCAGGAAAGCCAGCCAATGAGCCAAAATCCTCTGGAGTTGGCATTCTACTTTCGAGAGAAGCGCATAATGCAGTCATAGGCTGGAAGCCTTACTCCGACAGAATAATTTCTGTAAGGTTAAGAACCCGTGCACGTAATGTAACTTGCATACAGTGTTATGCACCTACAGAAGTTTCAGATTATTCCGCCAAAGAAGATTTTTACAGCCTTCTTGATCGTGCAATATCATCATCAAACACCGGTGATATATTGATTGTTATGGGAGACTTCAACGCACAAATAGGTCCCGACAACTCTGGCTTCGAAAATATCATGGGCACGCATGCGCTAGGAAGAAGAACCGAAAATGGAGAAATTTTTGTAAATATGTGTGCTGCAAACAACCTAGTGATAGGCGGATCTCTGTTCCCACACAAAAACGTACACAAGACCACATGGGTATCATCGGACCATGTAACAGAAAACCAAATCGACCACATTACTATCAGCCGAAAATGGCGCGGGTCTCTGTTAGATGTCCGTTGCAAAAGAGGGGCGGATGTTGCAAGCGACCACCACCTGCTTGTTGGAAGTATGCGTATAAAACTGGCGGCAATCAATAAGGCAAATCCATCGCTTCAGAAAAAGTTTAACATACTTAAACTAAGAGATCCCTCAGTGGCTGCAAATTACACTCATGAACTACAACAAGCCGTTAGAACAACGTCATATGAACAGCGAAAAGATTGGAATACTATCAAGAAGGTAATAACTGAAGCTGCCAAGAAACACATAGGCTTCAAGGAACAAAGACGCAAACATTGGTTATCTGATGACACTTGGTCCTTGATTATGGAAAGAAAAATAATTAAAGCAGCTATAAACACCGCCAAAACCCGAAACGAGAAAGGAAATCTACGATCACAATACACTGCTATAGACCGTCTTGTTAAGCGAAATGCCCGCAATGACAAACGTGCTTAGACGAACGGAATAGCGTTAGAAGCTCAAGCTGCAGCGGATACAAATCGTTCTGGAGATCTTTATAAGCTCATCAAAAAGCTTACTAATAAAGCTACTGTAACAGGAAAGCCTATACAAAACAATGACGGCATACTTATAACATCGAAAGACGAACAGCTAGATCTTTGGGCCGACCACTACTCCTCAATCCTTACTCCGGGACCTAATGGAGATGATACCATATGCAATTGCGATAACCATAATTATACTGCAAACATTCCCTTCACAACTCCATCTATTTCTGAGCTGATTTCAGCTATAAAGTTGCTTAAAAATAATAAAAGCCCTGGTCCCGACAACATCTCCCCAGAACTTCTCAAAACAGATCCCTATTCCTGTGCACAGCTTATTTTGCCCTTAGTAGATGACATATGGCATAATGAAAGAGTTCCTGACGAACTTAAGGAAGGCATGATCATCAACATTCCGAAAAAGGGTAATCTAACTTGCCGTAATAACTGGCGGGGCACAACGTTGCTGAGTATGGTCAACAAAATAATAACCCACATAATTACGTCAAGAATCTCAGACATACTGACACCTCAACTCAGATGTCAACAAGCTGGCTTTCGTCCAAACAAATCGTGTGTTGACCATGTAAACACACTCAGAATTATAGTGGAACAGTCGGTCGAATGGCGTTCCCCACTATATCTAGTATTTATTGATTTTGAGAAAGCTTTCGATACTCTAAACCACAACGTTATTTGGAAAGCCTTACAGTGCAAGGGTGTCCCTCTCAAATTAATTAACCTTATAAAGAGCCTATACGCTGATGCCAGTTGCCGCATCGTGCATGAAGGCAAGTTAAGCAGGAGGGTTAAAGTTGGAACGGGAGTTCGCCAAGGTTGCGTAATGTCTCCACTCTTATTCAACATCGTATTGGATATTGTCATGAAACAATGTATGGTAGGCAATAGAGGTATCTCTTGGGGACTTAATGGAAGATTAGAGGATTTAGAATATGCTGATGACATTTGCCTTCTCTCTCATCGATTCTCTGATATGCAATCAAAGTTACAACTTCTGTCAGACATTGCCTCAAATTCAGGCCTTAAAATAAACATTAGGAAGACCAAGGTGATGAGAATAAACGCTGAAAATAACAGCAGATTTACAATTGGTAATGATATACTAGAGGATGTAGAATCTTTCTGTTATCTTGGCTCTATATTAACAACAACTGGCGGCTCGGGCGCAGATATATCTCACCGTATTAAAAAAGCATCCCAAACTTTCGGTCAACTCAATTACGTATGGAAATCATCCACACTCTCTCGTGGTGTCAAAATTAAACTGTTTAACTCGAATGTTCGTTCTACTTTGTTGTACGGCTGCGAAACATGGAATGCGGCCCCCCAGACATTCAGGCAATGCAAGTATTTATAAACCGATGTCTGAGAAGAATACTTCGGGTGTATTGGCCGCAAAGGATAACCAATGAGAGGCTGTGGTTCGAAACGCAGCAATCTCCTATAACCGTTGAAGTACGTAGACGAAAGTGGAACTGGATAGGTCATACAATAAGAAAAACCCATCCAGACATTGCTAAAAGTGCCATAGAGTGGAATCCACAAGGTAGTCGTAGAAGAGGACGTCCAGCCCATACATGGAGACGACAAGTCATAGCTGAAGCAACAACTCTGAACACCAGTTGGAGCGAAGTGAAAAATATTGCGATGGACAGATCAAAATGGAGAGATTTTGTTGGGGCCCTATGCTCCTTATAGGAGCTTCGGGAACATATATATTGGTTATTCTAGACACACGACTCCTGAGGGCCAATACGTTGAGCTCTTCGCTGCACACAACCACCTTGTGCAACTACACCTTTTCCAATTGAAATTCAGACAAGATCAATTGTAATTCAGAAATCACAATTGAAATTCAGAAATCCCAATTGAAATTCAGAATAGCCCAATTGAAATTCAGAAATCATAATTGAAATTCAGAAAAGCCCAATTGAAATTCAGAAATCACAATTGAAATTCAGAAAAGCACAATTGAAATTCAGAAATCACAATTGAAATTCAGAAAAGCCCAATTGAAATTCAGAAAAGCACAATTGAAATTCAGAAAATCACAATTGAAATTCAGAAAAACACAATTGAAATTTAGAAAAGCCCAATTGAAATTCAGAAAAGCACAATTGAAATTCAGAAATCGTAATTGAAATTCAGAAAATCCCAATTGAAATTCAGAAAAGATCAATTGAAATTCAGAAATCGTAATTAAAATTCAGAAAATCACAATTGAAATTCAGAAAAGCACAATTGAAATTCAGAAAAGCACAATTGAAATTCAGAAAAGCACAATTGAAATTCAGAAAAGCCCAATTGAAATTCAGAAATCGTAATTGAAATTCATAAATCGTAATTGAAATTCAGAAAAACCTAATTGAAATTCAGAAAATCGCAATTGAAATTCAGAAAAGCACAATTGAAATTCAGAAAAACGCAATTGAAATTCAGAAAAGCCCAATTGAAATTCAGAAAAGCACAATTGAAATTCAGAAAAGCACAATTGAAATTCAGAAAAGCCCAATTGAAATTCAGAAATCGTAATTGAAATTCAGAAAAGTCCAATTGAAATTCAGAAAATCACAATTGAAATTCAGAAAATCACAATTGAAATTCAGAAAAGCCCAATTGAAATTCAGAAAAACACAATTGAAATTCAGAAAAGCACAATTGAAATTCAGAAAAGCACGATTGAAATTCAGAAAAGCCCAATTGAAATTCAGAAAACCACAATTGAAATTCAGAAAAGCCCAATTGAAATTCAGAAATCGTAATTGAAATTCAGAAAAGCCCAATTGAAATTCAGAAAATCACAATTGAAATTCAGAAAAGCACAATTGAAATTCAGAAAAGCCCAATTGAAATTCAGAAAAACACCATTGAAATTCAGAAAAGATCAATTGAAATTCAGAATATCACAATTGAAATTCAGAAAAGCCCAATTGAAATTCAGAAATCACAATTGAAATTCAGAAATCACAATTGAAATTCAGAAAATGTAAACAAACCAATTATTAGTCACCACTACAAACATAGACACATTATGCAAATGCAGTACAGAAATGTGTATATGAGAGTATCTAACTTTATTCTCTTGCTACATATTGTAGAGAGCAGACAGACAATACACTCATAAAATGCTTAAGGTAACATTAAGTGAAACTGATTTTTTATTATTTTTCTTTAAAACTAATTTTTCATTAATGCATTTGTCAAGGTAGAGTAAATATTTTTGTTCACTTTTTTAATTAATTTACAAAAAATAATAAAAATTCAGTTAAACTAAATTTTACCTACAACATTCTATGAGTGTATTATTGTCTGTCTGCTCTCTACAATACGTAGCAAGAGAATAAAGTTAAATACTCTCATAGTTGTTTTGTTTACATTTTCTGAATTTCAATTGTGATTTCTGAATTTCAATTGTGATTTCTGAATTTCAATTGGGCTTTTCTGAATTTCAATTGTGATTTTCTGAATTTCAATTGGGCTTTTCTGAATTTCAATTGTGCTTTTCTGAATTTCAATTGTGCTTTTCTGAATTTCAATTGGGCTTTTCCGAATTTCAATTACGATTTCTGAATTTCAATTGGGCTTTTTTGAATTTCAATTGTGATTTTCTGAATTTCAATTGGGCTTTTCTGAATTTCAATTGTGCTTTTCTGAATTTCAATTGAGCTTTTCTGAATTTTAATTGTGCTTTTCTGAATTTCAATTGGGCTTTTCTGAATTTCAATTGTGATTTTCTGAATTTCAATTGTGATTTTCTGAATTTCAATTGGGCTTTTCTGAATTTCAATTACGATTTCTGAATTTCAATTGTGCTTTTCTGAATTTCAATTGGTCTTTTCTGAATTTCAATTGTGCTTTTCTGAATTTCAATTGTGCTTTTATGAATTTCAATTGTGCTTTTCTGAATTTCAATTGGGCTTTTCTGAATTTCAATTGTGATTTTCTGAATTTCAATTGTGATTTTCTGAATTTCAATTGTGATTTTCTGAATTTCAATTGGGCTTTTCTGAATTTCAATTACGATTTCTGAATTTCAATTGGGTTTTCTGAATTTCAATTATGCTTTTCTGAATTTCAATTGTGCTTTTCTGAATTTCAATTGTGCTTTTCTGAATTTCAATTGTGATTTTCTGAATTTCAATTGTGCTTTTCTGAATTTCAATTGGGTTTTTCTGAATTTCAATTGTGCTTTTCTGAATTTCAATTACGATTTCTGAATTTCAATTGTGCTTTTCTGAATTTCAATTGGGCTTTTCTGAATTTCAATTGTTCTTTTCTGAATTTCAATTGGTCTTTTCTGAATTTCAATTGGGCTTTTCTGAATTTCAATTGTGATTTCTGAATTTCAATTGGGCTTTTCTGAATTTCAATTGTGATTTCTGAATTTCAATTGGGCTTTTCTGAATTTCAATTGTGATTTCTGAATTTCAATTGGGCTTTTCTGAATTTCAATTATGATTTCTGAATTTCAATTGTGCTTTTCTGAATTTCAATAGGGATTTCTGAATTACAATTGATCTTTTCTGAATTTCAATTGGAAAAGGTGTAGTGAATAACCCAAGGAACAGTTTTATAATATTCTTGACCTTTTCCTTACTTCGCACTAGAGATGGGAGCGTGAGTGAATTTTGACTCACGCACGCTCACGCTCACGAAATAAAAAAAGTGCTCACGCACGATCACGCACGAAATTATTTTTTTGCTCACGTTTACGCACGTTCACGTCAGTAACTAAAATTTTTCTCACGCTCACGAAATAATCACGCTAACGAAGACTCACGAAATTAAAATTAACAAATTTTTATTTCACGTTTTTCGATTTCTTGCACAAAAAGTATTGATTTTCCTTAAAACAATAATAAAAATTTATTTAAATCACAGTTTTATATCAATTACCCTCTTAAGTCAATATAATGACGATTTTTTACTTGTTTTTTGCACAAAACAATCACGAAAACTCACGAAACAAAAGTTACTCACGCACGAAACTATTTTTTCTAATCACGTGCACTCACGATCACGTGAATAAAAATAAATTTACTCACGATCACGCGTGATTCACGCGTGAATCACGAAAAATTCGTGTCACGTGCGCATCTCTACTTCGCACCCTGAAAAGTACGAAGTTGAGTTACTTGCGCCTTTTGGCAATTCGGAAGGATGCAGAATTGATAAGGTGAATTCAGCATCCTTTCCATATTTGGCAATTCGTAGTGCTTCTCTATGAAAAGGCTCGTTGGGTTGAGCTCAATGATTTCTTTCGACATTTCAACTGGAAGCTCTGTTTTCTAGATGACAATGTCAACACCACTGCAAAAATTATTGTGAATGTGATAACGCTGGGAATGAAATCATTTATTCCATCAAAGCGTATCTCGATAAAACCAAAACATAAGTGTTGGTTTAATCAGACGTGCATGAATGCAATCAGATCCAGAGAGGATGCGTTCAATAACTGGCGGATTGACGAAACCCCAGTTACTATTCGGCTAAGTAAACAGGCGAGAAATGAATGTGCCAGAGTACTCAGACGTGAAAAGCTTCTATACGAACAGCGTTTGCTTACAAAGGTCCTTGCTGCTCCTCGGGGTAGCAAGACCTTTTTATCATTAGTAAAAACAGTAAAGAATAATGCTAGTTTGTTTATTACAGATCTTATAAGGAATGACCAAATATTCAATGACCCAGTTGATAAAGCTAATCTCTTCACTGAGATTTTTGCAAGGAACTCAAACTTTCCGGTTAGAAATCAATTACTGCCCGAACTCGAAAGAGTATCCTATACTATGCCTTAGATATTTTTTCGAGGTTTCATCAGAAACCTTTTTAATGCACGACTCCGGGGCCGGACTGAATTACTGCACTGGTGCTGAAACAGTGTTCTTCGACGCTCGCTTGTCCATTGGCTAAACTTTTTAGCTTTTCCTACCGTGGAGGGGTCTTCCCCTCTTGCCCGAAGGTGGCCAATGTTCAGCCCATCCCCAAAAAGGGGCGAGACCACTAACCCTGACAATTACCGCCCAATTGCAATTTGCTCTGCTCTCTCGAAGGTTATGAAGAGCATAGTTAATTTCCATCTTGTGAGCTATCTAGAGTCTAATTCGCTTCTAAGCGATCGACAGTATGGCTTTCGTAGAAGTCGTTCTACGGGAGACCTGTCAGTGCTGCTTTCGGAATGTTGGAGTCGGTCCATACACCAATTTGGCGAGAGTAAAGTGGTGGCTCTGGATATTTAAAAGTCATTTGATCGTGTGTGGCATGACGCACTTGTATCAAATCTTATTGCATTTGTTGTCGGTGATGATTTCTCTCGATTTATATCGATTTTCTCGGGAACCGCACTATTCGTGTTGTTTTGAATGGGGTTTCATTCAACGAGTTTCAGTTTAATTCAGGGGTACCACAAGGTTCCGCAGGGCATTGGTTCTATGGCAATACTGGAAAAAAGTTGTCTACTTGTGTCTCGGTGGCAGCACCTGCAAGTGAGACTTTAGTAGCATACAAAATTTTAAAAACTCTGTAACTAACTTTTGCATGCAAAATTTTATATGTAAGATATTTGATAGTTGCTACGAGTATATGGAAAATTACATAGTTATCTGAGCAGTATTTCCTGAGTTATTTGAGCTCTTACTAAGTTTTAGTATTAGAATATTCTTAAGCTATTATTAAGACATGCGCCCCCTAGGAGGTAGTAGAAGAAATAAATTTGTCTTATCTCATATATTATAGTCTCTGAGGTTCCGTTCTTTCTCCTACCCTTTTCCAAATTTTTCTTAACGACCTTCTTAGTCAAACCTTCAATCTATGTACTCTTATGCAGATGACAGCAATATTTGTCATTCATTTTCTTTTGATCATAGCCCTAGCCTTGTTCAGGCCATGAGATAGAATATGAATGACAAACTTAATCATGACCTTTCTACAATCTCCGAGTGCGGTCTGGCGAATAGGGTCGATTTTAATGCCCGCAAGACCCAATGTTGTATGTTGACTCACAGACGATCTGTGGAATCAACGTCATCTGTATCCATGGGTAGTATAAATATTGAATCGGAATCAGACCCTCTTTAATGTTCTGGGCATGAAAATACAATATGACGTTCGCTGGAATCAACATGTTTTTCAAGTGTCGAAAGAAGCATTTAAGTGTCTTGGTTTCTTAAAACGGTGCAAAAATTACTTCACTCCGTCTGAACTTACTATTTATACCGAACGAAGTTGGAATACAACTCACATATCTGGTCAGGGGCTTCAATGTCGGTTGATGTTTTTGGCCCGGTGCAAAGGAGTACGTTTAAGCCAATCAATGGCAGGGTATCCAACTCTATTGATTCATGGGTGCATCGTCGGAACGTTGGTTGTGCGTCATGGTTCCACCGATATTACCATAGTAAGAGCTCTGCTGAGATAAGTGAACTTATCCCTGCGACTCGGGTATACGTTCGCAACTTTTGTTAATCCAGTAGATCACATCCGTTTGTTGTCGATAGTCCAATGAATCGCACAACGCATTACAGAGAGAATTCGTTTCTCAGTCGAACTAGTCGTATATGAAATTAACTCCCCACAGAAGTCTTTCCAGTCAGTTACGATTTGGAAAAGTTTAAACTAAATGTCCACAAACACTACTCCCTATTTCCTCCTCCTCATAACCAATTTTCCTAATACCAACACAATGCACTGCATTAGTAGGGGGCATCCCCTGACTGTTGGCTCAAAGTAAAAAAAAAATGTACCAAAAGATACTTTCTTTATTGATGATGCTTTTTTCAGAATTTTTAACTTTTAATATCAGAAGTTTTTTTTGAAAAAGTCTCTTACAGTTAAGAATTTTTATCTAAAAACAACATACACTCAAAAAAATGGGGGGGTGAAATAAAGCCATAGGCAATAAGGCCATATGGCCTTATTTCCCAAAGAGTTGAGAAATAAGGCCATATGGCGTTATTACCAACCACTGTTGGAAATAAAGCCATATATGGCTTTGTTACTCATTTGAATATTTTTTAAAAATGTTCATCATTATTTTAAGGAGAGAGGGGAAATGTATTTCCACGTAAATCCTGCTACCCAAAAAAAATTATTTAGCGAAGCCGCTAAATTAATTTATGGAGTTTGAAATGGCGTACGGACATAGCGCCCAAGGTCTTATCGCCCAAAACCGTAAATGTCATATCGCCCAAGCTGAGACATATAGCCCAAAATGATAGGTCTAAAAATGTTATTTCTCCCAAAACCAAATTGTCAAAAAATCCAAAATATTTTTTTTGAACGAAATGTCGAAATTACGACTTCTATGATTTGTTTTTTTTTTTTTAATAAAGGTTTTCTGCGTAGCCGGCCTTTGGCCGGGCTTAAGGATTACATACTCCATGCATTAAACCCACCCTCTCTGCAAACCAAAGCTATTTTGGTTTTCAGGCCTTTTTGAGGCATAACGAATTTGAAAGCGCAAAGGCCTGCTACCCTAGAAAACTTTACTTTGCGGAGAGGGTGGGTTTAATGCATGGATTTTGTAATCCCTAAGCCCGGCCGAAGGCCTGCTATACAGAAAAACTTTTTTTGTTAAACAATCTTTAAATTAAAAACCCTGCCAATAAAAAATTGGCGCCTCTAGACCCCTCTAAGTTCCGAGGTTCCTGGTACGTGTGGTTTTTTAATTTAAAGATAGTCAAAAAAAAAATTTTCTGCGTAGCCGGCCTTCGGCCGGACTTAGGGATTACAAACTCCATAAATTAATTTAGCGGCTTCGCTAAATAATTTTTTTTTTGGGTAGCAGGATTTACGAGGAATTATATTTCCACATTTTCAACTGATATGGCATTATTTCCACTTTGGTTGCAAAATCAATATGACTTTATTGCTCAATCGTGTTGGTAATAAAGCCATATGGCCTTATTTCCCATTCAATTGAGAAATAAGGCCATATGGCCTTATTGCCTATGGCTTTATTTCACCCCCCCCAAAAAAATACGTTAGTAGATTTACTAATTTTTTTTGCTAATGCTAGTTAGCTTACTTTTAGCAAATTTTTAGTTGAGATTAGCATGTTAGCAAAAAATTCTTGTAAACTTCATTTAGCACATTAGCAATTTTAAACAAACTTTGAACTAATTTCTTTTGCTAAATTTGAAATTGAGTTGACAACATTTTTACAAGATTTTTTGCTAACATTAGCAAAAATAAATGGTTAATTTTTTTTTATTTTCAGAAAACTTAAAATGGCGTTATCTCGGAAACTAAGCCAGATAGAGCAAAATGGAGCGCATTTTTGGTTCTTAGAATCACCATACTTTCGCGGGTCCTCTTCACATGTGTGGACCCTAATGGGACCTAACTTTGGATCCAAAAAAGTTAGCATTCCCGAAAATTTTAAAATGCTTATATCTCGGTAAATATTGCCAACACAACAAAAAGTCCAACACGTAAAACAAGACCGCAAAATAATCAAAAGCTCTCCGAGTAATATTTTTGAAGTTATCGAGATTTTTAATTCTCAAGACCCCAGTGATCCCCTAAAATCACGTATCTCAAAAACTAAGCAAGGTAGAGCGAAACGGACACAAATTTTGGATCAAAAACTATGACGATTTTTAAGGAACCCAACTACACTGATAGAAATTTGTACATAACAATAATGAAAATCTACATTAATGTTATGAAAAATGACGTTAAAAAGGAACCTATGTAGGGTTTTATTGAATTAATGAAATGGGTATCATAAAATGTAAATGCAAGAACAAGTTTCACTAAATTAATGAAAATTGTTCATACAAAATATAAATTGTATTTTATGAAAATGTTTCATTACTTGAATGAAAAAAGTATTTAATTCTAATGAAATACTTTCATTGAATAAATCCTACTTTTTATTTTTGAAATGAAATACTTTTATTTTTAAAATGAAATATATGTATGAAATTGTAAAGACCTTTTTATAGAATTAAAAATAATAAAAAAATGTTTTCACTTAATTTTCTCGCACAAAATTTTACTCCAACCTTAACTTGTAATTCATAATTAAAATACATTTCGCTTGCAAGTTCCAGAGGCATACCAACACATTCCAATTCTGTTGGAACTTGTAAGGCAGTTCCCAGCAATTCCTTAGAATGTCTCTGTACCCTGGGAGCTATATGCCAAACTGCTTGGCCATCCTTGTAAGACATGCGGGAGTTAAGGGCAGATCTTGTTTTCAGAAACATTGACTCCAGGGACTTGACCGCGGCTTGACTGTCAGAATGGACGTTGACTGCAGTTGTAGACAATACATTGCAACTCAATCAGTCAGCCACTTCCTTTATTGCCAGCATCTCTACCTGGTAAACACTGCAATGATCTGGCAATATTCGAGCCAGGCTCGACCAAAGCTCCAAAAAGAATCCAAAGCTCACTTGTTCGTGCAGCCTCGATCCATCCGCGTAAAAATTTATGGAAGCTCCACTACCGGAATGCCCCTCATCCAAGAATCCCTGGATGGTATAATAGTGGTAAAATGGCGCTCAAAAAGGCTCATAGACACGGCGAGCCTCAGCGATGTTTAGGTTCAACTTTGGTGTCGACGAAAAGTGTAAACGCAGTTCGATTTCTAATTGATTAGATGTCACAAAACTGTTAACAGCGAAATCGTAGCTGATCGCATTCGCGGGATATCGCGAAATTTGTGTTTTCTAAAATTTTGACAATGAAGTTTTCTAAGTATCTTCAAAAACTGAGTATACAGTTTTAATTGTATTTATTTACAGGTCACAAAACAGTAAACATCGAAATCATATCTTTTCAATTTCGCGAGAAATCGCAAAAATTAAAAAAAAAAATTGGAAAAAATTGTATTTTTCGCGTAAATTAGCCGTCAAGGTATTGATTTAAGCAGTTTTACCACCTATGCATACAACATATTTGTCGTTTTTTGATTTTTCCTTTATTTTAGACACTAAAGAAAAAATAAATTAATTAATATAAAAGCTTGAACAGTAATTTTGCAATTTCTCGGGAAATTGATCATCTATAATTTTTATGCTTGCAGTTTTGTCAACTTTAATAACCTCGAATTCAAACTGCATACCACATTTTTGTCGTTAATTGAAGTAAATGTTTTTACAGACCAAAAAAACACAAAATAATGAATAAATAGTAGTTCAGGGAGTTTTTTTGCGATATCTCGAAGAATTGAGCAGGTAGAATTTAAATGTTAACAGCCTTATCACCTTTAATCAACAGCAAATCAAACTGTATTTCGTGTTTTTCAACAATGTTAAAGAAACTTCTTTAATTAATCAAAACAAAAAATACCCCCAAAAGCTAATTTTCGCTATTTCTCGCCAAAGTGAGCAGCTATAATTTTTTTGTGGGCAGTTTTAATTTCTTTCAACCTACTCAAATCAAACTGATACTTTTTTTTAATTTCTAAAGAACCGGTTTTAAAAAATATCTAAATAATAAAAAAAAAATCATATAATTACGCGATATTTCGCGAAATTTAACACCTACAATTTCGATGTCAACAGCTGTGTGACCTTTGATCAAGCACAAGTAAAACTGCATAGATGTTTTTACGAAATTTTAAAGAAACCTATCCAAAGATAAAAAAACGAAAACAAAAAACAAAAGGAGAGGAGGACGAATGATGATTACTAAAAAATTGAATTTATTCACCATAATGCAATTTCACCTTCTTCTGTACGAAAAAACAATAGCAACAACTACACAAGAATTGAAAAACCATGATTTAGTTGATACTTGCTTAACAGCCAACTTAGCGTATCGGTCTAGAGTGATCGTACCTAAGAGGCAGTTAATAGCAAAAACATAACAGATCATGGGTTCAATCCCTGGTGGCTGCGATCTGTTAATAATTTTCACATATAGAATAAAATTGACTATTAACTGAATAAATTTGACATTAAAAGTTTTTCTGATGATTATAATAACTGGATTATATGAAACTAGTAAAAAACGAACCAGGATGTCTAAATTTTTAGAAAAATAAATTTTTCTTTCACACCTTTCTCAATTCAAACCATATATAACATGATTAAAAAATTATAATACATAATTATAATTAGAGCCTGAGCTCAACTGTCTTTACAGAAAAACAAAAAATTAAAAAATTAATTTGGCGATTTCTCGCGAACTAAAGAAGATAGGATTTTGATGTTTACTGTTTTGTGACCTTTAAATAAGTACAATTAAAACTGTATACTCAGTTTTTGAAAATATTTAAAAAACTTCAATGTAAAAGTTAAAAAAATACAAAAACGTTAATTTCGCGTTATCTCGCGAATGCGAGCAGCTACGATTTCGCTGTTAAAAGTTTTATGACATTTTATCTTGTAGAAATCGAACTGCGCTTACACTTTTCGTCGACACTAAAGTTCAACCTAAACATCCCTAAGGCTCACCGTGTAGAGGAAGTAGAGTCCACATTTTGTGGCATCGTTATCTTCTTTAAGATCGCACTATGGCCACAATCGCTGCTCCTCCATTACAATGTGCTATTAAGTCGAATTGCCGATGTAGCCGCATACTGCCTAACCAATATGTCCAGTGGTATTAGGTGAAGGAGAATTTCTAATGCAGCCAAAGAGCACCAGTAATGCACATCGACGCCATTCGCTGTATCTTCGTGATAAAGACACAGTTCACTTTTGTCTCTTACCCCTCAGCTAAAGCAACAAACACACACAAAACAAAAACAACAAACAAAAATTTGTTATTGTTTTGTGTGTGTTTGTTGCTTTATGTTTCATTATTATGGAAAATGAAGCTGAGGGGTTAAGAACTCTTGTCCACCAGACAATAATTACATACTGTAGAATTGGACGCACCACCGCTGTATAAATCCAATAAATGAACCCAGCCTAGAATGACAAAGTGAGTATACCCCTATACTGTGGTTGAAGGGAATAAAAAGTGAAAAAGTAGCGAAAAAAATTCGATATTTTTTCGCCATAAGAAATTTGAAAATATTTTTTCCTCAGAGACTAGAGTTTTTTATACTCTACAAAGTTGGGGCACAGACTAATACAGACTCGACATAAGTGACAGGTGTCAAAAAAGTAGTCGTGAACCATATGGTTAATTTTTTCAAATTATTCTACGAATTAGGTTAGAAAGAGAAAGCTGATATAACACGCCATAAGAAAAATAGATGCCAGATCGGTTTTTGTTGTTTCACTCACTCCTAAGTCGTAGACAGTGTTGCCATGTTAGCGTAAAACGGACTAAAAACCGCTCTGTTTTCTCCTAAAATCGCTCAGTTTTTCCCCATTTTTTCTAATAAAACTCTACTGTCGAGTCTGTATATTGTCTATGGTTGGGGGTTGTGCTAATTGAAGTTTTTGGTTTTCAAATTTGTATGGTACTAACTGGAGGTTACGTTAACTTCATGGACACTAATAAAACAAGTTGAACCTTTCTTTACCAATGTGAATCCTTTAGTAAATTATGAAATGTATAATTATTTCTAAGCGTATATTAAAATTAATAATAAAATATTTATATTTGATTAATAAACACATACACACACATACGTACATATATTTTAACAAATATATTGCTAATGTTATCTAAAAGATAAATAAACAATATGAAAAAAAAAACAAAAAATAGATTTATTTACATTTGTGTGACTACGATAAGAAAAGATGATGATGCTGTGTACTGGTTGGTGTTACATTAAACAATCATCTTATTTAAAAGATTTTTGAGACATTTAATTTAAAAACAAAATGTATTGTATAATAGCATACAGACAGACAGACATACATTAAAAGCAGTGTTTTTGTAGGCTTTTATTATTTAATTTGCAGCAAAAAAAAAAAAAACTTAAATGCATTGAAAATAATAGAAGAAAAAAAAAAACGGAAAAAATGAAAAAATACAACATTAAAAGCAATAAGCTAACATCAAAACAATTATGATTCATTAAACATTTTTTTTTTATGTGAAAGAGTTAAACATTTTTAGAATACATGATGTACTGCAGCTAAAGATAAAACAAAAAGATAATGATGATTTTGCTAAAATGGCAAAATCAAGAGAAACTACACTAGTAAACATAATTTTAATTATGAAATTTAAAATTACTATAACTGAATTTTATTTAGTTAGGTTTGAGTCCATATTAATAATTTCTGAGAAATAGTAACACCGCTCAACAAATCGAAGGTTTTTGACTCCGGTTTGAACTTTGATACAAAATTTTTAAAGATTTTGACTCGCTGATTCCAAATCTGTGCTCCAAAATTTTCAATCACGTCTAGAATTTTAATTATTCGCGGTTGAAAATGCGAAAAAAACGCGTTATTTGCCTTTTTTGAAAGCCTGAACAGCAGCCACTTGGTGGAATAAAAAACCTGGTATAAAGCGTTAGAGTAGAATTGAACTATGATCTCAAATATATGATAAAAAAAAAATTGAAGTTGTTGTACTATTATTGGCCAAACATGTATTTAAAAAAAACACTGTGAAAAAAGTTAGAAAAAGCACCATTTTTAAAAGGCTCTAAAACAAAAACCAGATGATCAACCTTTACTGTGATGAGCTCAAAATTTAGGCAAAAGTTCATTCTTTCTTATAGACTTTTAAACCCATTAAAGATATCTTCCGGTTTGTACGAAAAATAACACAGAAAACTTAAATTTGTAAAATATTAATTTTTTAGTTTTTATTTGAAAAATATCAAAAAAAACTAAGGTACCTTATCTTTTTTACAAAAATGATAATTTTAACAGAATCATTTTAAAACGCAATTGTAACCCAACCAAACGCAATAATTAGAAAAAAAATTGTTTTCTAGTATGTTGGAGACCAAAGACAAATTATACTTTTGCGCTTTATACCAGATTTGTATTCCACTCAATGGCTGCTGTGCAGGCTTTCAAATAATGCAAAAATCGTAATTTTTCGCATTTTCAACCATGAATAACTAAAAATCTGGACGTGATGGAAAAATTTGGAGAACAGATTTGGAATCAGTAGATCGAAGTCTACTAAAATTGATCACCAGAATTCAAACCGGAAAATGAGTGTTGAGCGGTGTAATTATTGCACAATGAGAAAATCTGAAAAAATCAAGTGACAGCACAGGCTAATTGGAGATGTCGACAGCTTTCGAAAGATGCCACACTTCCATCATCAGCACTCCTTCGATTGCCACACTTGATGTGTGGCAGAATAAAATTAGTCATTTAAATGAAACTTTTGAACAAATAGGATATAGGAATTACTTTTATTACGAATAAATGAAACTTTTGAACAAATAGGATATAGGAATTACTTTTATTACGAATAACCCGTATACACACCATCGCCCATGGTGTATTCATTTGGCACAAACTTAATCAATCTCAATTTTTTTACAGAGTTGTGTTTTTCTCATCGTTAACCCTTAGTAGAACATTTCAAGTCTTGAGAATGTCTGTTCGGTTTAAATTTTTTTCAAAAAAATTAAAACATTGCCAAATAATAGTGTTGGAAATTTGTATAGGACTTTGTTATTACGATCTACACAAGAAAAGAAAGTTGATTTATTACCAAAAATTACCAAAAATAATGGTTTTTTACTCAATATGTCGAAAATTTCCTATCCCAGGAAAATTTTTTAGAACCGATTCTGACAACACTTGTTCTAGAACAGGTTCTTGGGTAACCATACACTATTACACTTCTCAGGAATTAAAAAAAAATATGTGTCAAAAAAATTAATATTATTTTTTTTTTGGTTAACAAAAAAAAAAAACACGAAATTCTACTAAAATAGCAGGAATAATCGTGAAAATTGTTGAAACAAAGGTGAGTAAATTAAATTTTCATTGCCTGGGTCGGGACAAATAGTAATAACTAGGGCAAGTACTTTCATGCATCTAAAAATCGAAAATATGTGCCTATAATATGCGTCTAAAAATTCAAAATATGCACTTAAAACCTAAAAAATATGCATTTAAAAATTATTGTTTTTACAAAAAAAACATTAATTAAATTTTGTCAAATACTTTAAGGACCTCGACAGTTCTTACAGCGGTATTTTTGAGTGGAAAACATTTTTTATAAGTAAAATATTTTTTATTGACACATTTTGTGATAAAAATCTTTTTATTTTGAGGATGTTTATTCTGGCTCGAGGTCATTATTTTCTTTACTAATTAAAACCATGATATTCTCATAGCATAATTTTCAAGAAAATTAGTTTTTTGTTTTAAATTTATTTATGTTGATCGAATAAAATAATTTTTATTTTTTAATAAAAATTAATTAGAATTTAAAAATCTTTTTAATTAAACAAATTTACTTGAGAAGTTTTTTTTCTTTGAGTCAAAAAATTTTTATAAAAAAAAAAAATTATTTAAGAAAAATTTTTTTTTAGAACCAGTCCTAATATTAAATGTTTTTTTTTTAGAAAAAAAAATGCTTTAAAAATATTTCTTTTCCCTTTTTTCGGAATTTTCCCATTCTGAAGTCAATAAAAATGAACTCAAGGAAAAGTGAAATCCAAAAAAATTCAATTTTCCTGTAGGAAATTTTAAATTTAAAGAATTTTTTTTCGTTACGATTAGTAAAATGTATAAGAATAGGAAACATTTTTCAGAATCTAAACATTTTACTTCCAGAAGCAATTTTCTATAAGAAATGACTCAGAATATGATTCCTGTAAATAAAAATATTTTTCCCATAAGATATAGGTGATAGGTTTTGAATTTCCTAAGAAAGTTTTGATAAAATATTGATGAAAATTGAAAAAAAGTCCAATTTATATGAAAATATGCAAAAATATGCATTTGAACCAAAATATGCAACTACAAATCGATGCCATTTTATTGAAAATTTCTTGATTCGGATAGATATTAAGTTTGTTGTATGATTAAAGTGCCGGGTAAAAACATGCATTTTCATTAAAGTACTTGTCCTAGTAATAACATTGTGTTCCAGAACTTTCCGGGTAAAGTTCGGTAAAATGAGAGAAAATCAAAAAACCTCTCACGATACCACAAAAGTACGGGAACGCTAAAAACCACATTTCAAGCCCAAAATAATAGAAAATGTAAACAAACCAATAACGCTAAAATATTTTCGTAAGAAAAATTACTTTAAACAAGAAAACATTGTAAAAGTTTATTACTTTAAACAAGAAAACATTAGAGGTATTCAGAGTCTTGCTTGCCAGCCCTGGCACTGGTGGTAAAAGAGCACTTTTCAAAATTACTTTTCAAAATACATGTATTTTTTGAAAGAAGTACTCTTTTGCTACATTGCCAGGGCTGGCAACAAGACTCTGAATACCTCTATTGTAAAAGTTTATTTTAATAAGGGTATTCATTTCAGAAAATGTAAAAGTGGAAAAATGAAAAATGGAAGATTCCACTCTCATTGATGTGAACGGGTACATAAAAAAATATGATAGAAAGTTTCCAAAAATAATTAAATTATTCGCTGAATGACCCAATTAACTTATAAATTACACTTTTTACTCATTTTGTTAGTTTTTTCTTGTTGTTTAATTCTTAATTTCTATTATTATAACCAAAGTTATTTGTATACATATTTTTTTCTAAGAAAAATTTCAAACACATGTTCTATAAGGGCTGCCGAGGTAGAAAAAACTGACATGACAGTTGCAAATCTTTGTACTTTTTCTTTGGCTAGTAATGAATGGCAACGCTTTAAATAATTGGAAAAATGTAACTTTTTACTCTGATAATTTTACGCTTGGATATAGGTTGTTTAAATTGCAACTTTTAAGTGGAAAATTTTTTCATGTGTTTGTTGTAATAAAAAGTTACATTTTTACAATTTTTCATTTTTACAACCGAAAAAAAGCTGAAATGAATACCCTTAATAACAAATTATCTTTTTTTTGTATTGAAATAACACATTTCCTTGGTTTAGTTCTTTATTTTATTTAAATTTCCAATTTAGCTTCACAAAAAAAATCAGCTGTTTTTTCAACATCTGACTGTTACCAATTTACCCGAAAAAAAGTGCGGGTAAGTTCGGCAAAATGAGAAAATAATCTATTCTCTAAAAAACTCTCTCATTTACCCAATTTTTGCGTACGGGAACGCTTTTCGGGCTGGTTTGGGTACCCGCGGGCACCCGCGGTAACGTTGTGGAACGAACCTTATATTTTTTATTTTTGTTTGGAGAAAATCCATGTTCTGGTATGCCGTTATTGTAAAGCCCAAAATGCAACTTTGGAGGCGAAAAAGGATAAATGTCTGTTAAAAAATGTAAATACTCCATTTTTATATGATTGTCTTTATCTTTGTTAAATAAATTAATGCAATTCAAAATATTTCTTTAATTCTCATTTCTGTTCCAAATTTTACTTCTAGAACCGATTCCGAGGAACAAAAATATGTTCTAATTTTGCTTACAAACACCAGTTGCTTTTGGGACAATCCCTTTGTAAAAAGAATCAGTGTTGCACAATAATTAGAACAGGTTCTATCTTTGCAACCGAAAATTTTTCTGGGATATATCGAAATGTGATGAAACCAAAAGCAAACGAAAGTAGACATATTCCGTAACAAAAGCCTCAAGGTTTTTTTTAGTTTAGCGCTAGATTTTTTTACACGCATTTTAAGTTGGTGAACTTTCATTATCAGGGAAACCAAAAATATGCTCTAAAAAACCGGTTTTATGCGCTAAAAATATGCAGCAAATAACGGAAAAATCGTCCTTAAAATGTAAAAATATGCTCTTAAAAGTTCAGTTCCTCTTTAAAATTCGACAAAAAAAAACGTTAAAAATAAAATTTTTTAAGTCTTATTTAAGAAATTTATAGATCAAACTACTATTTTGGAACTTTTTCACAAATTATCCCTTTCCAAACAGTTTGTAAACTAAAATCTATTAAAAAAAAAGAAAAATTTTTGATATAAAAATTCAAATTTTTTTTAACTCGCAAAAAAGTTCTTCAAAATTTTTTTAGCAAAATATTTTTTTCTTGTCACCAATATATAAAATATTTTATGCTTTTCTATTATAATATTAAATTTTTCGTAAAATATTCTCTCAAAACACTAAAATATGCCCTAAAAATATGTTTTTATGCCAAAATATACTCTTAAGACTAAAATATGCAATAATATGCTTTTAAGACCCAAAATATGATTTAACAAATCGATGCCAGAATTCTAAGTTGTTCTGAAACGGATAAATACATTACCCATGTATCAATACAATGCGTAGGAAAATATGAAATTGCATATTTTTGGTTTCCCTGTTCATTATAATTATAATAAAAATTGCTTGAAAACTATATTTATATATTGCGTATACTTAATTTTGTAATTGCCTTCAAATAACAATCATACGCAACGGTGCACAGTGATTTATTTTTAATAATTTGGGTATTCAGTAAGTAGGCACTGGACCGATTGCAGCGAAATTTTTTGTACTTCGAATAAAAAAATCATGATTTTACGAAAAATGTCTCAGAATCGGAGACTTTTTTCGCATAGAAATATTTTTAGATTCTCAGACTCTGAGACCTTCTACTATTGAAAAAGTCTCATTTATATGCTGTTCCATTACACCGTGATACAAAATCGAACCGGAATGGGATGAAACCAAAATCAAATGAGAGCTGACTAATTTTCATAACAAAACCCTTAAAAGTTTTTTTAAAGTTCGGCATTTAAAGTTGGAGATTTCAAAGCATTTAAAGTTTTTCTGTATTGAATATGTCCTACGTTAGGGCCCCCTGGTGGTGCCCTTATTGGACATGTGGGGTTCAGCGTCAAAACTTAAGGCCGAAATAACGTTAGCTATAACCGGTATGAATTTCGCTGTAATTGGTCCCGTACCTACTTACTGAATAGCCAAATTATTTAGCAGTGCCCACCAACTCTTTTAGACAACCGCTGACCAACTGCTGACATGTCCTTTGGGGACATTTGGAAACATTTTATGAAGATGTCAGCGATTTTATAAAGGGAGTGCCGACTGGGCTATAGCCAGACCTATATAAATTTAAAACACATTGGATTTAAAGATTAAAATTCGTTAATTCAAATTTTTATTAAACTATATCGTTTTTATAATGTATGAATTTCAATGAGCTTTTTATCAGATCAAAGATTATTATTTGAGCTTTTTATCAGATTAAAGATTATCATTATTAGTATATAAAACATTTTAATTTTTTTTTTGGATTAAAGCTTGCTTAATCATTATTGGAAAATAGAATATTTTTAAAAAAAGACTTAAACAAATTTTGAAAATTCATTAATTGCCAATATAATTAAGCCAAAGAAGATAAGCTGTATTCTAAAAAAAGTTCATTGATATTTGTACATTAAGGGTGATTTATAAGTTAACTAGCCTTGGCCACCCTTATCTACTATTTCCCAGTATTGGGGAAACAATTTTCCGGTTTTAAATAATTTTGTAAATACTGGAAAATATTAGAAAAGGGTAGTCAAATTTTGTTTTTAAAACGATACAGAGTTTTTAAAAATAATCTTTATTAAATTTTAATCTGTTTATAATTTATAATTTATTTTTTATTATTCTTCAATTAAATAACTGAGCCCAAAGGGCCATATATAGTTACAAAAATACTACTCTATGTAAATAAATACTACAATGATATAATAAATTGTAATAATAAAAAAAATTTAATTTAACCTAACGAAAGAAGAAAAAATTATATAAAATAAATTATAAATTATAAATCTGTTTATAAAAACAAAACTACTACTCTTCCTCTTAAAAAATATTTTGTAATCCTTTAGAAACCTTTTTCTTTTTCGAAATATCGGACGTTGAAATTGTTGGATTTTTGCAGCAACTTTATTTAAAAACATGTAAAAAAGATAGGAAGATTACACTTTTAGCTGTCCTGATCACGAAGTAGAATTTTTTGGCGTTTTTTCGATTACATTTTTTTAATTGGAAAATTATGTTTATTAACAAGACACAAATGTTACATAGTGTAATTTTTCTTTCTAGTTCGACCCTCGTAGCAAATTAAAAAAAATTCAAAGGTAAATTTTAAGATTTTTGTATATTACAGACGTCCGTAGTCCGTAGTAAATTCCGCTCGCACTCCCGTCGATTGTTTGGAGCCATCTGTGAAAATATTTAACGCGTCAATTGGAACGCAACGCAAGTTCAACCAAAATTCTCCAGTCGGAAATTCAACTTTAAATTTCCGGTAGAAAAATAGGTTGGGCACTATGAAGTCAGTGACAGCGTTATTCAAATTGTCCATGCTACTATGTCCAAAATTTCGACGTTAGAACAAATTTGACTCTTTGAGTCTGAGGCATGCCTTATATGCCTCACCCTTAGCAAAGACGTCAATTGGCGGCATATGCAGTATTGTGTCGATGGATGCAGCTAATGTTGTTCTTAGGGCGCCTGTGATACTCAGACCCATTTGCCGTTCGACTTTTTGAATTTACTTTTACTATTAACTATTTTACTATTGAAGAGTCATCTCCCTCTCTAGCGCTCTGTGACAGACCATAACTCCGTAAAGTAAAATATGTCTTACAATGGAAGTACAGATCTAGGTCTTACAATGGAAGTATAGATCTAGTTCGTGATCCTTGGCTCAATTCCATTCTGACCTGTCTTCTGCCATTTTTTTTTTCACGACATCCTTCACCAAGTATGCGATGGCCTTCCTGATCGCCCACTTCCTTTTGTATTTCAGTCAATTACCATGCGTTCAATATCTTCTTATGGTCTTAGGATATGACCCAACCAATTCCATTTTCTCTTGAGGATTTCACTTTTCACAGGTATTTGGTTTGTCCTTTTCCACAGCTCAGTGTTTGATATTGTTGCTGGCCCAAAGATGTGAAGAATTCTTCTAAGGGATTTATTGACAAAAACCTACAGGCTGTTTATCTGGCGTTGATATGTGTTCCAGGATTCATAACTATAGAGAAGAGTGGATGTAACATTTAAGGAGAATAGCTGTAATTTTGTTTTTATTGATCCAATGCCTGTTAAGTAGAGTCCGATCGAATATTCGGTTTCGGTAGAATATTATAGTTTCGGTATTCCGTTTCGGCCGAATATTGGGGTTTCGGCCTTTTTTCGGTATCGGTTCGGCCTCGAAAAAGTGGTTTCGTTGGGACTCTACTGTTTAGCCTTATTTATACGACTTTTAATATCATGATCAGATTCTCCAGAGGATGAAATGATGCTTTCTAAAAAGGTATCCCAACCCCTATGAACCGATTTTCATGAAACTTAAAATATTAAAAAAAAAAAAACAATTCTTAGGTTGTGGTTCCTCGGCTTAATGGCTATATCGGGGATCAAGGGGTTCAAAAAAAGGGTAAAAAAATCGCGAAAAAATCGTATAAGAAAGGTTTTTTTTAAAGCCTATCCACCGGTGGCATAACCTTCGAAGAACTAGGCTTCGTTAAATATTTATTTTTTTCATGAAAATGTGTAAATTTTGGGGGTATTTATGTGAAGACATAGACCTATGATATCCATATGAATATGAAATAATCTTTATTAAATTCAACTCGATACGGATTTTTGATCTAGACGATATTCCTGTTAGTTATCGAAATTTTCCCGACGGTCCACATTGTTTCATAAGGGGACAAGGAAACTTTTAAACACTGATATGCTCGATAAGCCGAGACAACCAACCTTAAAATTGTCTATTTTATATATTTCAAGTTTCAGACAAATCGCTTTGTAAGAGTCGAGATACTTTCCTTGTTAGATAGCATAATTTCGTTTTCTGAAGGATCTGATCATGATATTAAAAGTCGTATAAATAAGGCTAAACAGTAGAGTCCGACCGAAACCACTTTTTCGAGGTTGTATTTAGTTGTACAACACAGGAGCGGCCAGGTCTAAGGCCAACTTGTTTACATCTTAGGTCGTTCATAAATGTAGGTGTCAACCTCGTGTAGACGATGCATGTTGTGGTTTTGTTGATCAGACTTAGAAGCGTTATTCCTCTACAATTTTTGCATTTTAGAAGATACCCTTTTTTGGGGAATTTGATAATAACACCTTTTTAAAGCTCGTATGACACCAACTTTAGGTTCCAAAAGTCATCAACGATAGGTTTAATGATAAGTGCACTGGTGGAAGGATCGCCTTTTACAAGTTACGGAGATATAGAGTCAATACCAGCTGCTTTAATGTTCTTGAGGGACTTTATTGCATTTTCAACTTCCGTAATGTTGGGACAACTCATCTATATCAGTGCTTTCTTCATGATTTTCGCATTGGTAGTTCCATTTAGAGGCTGTAGGTGTGGTTAAGGTCATGTTCCGTTTTCGAGATATTCGTGTTTTAAAATTTGAATCTAATTTATAAAGCCAGCTTGTTCACATCTTAGGTCGTTCATAAATGTAGGTGCCAACCTCGCGTAGACGATGCGTATTGTGGTTTTGTTTACAGAATTATAAGAGTTATTCCTCTACAGTTTTTTTTTTAATTTTGAAAGATCCCCTTTAACAACACCTTGTTAAAGCTTGGATGACACCAACTTTAGGTTCCAAAAGTCATCAACGATAGGTTTAATGATAAGCGCACTGGTGGAAGGAGCGACTTTTAGAAGTTACGGAGATATAGAATCAATACCAGCTGCTTTAATATTCTTGAGGAACTTTATTGCATTTTCAACTTCCGTAATGTTGGGACAACTCATCTATATTAGTGCTTTCGCCATGATTTTCGCATTTGCAGTTCCATTAAGAGGCTGTAGGTGTGGTTAAGAGCATGTTCCGTTTTTGAGATATTCGAGTTTTAAAATTTATAAAGAATATTGTATGTGCGTAATAGTGAAGTTTTTAAAACGCCAATATCTCAAAAACGGAAGGCGTTATAAAACTTCAGATGGCAGATTTCGAACCAAGAGGTCTAATTTATACAAAATCAAGTCCAATTTAATGTGAGCAACTTAAAAATGCTTTAAGGGTCTCCCATTTAAAAATATCTTAAAAACGTAAGGTGTTAGAAAGTTTGGAGCAAATTTTGAATAAGGAGGTCAAAATCTATCTAACTCATTCATGAAAGTGCGAGTTTTTATGAATTTGTTCAACAGTGTTATCTACAATAATACTCGTACATTACCAACGATAATACTTTATTAATAACAGGGCTTTTCATTTGTTAACTTCGAATCCCTATCTGTTGCACGAAATAAGCTGTAAGTCACTGTATATATTTTCTCTTAAAATGTTTAACTCTCTTCCACCAAAAAATGTTTAAAATGATATTTAAAGAAAAAAGTGTTACAAATAAATAAAATGTATATAAAACGATATGATATTCTTTTGAAGAAAATAATGAAAAAAAAAAAATATAACAACATTCATAGTTTTTTTTACTTTCTTAAATCTTTTTTAATTGATTTTTTTTTTTTGTAATTTTTATAAAACAATACACAACATACCTTGGCACTGATATCCTTGTTTACCAATTCCCCTGTAAAGGCAAAAAATGTCCGTAGCTTGTATATATGTATATACTCAAGATATATATTTTTATATAGAGGTTTTAGAATTTAAATTATTAAATGTTATGTAGTAAAAAAAAAACAAAATTATAAGAAAACAATATATTTTGCGAGCACCATAAAAATGAAAGAAATTATTATGATGAAACGGAAAATATAATAACGTATAAATGTTAACAAAAAAAAATAATTGAAACGCATTTTTCCCCTTTTCTCTTGCAAAATTGCAAGTATAAACTATATTCTATTCCAAAAACAAACAAAAAATATAGCATACAAAAACACATTTAAAAGCAGTTATATTGAACAATTATCCAAATGGAAACTAAAATTAAAAAAAAAACTAAAAATAATAAACTAATCCATAAAAATTAAAACAAATCCTACACTGAATGATCCCATTTTTCTTTACATAAATTAAATCCCAAATAAACAAAATTTCAACCAAAAAAATTGTTAATTACTAAAAGAAGTAGTTTAAATAATAAGTGAAATATAAAACGAAATATATGGATGATTTGAAATTGAATAGGATAATAGTTTAGCTTACCAAATGAACTCGCGACAATGTGAACAAAATGTTGGTTGGCGTAAAAATGTTGCCATGAATTTATGACCATTAACCTAAAGAAAATGTAAAATTGAAATTATTAAAGTAAAAAAAAAAAAGTAAATCAGTTAAGAAGATAACCCACCTGATGTACACGACGGCGCATAGCACCGCGTCGACGATTAAAACCAGCTCTTTCTTTAAATTCCTTATTGGCGCCAGCGCCTCCAGTAACAACATGATCGACTTCAGTAGTATCTTTGGTAGTATCTGTTTTTTAGTTAAAAAAATATGATAAAATTTTTTATATGTATATAAGTTTTTAAATATTACTACACCATTTATAATTAAAAAAAAAATAGTAAATAAATTATTTCCATTTGAATTTTACAAAGAGCAAATTAAAAATCAATTGGAACTTAAAGATTCCATTTAGAATTTGAATATTTATTTATTTGTTAAGTACTTTATTTTCCAGATTATTGAATTAGCCTATTCTTGGCCCAACAATAAGTGAATAATCTTACAATCTAACTTAAATACTAGTTACTTTCTAGGGGCCATTTTGAAAAACTGGTCTCTTAAGGCGGCAAGTATGCACGTTGCAGTCTGATGTGTGCTTGGGTCCGGGTAAGGGCTCTCGCCAATGGATTTGTATGGTTGCCGAGCTTCCCTCGAATTTTATTCTGATGGTTATAAACTCTTCTCTAACTAACGGAATATTTAAGTCCTTATTTCACATTTTTGACATACCAAGATGCTCCCGTAATGATTCTCAAAAGTTTCGATTGTGCCCTCTCTATAAGCTCAATATTAGACATACTGGCTGTACACCATAGTTGGATACCATAAGTCCATATTGGTTTTACTTGCTCAATGGTTCCATGTTTTTCGAAAAACGACGAACTGATGAGCAGGAATGTTATTATTATTTTCCATAATTGGAAGAATATTTTGAAGAAAAACTTTTTCCAGGCATTGGAATCATTTTGACCTGAGAAATTTTCAATGTGTCCGGAAAGTAACCTTTTTGCAAAATCGCAATTAAATATTTTCGTAAGAACAGTAACTGCTACAAATGGTAGGTTTCTTTAATCATATTTGGTGTGACTTACAATTAGTCATCATAGGCGCTTTCTAAGGGTTTATCTGAGTTTGAATAATTTTCTCAACATCTTGGGCGTTAAGCAATGTATTATTAAAGTCGTGATCCATTTACAGAGGCAGTTTTGGGAGTGAAAAAATTTTTTCTGCCAAGTTTAGCTCAAAGATAGTTCTTAAATGTTCTGCAAGAGTATGCTTTCTCCTCTTCACTGTGTGTCCAATTGCCACATTGGTTTAATTTTAGTAGCTTTCCACAGTGACTTGTTTGCTGAACTTGTATTGTATAGACTTTCTACATAAACGCTTTTTATTAGATCCTCTTCCAAATGAAAGACTTTTCTTATGTTTCTCGTAGTTTCAAACAGCCTTCGATTTTCGGCAGAAGATCTTCTGCTTTGCTTTTCTCTTATTAGCCGTCTCTTGATGGCCAATAGTTGCTCCATTTCCGAGTTTGAAACATAAAAACTGCAATTAGAGGGAGTAACGGGTCATCACACCAGAGAGACGTCCCTTGTAAGTGAGGAGCATGAGGGAAAATATGAATGATACACTCAAAATAATCACTCTGTTAAATTACAGAGATACTCTGCTGAGCCAGCAGAAAATACCATAGATTTCCAACCAGCAAGATTTTTTGTTATTTTACGAAGAAAACTCTGTAAAATGATTTCGATAAAAAAAAACTGTAGATTTACAGAATTATCTATAAAATGTAGATGAAAGCGACCAGAATTTTACCAGGAAGCATGGATAGTAATAACTTGACACAAAATAAAGTCAAATGCTATAATTTAAATGCGCCCGCTTAAATGTTTCGCACGCGAATATTTGACTTTGTAGAAATTATTTATAAACTCGCTGGATGTTCTCACGGTTTTTTTTAATAAACTTCTCATTTTCAGTTCCACATTTGAGCGGGGTCATTCCAGTAAACACTTTTATAAAATTAAAGGGAAATCGTTTAAGAATGCCTTGACTTTATTGTATATCTTTAAAATGCGCTTGATATGGCTTTACCACAATGGTCCCTATTTGATTCCTGATAAATTTTTCCTTCCTTAATGTGCAAGTTGTTTTGAGAATTGGGAAATGCCATCATGTAAATTTGCCCGCTTTAATGCTTCCAAATTGTAAATTAACTTTTTTTTGTGAAAATTACGAGTTCCTTTAATTTTGCACTACACCTCGTAAAATTTAGCATATTTTATTGCAATTTAAGAGGGGTTGAAATACTTGGACGTTTTTAAAGAAATTTTAATTTGAAAACCGTATTACAGAGTAATAGTAAAATTACAGATGAAATTTAGTATTTTGGTTACGAGAAAATAAAGTATTTTTCTAAAATCTGTATTTTAACAAAAAAAGCCCTATTTATTCTTTAAAATAGAGATTACAAAGAAAAAAATAAAATTACAGATACAATTTTGTTTTTCGGTCACAAGAAAATACAAAGTATTTTCTTTAAATCTGATAACTTTGTCAAATATCTGTCGAATTGAGATTACAGTCATTTTACAGAGTATTTAACAGAGTAATTATTTTGAGTGTACACTCAAGACATTTCTACAATCTCAGAGTAGGGTCAAGCTAATAAGGTTGATTTTAATGTCTCACAGAAGAACCGTGGAGACATACATGTCGCCTATATCAACGTATAGGTATTAAATAATAGGAAACACTTGATTTTCTGGGCACAAGAATATTGTGCGATGTCTTTTGAAATAAGCATGTTTTTCAGGTGTCGAAAGAAGTATTCAAGTGTCTGGGCACTGACTAATACAGACTTGACACTTATGATAGTAATCTTTTTTTTTAACTTTTATTTTTAATATTGAATCTGCCCTTGTGAGCCTAACAATATGTAATAAAATCTTATAACTAAATTTAATAACAAGTTACTCCTGTTACAGAGCCATGTTCATATAAGCGCCTCTCCTCAACTGGGCGGAATATCGGCTCTTCTTAGACTTGTGGTTAAACGATTTTCAGTCAACTGCCTCGGTAGTGGGTTAGGGTCACTCAGGAGTCTAGCAGTATATTTCTCTCGAATTTTTGAGAACTCCTCCTTTACAAGAGGTATATCCAAGTCCTTGTGTATATTTGAATTTCTGATATACCAGGGCGCTTCTGTGATGGTTCTAGGGATTTTTGATTGGGCCCTCTGTATAAGTTCAATATTGGAGTTGCTTGCAGTTCCCCATAGTTGTATGCCATAAGTCCATATTGGCTTTAATATACTTTTATACAGGATGACTTTACAGTGGAGGCTAAGCTTGTTATGATCACATATAAGCCAGTGCATACTGCAGGCTTTAAGCTTCATTTAAAGCCTCTTAGCTTCAATGTGTCGACGCCAAGTTAGGCGTCTGTCTAAATGAATGCCAAGGTATGAAACAAATTCAGACTGTGATATGTTTACATTATTCAGTGTATTTAATTCCAGGGACGCTACGACTGCATTTATCGCTCAAAATAGCCTTGTCATCAGCAAATGTCGATGTTATAAGATTATTGCATGTTGGCAAATCGTACGTAAAAATTAGATAAGTGTGGGGCCTGAACACTTCCTTGTGGGACACCTGCTTTGATCTCGTAGTCGTTTGTGACAAAGTCTTTATATTCTACCCTAAAAAGACGGTGTGAGAGGTACTCTACACCCAAAAAAAAACGTGGGTATTCAATACTAAAAATTTAACTAATTTTAGTCCAAAAGGACCTAGTGCAGAAATTGGTAACCAATACTAAAATTTTTAACTAATATTAGTCAAAACCAGTAAAAATTACTAATTTTAGTACTTTGAAGATACTAAAATTAGCAACAAATTAGTAGATTTGAGTACAATATCACTTACTAAACCTTTTACTGTAGAATTATTTTGAGTGTAGAATTCTATGAATACTAGGAGTTAACAAACTTTTTATGAGACCCTCATGTCTTACTTTATCGAAGGCTTTAGCTACATCTAAGAATATAGCAGAACAACATTTTTTGTCCTCAAAAGTTTTTCTTATTTCTCAAGTATTACGGTTCACTTGCTCGATATGTTGCTCACGGAAACCAAACTGATGAACTGGGATGATGTTGTGACTGTTCAAAAATTGAGTTTTTTTTCTTAAGAAATATTTTCTCGAATAGCTTTAAAAGGCATGTAGTAAACTTATAGGCCTATATGAGGATGGTAATGTGGGGTTTTTATCTGGCTCGGGTATCGTTTTTATTTGGGAAATTTTCCACGCATGAGGAAAACATCCCATTTGCAAAATTGCGTTAAACAAACTTGAGAGCAACGATGTCGCAATACTCGGTAGGTTTTTAATCATTACTGGAGTATTCAAGTCAAAACCAGGAGCCTTTTTAGGACAAAGGTTGCCATTTATTACAGTATGAATATCCAGGACGTCCATGTAAATATTATCAAAAAGTGACTCTGATGGTTCTGGTTCCAAAAGAATAAAATTATTCGATGGGGGATTTGGCAAAAATACACAACTGAGATAGCTAGCTAAAACAATTGCTCTGTCTTCATCTCTGCATGCCCAAGTACCATCAGGTTTTCGTAGTGGTTGTTAGTGTCCGACCGAATATTCGGCTTCGGCCAAAAAGCACTATTCGGCCACTATTCAGCTTCGGCCACAATTTTGGCCCAATAGGCCGAATACCGAATAATTGTATAATATTTGTGCTCACGTGTTGAAAAACACACTAAACTAACTTTTAATCACATTAGTAAGCCACAAAAACAGTTTACTAAGTGTTTTTGCAACTAAAAACATTTTTTTTCAATATTCGGCTTCGGCTTCGGTTTGGCCGAATAGTGAAAATTTGGCCGAATATTCGGCTTCGGCCAAAAAAGGTGTATTCGGTCGGACACTAGTGGTTGTTCACCCTGGTGGTTTTATATTCTTTGTTGCTTTCCATAAAGAGAAGTTTTCGTATTCACAAGACTTTCCACGTAAGATTCATTAATGCAATCCTCCCCCATATGAAGGGCTTTGCTAAGATTTTTGCATTCTCTGCTTCGCAGCAGGCGTAAGTAATCTTGAATCATATGTTTATTTTTTCGTTTTATTCTACAATTTGGGTTAGAAGGAGAAAACTAATATAAAAAAAAGATTTGCCATGTTTGGTTAAAACTAGCAAAAACCACACTTTTTTCTCCTAAAATCGCTGAGTTTTTTCCCGTTTTTAGTTATAAAGCTCTACTGTTTTGTCAGTTCTAGTATGTCATTTCTGTTCTAGTGTCTCTTCACAATACAGCAGCAGACACCAAAATTTCCACATGTATTTTGTTGTTGGCATATTTTGTATTTTGTTGTTGGCATAACAACAAAATACATGTGGAAATTTTTCTGTCTGCTACTTGCAGCTGTATTGTGAAGAGACACCTAGTCTGGATTTTTTAAACCAGTGTAAAACGTACTTTACTCCATCTGATCTCCTTACTATTTATGTCGGTTATATGCAACCGAAAATAGAATAAAACACCCACATGTAGGCAGAGCTTCAAAGTTTATTTTAAAGCTTTTGCACCGTGTACAGGTGAGGAATTAGAATTCTATTAATTCATTGGAGCATCGTCGGAATATATGACCATTTTCTATAGATATTACCATAGAAGGGTTCTTAAGATATAAGCAGGCTTATTTTCCAAGCACGAGTATTTGTTATGCTTGTTTATTTAGCAGAGTACATTCGTTTGTGGTCGATTATCCTGTTATTCGGTCGAACAACCCGTATGGTAAACAAACTTCCTGCAGAGGTATTCCTGTCACTTATGACTAAGGAAAATTTAAGTCAAATTTCCACAAACACTACTCTGCTTTTCTCCTTTCCACACCCTATTTTTCTGACCAATACAAAGCACACATTGGCGTAGGAAGAGCATTTTTCAAATACTTGGTGAATGTATCGTTAACCTTTGATGTTACCTAAACCAAGATTCACCACTATTTCAAAATGGAAATGCAAATCATTATAATTTAGATTCTGAAACTTGACTTTTTACAAATGTCAAATATTTTAATCTGCAAAATCCTATTTTAATTTAAGTTAGAAATGGTGTTTTATTTATTAAATTTCTTACCATTTTTATTTTTTAATTCTATTATAACATGAAGTTTTCCTTGAGGTTCTAAATTTACCCATAAATCTGGTACATTACTTTCGTGTTGCAAAATATCTTCTAATGGTATTATACAATTTGCCACAAAGTCATCCGGTGGGAGTGCTGCATCATGAAATACCGTTAAATTTATATTTTTTGCATTAGTTACATCATGTACAAATTGTTCATTCCAAACAGGATCAAATGTTTTTGGACGTGTTGTTGAGCGATCTGAAATTAAGAATGTAAAAGTTAATATACACGCAAAAAACAATTAAACTTATTAGCTACACATCACGGTCATAATCTCCAAATTAGAAGTGAGGACTATGACCATTTCCAAAAAGGTCATAATCCCAATTAGGATTATGTCCGTTCCCTGTTGGAATTACGAAATTTCGGTCATAACCCCCATTTATATTACGGGGACTAAGTCTAAAGCAATTTTAGTCGCAGACTCTGTTTTTTGCGGAGAGGGTGCACTCAAAAAATTATGATTGTAGATTTCACTACAAAAGACAGTTAAAACAACTAATTTTTTTGTTGTTTAGGCGTCCACTTCATTTTACGATGAAATCAACCAAAAATTTTTGTTTTCTTTAACTATTGATTAATAACTACAAAAAACAACTTCAAATCACAGTTATTTTTAGTGTAACTTAAATGTTCGGAATTTTTTTATTATCAAAAAAAAAAAAAACGACGTAAAAATAGTTAAAATTGTTTGGTGATAATTCCTGCTGCATCTGCAATCCGGCCACTTTTTTTTTTCTTTTTTAATTTTTTTCAAGTTTTTAGAATTCAGACGCGTTTTTCGTTTTTTTTTTTCAGAAAATCGCATTTGACTATTAAATTTTATAAGAGTTTTGTTATTTGCTTGTATTTTCTTGTTTTAACATAGCGGATGAGTAACAAATATTTGCAAAATAATACTCATACGCTATGTTGAAACAAGAAAATACAAGCAAATTACAAAATTGTTATGAAATGTAATATTTAAATGCGATTTTCAAGAAAAAAACTTGTCGGATTTTTTTTGTGTGGTTAGACAAACATCTAGCTGACGATCTTGATAATGTTGTCACCTGCAACAGGCTCTCGATAAAACCCAAAACTGGTGTCAATCAAAGAGGTTATCTATTAACCCAGCTAAACCAATAAAAAAATAAGTACCTTTCACTAGGAAGAGAAAACTTAACCTAACCATGCCAACTTTGAATGGCATAACTATAGATTTTTCAGGGGTTCAATATCTAAGAATTATACACTCAAAAAATTATGTTAGTAAAATCAACTGAAAATGTCAGTTAAAACTGCTTTGTAAGTTGTTTTGGGGTCAACTACTTTTTCAGTTAAATCAACTAAAAATGTTAGTTATTTTAACTGACAAAAAACAACTGACTTATGTAGTAAAAACTACTTACATTTGTAGTCAAAACAACTAAAATGTAGTAAAAATAAAATAATAAATATATATTTTTTTTTTTTTTTTAATTTTTCAGAAAAAAAATTGAAGACCAAATTTTTTCCAAGTTTTTTTTAAAAAAAGTTGTGAAAAATAAAATAAAATTTATTTTTATTTTTTGGAAAAAAAAATTTCTTACTGTTTATGAGTAATTTTTGTTGGTAGTTGGTTTTACTAATTTTTTTACTATTTTTAGTTCATAAAAGTACTAATATACAGTAATTTATTAGGTTTTTAATTTATTTTTGTTAGTAATAATTCCGTAAGGGGGCGCTTGTTTACAAGCAGAGCCAGCGCTGCCAACTTTGACGATTTATCGTCATTTTGACGATTTTTGAAGTCAATTTTACTAAAATGACGATTGACGATTTTTGATTTTCGCCAGGAACATAAATGACGATTTTGTTAAATGAGGAAAAAATGGTAAACTTTTGTCAAAAAATTCAAATTTTGTAAGCAAATTCTTTGAAGTTCACTTAATTTTTTGAAAAGAAAAGAGAAAAACCTATATTTTTTTTAAAAAAGATAGTTACTTTTAAGAAAAAAGCCTAACAATTTCGGGAAAAGACAGGAAATGTTAAAAATTCACCAGAAAAAACATTAAAAAAAAGTTTTTTGGTTGAAAAATAGACTTGTTATTAGAAGTGGTCTATATAAATTAATTGGTGCGTTAAATTTACAACGCTCCAATATCGGGATGAATTTTAACATTGGGGATATGCACAAAAAATCAATTTCAATAATTTTCGTCCTTGGGCCATAAGCTTTTCTTAAGTTTCAAATTTCAGGTAAATTAATTGATAATTGGGACTTGAAAAGGGTCGAGGACCAATATTTTGGGTAGTTACAAAAATCAACGGAAACTCATTACACTCTGGACCATGAAGTGGTCTGGGGTATTAACATTTTTAGTATTTATTAGCGTAATTTTGTCATGACGATTTTTTGACGACAAATTTTTTTCAACTTGACGATTTTGACGATTTTTTTTTTTAAATTGACGATTTCTCGAAAAAAAAGTTGGCAGCACTGAGCAGAGCTACCAACTGTTTTTGCTGCAAAATCGTTAAATTTTAATTCAGTGTTGCCATTATGTTACATTTCGGGTATTTGCTGGTGCTTTTTTGGTTTTGCCGTTTTTTAAATACGCGTTTTTAAAGATAAAGTATTTACGGTGTTTTTCCATTTTTTTTTTAATTTGTGATTTTTATATTATCAATAGATTTTGCTGAAATTTGAAAGTTAAGCCCAAGACCTAATGAAATTGGGAAAATTTCATCCATGTTTGGACCTTGGCTTCATACAAACAACCCCTTTAAATTTGAATTAAGTGACTCTAACAACCGTATAATAGGTATTAGGGTATTCAATTAATCGAGGTTCTTGTTTAACCGGTTAATCGAGCAAATAATTAATCGGGGTTAAGATTTAATCGGTTAATAATCGGTTAAATTTGAATTATTCGATTAACCGAATAATATTAATTTAAAATTTAAATTGAATATAAAACCACGGATATTCCGTACTTTTAAAAATTTTATTATAAACAAGTAAGAAATCTACATCCGCTATGCCAAAGCTTCAAATACCCCCAACAATCTCAGCCCAAATAAAGAAATTTTGCATGGCATCCTGAAAGATTACCCAATCCAAAATGACACCAACGTGAAAAATATCACCTCATAATTAAATGTCAAATTTGGCCCCAATTTAATGCGAAAAAATGACAAAAAAAATAAAGCTATTTTTATGGCTTTATTGTTTGGTTTCCAAATTTGTTTTTTTTTATTTTTTAGTGCTAAAATTACAATAATTTCATCGCTCAATATCTCCGTGATTAAAAAATATATCTGAAGGATTCCAAAAGTATTTTTTTCAGATGTGCTAAACTATTTTCACATCTAAAAATATTTCGCGGTTTTATAGGGTCCCGAACATTACGAAAATCTGAGTTTATTCACAATCTAATTAAAATGATTTCAGTTTCCTACTATAATTGAGTAAATTTACACCAATTGCGTAATTCTACTTAAAATTATTGAAAATTTACACAATATATAGTAGTAATTTATTTGAATTTGTATAAATTTACCAATTAATAGTTGGAAACTGGACTCAATTTTTTAGTATGCAGTATTGTAAATCGAAATCCTAAATATCTCAATATGAGATAGATCAGTTCTAAGGCCAGATTCAGATTACGCGCATGAAAACGATTAGAAAAATCTATTGTGCTGGAAATGTTTAACAAATTGGCTAGGGTCATGAAGTTAATTTTTTTTAAGCCGAAATAAATTTTTGGGGCCTCGATAAAATATTTTCTTGACGACAATTTTACACATTGATAAAAGAGAGTTTGATTAATTTGTTTATACCCTAACTTCTTTAAGCAGAACCGTAATTTACAGAACCTTAAACAGCAAAAAATAACCAAAAGTAATAAAAAAAAGAAATTTCGGTTAATCGGTTAATCGACACAAATTAATCGGTTTATTTGTTATTTGAAAATTGGCAATTTTAAATTATTCGAACAGTTAATCGACCAAAATTAATCGGTTAACCGATTAACGGTTAATCGATTGAATACCCTAATAGGTATCCTGTCAAAATGAGCAGGTAAACGTGTTTTGTGTTAACAAATCAACAACCCAAATGTTTTCTCAAAATTCATTAAAATAGAAAATAATTGATTTAAATTGTGCCGACGAGGAACTTTCGGTGGTGGCGACTCGCCCCATTTGCTTGGTTATGGAGTTGTATTTTTGTAATGACGCAATAAAAATATGTATTTTAGATAGAGTTAAATAAAGAAAATTGGGGTTTATTTTCGTAAAAATGTCAATACAATTTTTTTTACAAAACCAATTTACACAGAATTTTGTGATCGAATTTGATTTCATCTTAGGTGTGAATTAGGTATAGGTTCATGTAGTGTGAACGTGGCCTTACTCTATACAGGATTAAAGATTTTTTTGGGGATAAGACTCAAAATAATGCATGAAAAATTAAAAAAAAAAATTAAGGCCTATGGTAAGCGGTAGGGAACATCTAGTGCATATTTTTCCATTTTTTGTGGCTATGCATTACATGGTAATGCATACCGTTACTCCCAGTAGATTTATTCGCCGATATTCAGTTAAAAGAAGCATATTTCTCTCAAAATTGTTTTATATGTGTGTCTGTCCATGTTTGGACTTTCCTACTTGTATTTGTGTAAAAACTTTTTGGTACATATTTTCTAAATTTTTTTACAACTACGTATTTTTTTAAATATTTAATGACTGTTGTTTTTTTTAAATTTTGTTTACTGTCAAAATAAAGTAAAATGCATAAAAATTAAACTGATAAAATACCCAAACATTTCATTAAAATAGTTCTGTGGCTTGATAATTGAATGTAATAAAAAAAGTTTGTTTTAAATTTAATGTTAACCATTATCTTAATATTATTTGAGTAATATGAATGTAATATTATTTTTACTTTTGAATGTATCAGCTAATTTATTTAATTTATAATAAAAACAAATATTTTTTTTTTTGCTTTTTATCCTTTTTACCTTAAAAAGCACATTTTCCATTTTTTTTTTCATTTTCTCTTTTTTCTTGGCGCTGATTTTTGTTTTTTTTTTCATACTATTTTTGCGTTTTTTTTTCATATTGATAATGGCAACACTGTTTTTAATAGCGAGCAAATGCTCCTTCACAATTCAGCAGCAAGCAGCAGACAGCAAAAATTAAGAGTACACTATTTAATTATAATTTCACTAAAATGCCGTATTTTTTATTTCTTAACATTGCAAAATCACACATCAAGTTGCAAATACAATAAGTACAGCTTTTATAAATTTATAATTAAACAGGTACTTTATATTTTTTGCCGTCTGCTGCTTGCTGCTGCAGTGTGTGCGAACACTACGTTTGCTCGCATTAACTGCAGTGCTACCAACTGTTTTTTCTGTTTGTTTAGTGCGAAAAAGAATTGGAAAAAGTAACAACGCGATACCCAGTCACGGAGTGTTTGTAAAAAAAATATATGTTAAATTTATTTAATTAAATTGTGTTAAAGTAAATAAATATAAATGTTCTTTATTTATTTAAATATGCACATTAAATAAAATGCAATTAATAATAAAACTACATCAGTTTTTTTGTTAAATCGTTTTTTATTTCAATGATTGTGTAAGAAAAAAATTCAAGCTGAAGAAGAATATTATGGATACACACACGTATACAAAAAAAAATGTATGTATAAAAAAAAACACCCTCTGTAGTAAAATGTTTGTACATACATTTGAACATGTATTGAGAAAATATTATTTCTTTTTTATATTTTTAGCAATCGTTTACGTGGTACAATCAACGCTACATTTTTTTAAACAGCTTAAGAAGACATGTAATTAAGTATATCTTATAACCGAAGTGAAATAAAAAATCATTTATATATAATTTTTTCTGATTTTTATTTACTAAAATTGATATAGGTAGTAGTTTTATTAACTAAAATTAGCAATTTTATTTACTTAAATTAGTAATTTTTTTTACTAAATAGGGCAAAAATTTGAAATATTTATGATTTTTTTAGTAATTATATTTACTAAATTTGTAGTAAATTGCAGTAATATTTACTGTTTTTTTAGTATTTTTCATGTACTACATATTAGTAACAAATTTTAGTACTGATTACCAATTCCTGCACTAGGTCCTTTTGGACTAAAACATTAGTACTCGTAGCTAAATTTTTAGTATTGAATACCCACGTTTTTTTTTGAGTGTAGTAGTTCAAAAAAACGACTTAAAATAACTAACAGAAATAGTTGTTTGATATTTTTCATACAAAAACAACTGACTTTGTAGTTGAAAACAACTAACTACTGTAAAATATACAAACAACTAACATGTAGTAACTTACACAATTTTCTGAGTGTATTAGAAAAATCCTTGCTATGGAACCAGTATCTAAATAGTTTAATAACCACAAAGGCCACTAGGGCTACATATGCCTGTCAGAGGCTTTTTGGGAAAACCTGGGGACTGAAACCGCATATGATCTTCTGGTCCTTTAACACTATTGTGAAACCTATGCTGCTTTGGTATGGCGACCTAAGGTTGAACAAAGAACGTCCAGTCTGCAGACTCGTTTGCATCGGCATCACTGGGGCTGGAAAAATATGTCCAACCAACGCTATCTCTGTAGTGGAGTTTGCTTGCAAGAGCGTCATTAGGTTGACATATGAAAATTCTTTAGCTTTTTATTAATAACCTTGTTCTAAAAGTCAAGGACATAATATTACCAACACACGTATTCACCAGGAACTTCGAAATTAAAATCTTTGAACGGAGCGAGTCATCAAACAAGACCTAGGACCCTAAACCTAATTCCATGGTATACGGACGGGTCTAAGCAAACCAACAAGGCTATAGGCGCAGGTATCTTCGGAACCAACTTTAAACGTGCTTTGCCCATGGGCAAATCTCCATCTATATTTTTAGGCAGAACTGTATGCCATTCACATATTCGCGACCGAATGCATTGTTAGAAGGGCAAAAGGTTCACTCATATATGTATATAATGTCTGACAGTCAGGCTGCACTGAAAGCTGTCATAGCGTATGATGTGTCATCGGGACTGGTCATGAACTGTTTAGGACGGGATAACGACCTGACCCTGGTATGGATTCCGAGTCACGAGGGTCATACGGGAAACAAACGTGCCGACTGTCTAGCAAACCGTGATGCCCGTAGACCATTCATCGTTTAGGTTAGGTTAGGTTGTAAGTGGCTGCTGACGTTTTACGTCAACACACGTAGACTCTGAGGTCCATTGTGATACCACGGGACCGTAATAGGTTTCCCTACTACACCTTTTCCAATTGAAATTCAGAAAAGATCAATTGTAATTCAGAAATCCCAATTGAAATTCAGAAAAGCACAATTGAAATTCAGAAATCATAATTGAAATTCAGAAAAGCCTAATTGAAATTCAGAAATCACAATTGAAATTCAGAAAAACCCAATTGAAATTCAGAAATCACAATTGAAATTCAGAAAAGCCCAATTGAAATTCAGAAATCACAATTGAAATTCAGAAAAGCCCAATTGAAATTCAGAAAAGATCAATTGAAATTCAGAAAAGCACAATTGAAATTCAGAAAAACCCAATTGAAATTCAGAAAAGCACAATTGAAATTCAGAAAATCACAATTGAAATTCAGAAAAGCCCAATTGAAATTCAGAAATCGTAATTGAAATTCAGAAAAGCCCAATTGAAATTCAGAAAAGCACAATTGAAATTCAGAAAAGCACAATTGAAATTCAGAAAAGCATAATTGAAATTTAGAAATCGTAATTGAAATTCAGAAAAGCCCAATTGAAATTCAGAAATCGTAATTGAAATTCAGAAAAGCCCAATTGAAATTCAGAAAATCACAATTGAAATTCAGAAAATCACAATTGAAATTCAGAAAAGCCCAATTGAAATTCAGAAAAGCACAATTGAAATTCAGAAAAGCACAATTGAAATTCAGAAAAGCACAATTGAAATTCAGAAAAACACAATTGAAATTCAGAAAATCACAATTGAAATTCAGAAAAGCCCAATTGAAATTCAGAAATCGTAATTGAAATTCAGAAAAGCCCAATTGAAATTCAGAAAATCACAATTGAAATTCAGAAAATCACAATTGAAATTCAGAAAAGCCCAATTGAAATTCAGAAAAGCACAATTGAAATTCAGAAAATCCCAATTGAAATTCAGAAAAGCACAATTGAAATTCAGAAAAGCCCAATTGAAATTCAGAAAATCACAATTGAAATTCAGAAAAGCCCAATTGAAATTCAGAAATCGTAATTGAAATTCAGAAAAGCCCAATTTAAATTCAGAAAAGCACAATTGAAATTCAGAAAAGCCCAATTGAAATTCAGAAAAGCACAATTGAAATTCAGAAAATCACAATTGAAATTCAGAAAAGCCCAATTGAAATTCAGAAATCACAATTGAAATTCAGAAAATGTAAACAAACCAATTATGAGTCACCACTACATATACACATTAAACAAATGCTGTACAACTATGAGAGTATTTAACTTTATTCTCTTGCTACGTATTGTAGAGAGCAGACAGACAATAATACACTCATAGAATGTTGTAGGTAAAATTTAGTTTAACTGAATTTTTATTATTTTTTTGTAAATTAATTAATATAGTGAACAAAAATATTTACTCTACCTTGACAAATGCATTAATGAAAAATTAGTTTTAAAGAAAAATAATAAAAAGTCAGTTTCACTTGATGTTACCTTAAGCATTTTATGAGTGTATTGTCTGTCTGCTCTCTACAATACGTAGCAAGAGAATAAAGTTAGATACTCTCATATACACATCTCTGTACTGCATTTGCATAATGTGTCTATGTTTGTAGTGGTGACTAATAATTGGTTTGTTTACATTTTCTGAATTTCAATTGTGATTTCTGAATTTCAATTGTGATTTCTGAATTTCAATTGGGCTTTTCTGAATTTCAATTGTGATTTTCTGAATTTCAATTGATCTTTTCTGAATTTCAATTGGGCTTTTCTGAATTTCAATTGTGCTTTTCTGAATTTCAATTACGATTTCTGAATTTCAATTGGGCTTTTCTGAATTTCAATTGTGGTTTTCTGAATTTCAATTGGGCTTTTCTGAATTTCAATTGTGCTTTTCTGAATTTCAATTGTGCTTTTCTGAATTTCAATTGTGCTTTTCTGAATTTCAATTGTGTTTTTCTGAATTTCAATTGTGTTTTTCTGAATTTCAATTGGGCTTTTCTGAATTTCAATTGTGATTTTCTGAATTTCAATTGTGATTTTCTGAATTTCAATTGGGCTTTTCTGAATTTCAATTACGATTTCTGAATTTCAATTGGGCTTTTCTGAATTTCAATTGTGCTTTTCTGAATTTCAATTGTGCTTTTCTGAATTTCAATTGGGCTTTTCTGAATTTCAATTGCGTTTTTCTGAATTTCAATTGTGATTTTCTGAATTTCAATTGTGCTTTTCTGAATTTCAATTGTGCTTTTCTGAATTTCAATTGTGCTTTTCTGAATTTCAATTGTGTTTTTCTGAATTTCAATTACGATTTCTGAATTTCAATTGGGGTTTTCTGAATTTCAATTGTGATTTTCTGAATTTCAATTGTGCTTTTCTGAATTTCAATTGTGATTTTCTGAATTTCAATTACGATTTCTGAATTTCAATTGATCTTTTCTTAATTTCAATTGGGCTTTTCTGAATTTCAATTACGATTTCTGAATTTCAATTGTGCTTTTCTGAATTTCAATTGGGCTTTTCTGAATTTCAATTGTGCTTTTCTGAATTTCAATTGTGATTTTCTGAATTTCAATTGTGCTTTTCTGAATTTCAATTGGGCTTTTCTGAATTTCAATTGTGATTTCTGAATTTCAATTGTGCTTTTCTGAATTTCAATTGTGATTTCTGAATTTCAATTGGGCTTTTCTGAATTTCAATTATGATTTCTGAATTTCAATTGGGCTATTCTGAATTTCAATTGGGATTTCTGAATTTCAATTGTGATTTCTGAATTACAATTGATCTTTTCTGAATTTCAATTGGAAAAGGTGTAGTCCCTGTCGTTAAACCATTTTGAGCTTCTTATAAAACTCCTTAGATGTTGAATTTTGACATCCAACAAATCAGAAAGATCGTACAGCTCCCTAGATCCCAGTGAAGCAAGTCTCTGACCAGAAAGTGCCGGGCAATGGCAAATAAAGTGGTCGATAGTTTCCAACTCCTCTTCATCCATGCAACTTCGGCAAAAGTCATTCGACGGCACATTTAACCGCTCTGCGTGCTTCCCTATAAGACAGTGTCCGGTAATTATAGAAACCACCGTCGAAATCTCTCCTCTTGGAAGCGATATCAGCTCACTTGTGCGCCCCTGATTAAGAGAAGGCCAAATCAGTCGTGTTGTCTCACACGTCCATCCATTTGCCCATCTTTGATTAGTCTCCGTCGCAGAACAAAGCCGTAGGTTTTGCTTGCAAGTTTCTAGAGGCATACCTACACATTCCAATTCTGTTGGAACCTGTAAGGTAGTTCCTAGTCTTGCAAGCTCATCGGCTTTGCAATTCCCTGGAATGTCTCTGTGCCCTGGGACCCATATGAGTCGTATGTTAAACTGCTTGGCCATCTCATTTAAAGACGTGCGGCAGTTAAGGGCAGATCTTGTTTTCAGAAACATTGAATCCAGGGACTTGACCGCGGCTTGACTGTCAGTATAGATGTTGACTGCGGTTGTAGACAATACATTGCAGCTCAACCAGTCAGCCACTTCTTTTATTGCCAGCATCTCTGCCTGGTAAACACTGCAATGATCTGGCAATCTACGAGCCAGGCTCAACCCAAGCTCTTCCGAATAGACTCCAAAGCCCACTTGTTCGTGCAGCCTCGATCCATCTGTGTAAAAATTTATGGTAGCTCCACTACCCGGAGTATCCCCCATCCAAGACTCCCTGGATGGTATCATAGTGGTAAAGTGGCGCTCAAAGAGGCTCAAAGAGGGAGCACAGTCCACATTTTGTGGTATTGTTATCTTTTTCAAGATCGCGCTATGGCCACAATCACTGCTCCTCCATTGCAGCGTGCTATTAAGTCGAATTGCCGACGCAGCCGCATACTGCCTACCCAATATGTCCAAGGGTATCAGGTGAAGGAGGATTTCTAATGCAGCCGTAGGTGTAGTACGAAGAGCACCAGTGATGCACATTGACGCCATTCTCTGTACCTTCGTGATAAAGTAAAGCAGGCCACCAGACAATGATTCCATACAGCAAAATTGGACGCACCACTGCTGTATAGATCCAATGAACGACTTGAGGGCTAAAACCCCATCAATATTACGCCTGAAATTCAGCTTCCTATCTAGAAATACTCCAAGATACTTGGCTCCATCCGAGAAGGTGATTTCAGTACCGTCCAGAGAAATAGGATCAAAAGCAGGAATCTTATTTTTCCTTGTAAACAAAACAAGCTCTGTTTTACTAGGATTAACTCCTAGACCACAGTCTCTTGACCATTTAGACAGATCTTTCAGAGAACCCTGAAGAATGTCCCGCAATGTTGGCAGATGCTTCCCCTTTACCGCTATCGCGACATCGTCAGCATATGCGACAACATGACAACCACGTGCTTCTAGAGATAGTAGCATTGAATTCAGTGCCAGGTTCCAAAGAAGCGGCGAAAGAACACCTCCTTGTGGTGTGCCCCTATTGACAAATCGAGATATGACGGACGCTCCCAATTCAGACGTTATACGTCTATTGGCAAGTAGGTTTTCCACCATTAAAACGATTTCACGCTTTACTCCCAGACCAGACAATGCCAATATTATCGATTCTGGGATGACATTATTAAAAGCCCCCTCAATATCAAGAAAGGCCACCATAGTGTACTCCTTTACCGAAAGCGATCTCTCGATGGTACCAACGAGCTCATGAAGAGCTGTTTCCGTTGATCGTCCCTTGCTGTATGCATGTTGCTTTGTCGAAAGCAACCTCGGGTCAATCACTCTACGCAAATATGAGTCTATCATTCGTTCCATTGTCTTTAACAAAAAAGAAGAAAGACTAATTGGTCTGAAATCCTTCGGAGCTGTGTGGGAACTTTTCCCAGCCTTCGGGATAAATACGACTCTGGTATCCCTCCATTTTAAAGGAATATACGACCAGTTGATGCATGCTGTGTATAGATTATACAGCAACGGGGCTATATAGTCCAACACTTGCTGCAACTCAGCCGGGATTATACCATCAGGTCCCGGGGATTTATAGGGCCTGAAGCTTTTTATCGCCCAGATTAATGTTGGCATATTTATTATTTCCGAAGCAATTTCAGATGCTTGGGCGTCAGAACGTTCCAAAGCTTGAAACGGCGTCATGGAATTGCCCGGAAAATGCGTGTTTAAAAGGAGATCCAGCGACTCTCCACTGGAGGAAGACCACACCCCATTAGGATCTCTCAGGTATCCTAGGGTGCAAGGAGAAGAAGCCAGAACCTTGCGCAGCCTGGATGCCTCAGAAACGTCTTCTATGTTTCCACAGAAGTTTTTCCAAGAATCACATTTTGCATTTCTGATCATCTTTTTATAACTCTTAAGTTGCAGCCTGTATGCAGACCAGTCCTCGTCCGCTCTTGAAAATTTAGCCTTATTAAAGAGCTTTCTGCAGGAATCTCTGCTCGTCTGCAACTCATTTGACCACCAAGGTGGCTTTTTTTTCCCTCTAGGCTTTGCAGAAGGGCAAGACGCATCCAGGCACCTATTACAAACATTTGTTATATGGTCAACCAGACAGTCAATTTCCGCTAAACTATGCGGTTCAGATAGGGGTACTTCATCCAAAAGCAAAGAAAAAGTCTCCCTATATTTCACCCAGTTTGTTCTTCTCAGATTTCTAGAGACTGTCTCAACCGGGGCACGCTCCCTGAGTAAAAACTCGATGTAGCGATGATCTGAGAAAGAATGCTTTTCCAAAACTCTCCAGTCATCAATTCTATCAGACAATGTATCTGATACAAGTGTTACGTCAAGAACCTCTTGCCGCGTACTTGTAACGAAAGTTGATTCACTACCCTTGTTACAAATATACAGGTTAGTGCTTAACAAAAACTCCAAAAGTGATTCGCCTCTATCATTTGTGTCTGTACTTCCCCATATCGAATGATGTGCATTAGCATCACAGCACACTAGTAACTGGTGTCCCCTAGATTCAGACTCCCGAATCAGACCGCCAACCTTAGGAAAATACGCTGAGACGAGCCAAATAGATTTCCCATGAAGCTCTAAGCTAGCCGCTGTAACATCCATATCACTAAAAGTTGATAAAAAGAATATATTTAAGCCATTTTTCGCCAAGATGCAGGCTCTTGGTGAGCCCTCACCTTTGGCAACCATCAACTTAAACCCAGGGGTCTTCAATCCGCAAACCCTGCCACACCGCACCCAGGGCTCTTGGATAAAAACCAAGTCCTGTCGTCAGGCGCAGCAATAGTGCAGATGAGGCTGCCTTACAGTGATGGAGGTTTATTTGTAGGAACCGCAACATCTTGCTTTTTTTTCCACCATCCTTTCCACCACCGTGTTATTGGCTTCATCCTCCGTGTTATCATAGAGATCGCATTCGTCCCCAGATTCGGTTTCGAATAAGCCAGATATGTGTCCCATCTGTTCTGAATCGGAGGCAACAGAACTCTCTCAATTCCTCACTGCATGGGCCTCGTCCTGAATGTCACCCATCGTGGCATCAGCTTTATCCTCCGTGCCATCACAGAGGTCGCATTCGTTACCAGATTCGGTTTCGAAAATGCCAGATGCATCTCCCATCAGCCTAGAATCGGTCAGCTGAATATCAACCTTTTCCAGATTCTCCTCCCCAGCCGACTCTGCCACTGGCTTGTCTGCGTCCAAAATAGGCTTCTGGTCGCCCTTGTAGACATTGACTCTTATATGAAAAAAGCCAAATCTAATAATGCCGTCAGTCCTGGCTAAAAGCGGAAGCGATTCCTCATTAACCAAGACCACTGCTTGACGACGAGCGCCCTCCATCTCACCCAATCTGGCAATTTGCCAATTCTAAGTTGGAAGGTCAGGATTGCAGACTTTTATCATCTTTAGAATCACCGCAGTGTCACTTGTAGCCATTGGGATCCATGCATGAGCTCTGGGTTGCGAGGGGATATCATGTTTTTCCACAACGTCCAGTCTGGCTCCAGGCCATAACTCTCCCACTTGGCTAATGGCAACCTTAAACACGGCTGCGGATCTTTCGTTCCCAAAAGCAACGAGTTTTACTCGCCCCTGATACCAACCTGCGTTGACAGTAGGTTAGGTTAGGATGGCGGTGTCCGATTGACACCTCGCATAGACCTCTTGGTCCATAGCGGTACCACAAAACTTTTTTCCGCTAGCGGTACAAATTAAACACGTTCAAACTCATTGCGAATCTTTTCAATATCCTAAGATCCATTTGCGTTATATCCTCCAAAGTACCGAAACTTATCTGACCGGTAATGGATCGGCGACTCCTTGCCACAGCTGGGCAGTGACAAAGTATGTGTTCCATCGTTTCATCTACTCCTGGTGAAGCGCGTCTTTTACAACTAGCGTCTAAAGTAAGTCCAATATTCTTGGCATGGATGCCGATAAGACAATGACCAGTTATTATCCCAGTCAGAGCTCGGCATTCCCTTCTCGTAAGTGATAGTAGATATTGAGTTTTCCCTTGATCATAAGTTGGCCACAAAGTTCTGCTGATTTTGCATGTTGTCAGTTCTCTCCACCTCCTGTTTGCCTTTGCAACATTGATGGTATTCCGTTTAAGTTTATAGTGTTGAAGTGGTGGTAAAACTGGCACCATGGTACCTAAACCATCAGCTCCAAGTTTTGCGAGTTCATCTGCCTTTTCATTTCCCTGTATTCCGTTGTGTCCTGGTACCCATAATAAATTAACCTGGTTGTGTAGACACAGCATCTGCAAGTTCTCGTAACATTGTAAAACTATTTTAGATTTAATATAATATCCTTGAAGAGCCTTCAAGGCGGCTTGACTATCTACGTAAAAATTTATGGTTGTTCCCTTGGTTTCCCTGATATGTTCCACAGCTTTAGTTATGGCAACTATTTCAGCCTGAAATATGCTCGAGTCCAAAGGTAGGTTAAAAGAAAAGTTCTGGTTTTGTTCCACGTTCGTAAAACCCGCGCCTACTCCATGTAGGGTTGCCATTCGCACTGTTTTAAACAGTACATGTACTGTTTTTTATAAAAAGTACTGTTTTATGCACAGCACCTAAAACAGTACGCAAAAGTACTGTTTTTTAAAGCGTGTACTGTTTTTGTACTGTTTTTTTATACTTATCACCAAAATGTAACATTTTTCGAAAAATGTTTCATATTTGACAAAATTTTAATTCAATTTTTAAAAAGGAGCTAAATACAATTTAATTTTATACCACACTCAAAAAGAAAAATTATTTAAAAAGTGGAAAACTTAACTAAATTCAATAATGATTTAGCTCCATTGCTATGTTTTCCTTCTTTTTATCTAAATTTTTCTGAAAAATAAGAAAAAGAAAAAAATAGAAAATGGGAAAAAATTTATTTTATTGAATACATCTCATTTAAAGTTCCGATTGCGGGCAGCCTTATTAGGTTCGGAACCCATGGGTCCAGACCACCTTAGGGCCAGTCCCATTGGTTCTATTAAGGATCGTCATAGATTTTGATTCAATATCTTTGCCCTTTTCGCTCTACCTTGCTTAGTTTTAAGGATACGGGAATTTAAGGGCCCAAAAGGGTCTTTAGAATCTTAACAGGATAATTAAAAAACTATTACACGGAGGGACTAAAGGCATAATTACTTAAGCGAATACGGTTCGGAGACGTGTCAGCTGATACGTTAGCTTGTACTAAAATATATAGAAATAGGTACTTAAACGAATACGTGACGGTGGTTAGCGGCCGAACTTTAAAACGATACAACAGCCCGTCACGCTACAGCACCGCTACAGTAGCGCTCAAGTGCCTGGGCCTTAAGACGGTCGTGTAAAGAACTGCAAAAATGTATTTGGCATTTTTTTTTTTGTTTCGGCAATATTTTCTGAGAAATGAGGAACGCCCAAATTTTTAGATTTAAATTGAGGAGTCCATACATTGAAAGAGGACCGGAGATTCTTTAGAGATTTTTAGAATCAAAAAAGAAAATTTTTTTTCCTCTTTTTGGCTTAGTTTTTGAAATTTTTGAAACATTTTTTGAAAAAAAAAATCCTTAAATTGCATAAAAATTTACTAAACCTGAAGAAAAAACTTTATCAATTCTAAGAAGATAAATATGATGAACTAATTGGTTGCAAATTATGTCAAAAATTTAAAAATTTTTATTGAATTTTACTTAATTGTAAAAAAAAAACATTTTCCCAAAATTTAGTTAGGCCTTTGTTTGAGTGTAATAATACCGTTTTCGCGTTTGCTTTTTAAAGTCGTGTTTTAATTAAAACACTGTTTATGGATTTTTTCATGTGCTTTTGATATACTACAAAAGCTTTTCAAGTAAGATATCGCGGCAACTAAGACAAATGCTCCAAAAAGTCAATCGCAATTTTTTTCAACACTGATAAAAAAAATAGAATAAATTTGAGAAGGTTTACCTAAAATGTTCCACCGTTCTGTTAACAACCTTTTATGCTCGTTTTGGCTGAGATCTATTTGAAATCAGGGTAAAAGGACTAAGTTTTTGTAGTTTGATATAAAATAAGACTTTAAAAAAAGTACTGTTTTTATTTGCAATGTACTGTTTTTTGAGACCAAATGTACTGTTATTCCATATTTCAAATCTGGTAACCCTAACTCCATGTGTTTGTTTGGATCCGTCGGTAAAGATATTTACGGTGTCTGCAGGGGTGTCCTGCCAGTTAGACCAATATTCTCGAGTTGGAAATCTTATTTCCGGTCGAAAAATAGTTTGGGCACTAAGTAATCCGAATCAATATTATTTATATTGTCCATGTTACTGTGTCCAAAATTGCGAAACTTAAACCAATTTGACTCTTTAAGTCTAAGGCAAGCCTTGTAAGCTTCACCTTTCGCAAAAACGTCAATTGGTATAAGGTGCAATAAGGCGTCAATAGAGTTGGCCGATGTTGTTCTCAAAGCTCCTGTAATACTACATCCCATAAGCCGTTGAAGTCTTTGAAACTGCTTTAGTATCACATCCCTTTCAAGTGCCTTATACCAGACTAACACTCCGTATAGTAAGATTGGTCTTACTACTGAAGTATAAATCCAGTACGTAACTCTAGGCTCTAAACCCCAGGTACTACCGAACATTTTCTTACACGCGTAGTAAGCATTGTTAGCCATTTTTATTCTCTCAACTGTGTTCATTTTCCAAGAGAGCTTACTGTCCAAAATCACTCCTAAAAATTTCGCATGAGGGGATTGTGGAATCTCAACTCCACCGACACGAATCTTCCTAAAATTTGGGATCTTATACTTTCTCGTAAAAAGAACTATTTCGGTCTTTTTCGGATTAACGTTGAGTCCGTTATCTGATGCCCACTTCCATACCATCTTCAGTGACCCTTCAAGTAAATCGGGTATCGTGTCCGGATATTTCCCACAGGACAATATTACGACGTCGTCCGCATAAGCGATGGTTGAAGTTCCCAGTTTTTTCAGTATAGGGTCTACCACTAACAGCCAGAGTAAAGGTGATAAAACTCCGCCTTGCGGTGTACCCCTAGTCGCGTAACGTGAGGCCTTAGCATGACCCCATTCAGCGGTAATTTCCCGATTGGAAAGCATTCGCTTAACCCACATGATTATGCAGTGACTAATAGATGCATTGTTCATCGCATCAATTATTGACTCCGTATTCACGTTATTAAAAGCGCCTTCAATATCAAGAAATGCTGCCATGGCATATTTTCTATATTCAAGAGATGTCTCTATCCTCTGTACTAACGAATGGAGTGCTGTTTCTATGGATTTACCCTGCTGATAAGCATGTTGCGAATCCGATAGAAAGTTTGGCGCCAGGTTAGCCCTTATATGTAAATCCAATAATCTCTCTAGAGTTTTCAGTAAAAACGACGTCAAACTAATCGGTCTGTAATCCTTAGCGGTCGCGTGGTTAATTTTACCACTTTTAGGTAAGTACGTTATAATGGCTTTTCGCCATGCGATAGGTATGTAACACAACCTTAAACAGGCATGGAAAATTGTCAATAAGTATGGCGTTATGCCATTAGCAACATTTTGCAACATGGCAGATATAATACCGTCTGGTCCAGGCGATTTGACAGTAGTAGGGAGAAAATCAGGCATACTCTCAAGAAGCCTATAGTAGATTTCATTTAGTTTAGTTTCAACTAAACTCCACTTGTCCCTTGGAATACTACAATCCCCATTTTGCCTGTTTATCACAGCCCTAACGAAGTTACCTTTCACCACTTCACTAAAAGACTGAGTCCAGACGTTGCCGGTCACCTTAGATCTCTTAGGTAAAGGTTTCTCGTCGGGCGAGCGCAACCTTTTACCAGACTTCGATGACGAGGCCGAAACAGCGGTCTGTTTGTCAGATGCGCGCATTGCCGAAAGTTTGTCCTGTTCTTCAATGACTCCTTTCGCCCATGATAGCGACGCCCTCTCACGTTCGGAGAGCTTCGTTCCATCGAGTTGGCTTAGTCTGTTAATTATTTTCAAACAAAGCCTTCTCTGGTTGTGCCTGACCTTTGATGGCTTAAGTTTCTTTTTCTTTTTACCACCAATATTAGGCTGAGCACACCTACCAGAATCAAGGCCGGACTTCAAGGTCGCAACCCTAAGACCAGTGCTAGGACCAGCACCAGTCGGTGAGGCAGAGCCTCGAATTAAATCGGTATCATTTGTGTCCATATTTTCATTTTCCTTGATGTGGTAATGAAAATATCACAAAAATACCTATTCCGAACAAACCTATTACGAACAATTTTAGTAATTCAATTTATAGCACGGAGTTACAATAAAACACGTCCACACTCGTCAACAGTTGAACGAAACCACCATTCATCGTTTCGGAACCATTCTTTGGTCTTCCACTGGGACATGTTAGGAAAAACTCAAAATATGAAGGGAGTCTTAGTTCATGGAACACTGGAACTTTTGTGATGGACAAAGGCAGGCGAAGAGATTTAAAGCTCCATTCAGCTCAGCAGCAAAGCTGCTACTATCCTTGGAAAAAGGGATCTTCGTCTTCTAACGTCCTACCTAACTGGACATTGCAACTTACGATACCACCTTAGAAAAAGAAACCTATCTGACACGGATACGTGCAGATTCTGCGAGATAGAGGAGGAGACAGTAGAACATATTTTTTGTACATGCCAAAGATACCAAAGATACTTGTTATCTCCAACTTACGTACGAAATTCCTTACCAAATAGGATTCTCGACTTTATTAAAAACCTGAACGTTTAGGGCACCCCCTTTCAGGCTGCATATAAGATCATTCTGGTCGCAATGCATAGGGCCTTTTTAATCTAATCTGGACAAACATCTAAACTTAAAAAAAAAATGTGGCCGGATTTTTGATAAAATTACTTTTTTAGAAAATGGAAAATTTCAGAACGGGTTCTGAGTCCAGAGGGCTAATCACGTAAAACGAAAACGATAGACGATGCATAAACGACATCAAAATAACTATCGTTTTGAAGGGAAATTTTAAAGTTTTTCTTTATTAAATTGTTAAAGAGTGTTGTCTAATCCAGAAATGTTAAAAAAATTGTAAATATTTTGATTAGTTTAGGAGCTACAAGGCTCCAAAAATCGACGATAGTTAACTATCGTTTTACGTGATCACAGTCCAGGTTTTGAAAAATTTAAAAACCAAAAACGCAGTTTTCTAAGTTTTATATAGGGCTATTAATACAACCAATTCAGAAATTCTGTAGCGGCCTCATATATGAGGCATTCCACACCAAATGTCCAACGGAAAAACATGTGTACCGTAAACTTCTGAATATGTTGTATGGATAGCCCTATATGGAACTTAGAATATTGCGTTTTTGGTTTTTCAATTTTGCAAAAACTGGGCTTAGGAGGCGTGGTCAAATATTGGAAAAATGGTGAAATTTGTGGCGAGTTGCCTTGATTAAATATTTATCACATTAAAACGGAATGCACCACAATCCCAAAAATTTATATTCTTATATAGTTTTGTATGGGCTATCGATTAAAATTTTTTTTTGAAAAATTTTCAGAACCCGTTCTGAAATTTTCCATTTTTTAAAAAAGTCAATTTATCAAAAATCCGGCCACTTTTTTATAATTTTTGTTTTTAAGTTTAGATGTTTGTCAATCCACACAAAAAAATTCAGACACGCGCTGTTCGTTTTTTTCGAGTAAATCGCATTTGAATTTTAAATTTCATAACAATTTTGTACTTTGCTTGTATTTTCTTGTTTTAACGTTGCGAATGAGTATTTTTAATTGCATAAATATTACTCATTCGTAACGATAAAACAATTGCATAAATATTACTCATTCGCAACGATAAAACAAGAAAATACAAGCAAATTACAAAATTGTTATGAAATTTAAAATTCAAATGCGATTTACTCGAAAAAAAAAAAACGAAAAACGCGTGTCTAAATTTTTTTGTGTGGATGGACAAACATCTAAACTTAAAAAAAAAAAAAATTAAAAAAAAGTGGCCGGATTTTTGATAAATTTACTTTTTTAAAAAATGGAAAATTTCAGAACGGGTTCTGAAAATTTTCCAAAAAAAAAAAAAAAATAATCGATACCCCATACAAAACTATACAAGAATGTAAATTTTTGGGATTGTGGTGCATTCCGTTTTAATGTGATAAATATTTAATCAAGGCAACTCGCCACAAATTTTACCATTTTTCCAATATTTGACCACGCCTCCTAAGCCCAGTTTTTGAAAATTTGAAAAACCAAAAACGCAATTTTCTTAGTTCCATATAGGGCTATCCAAACAACCTATTCAGAAATTTACGTTACACATGTTTTTCTGTAGCGGGACATTTGGTGTGGAATGCCTCATATACAAAAAATTCAAGTTTTCCATTTTTAGGATATTCTGCAAACCGGCCAAATTTGAAAATTTAAACGCGTATCTCAGTAGACTTTTGAGTCATTTCTTACAAAAAAGGAATAAAATGACCCAAAATCAGAGCAGATAAAGGGTTAATATTTTCTAGAAAAATAATCCCCATTAAATTCTATTGAAAACATCTGACAAGGAAAGTCTCCCTCCGATCTTTGTGGAATTGGTTTAATTTTATACAGCGCGAGAAATATAAGTGAACATGTATTTTTTTAGCGTCCCAAATTCATACACTAAAAATACTGACATCAAAAACATCCCAGTAAAATTTCAAACTGGTCCTTATAGATTTTGGTCTCCTGCTTCCAAAACTACCGTCCAAATTTTTCTAGCACGTAATGTTTTTGAGATATTCTCTGTTAAAAAGTAAAAGAAACAATATTTTAGCACATTTACTGTTACGTATTCTTACGTTGCTTCCACCAAATAGGACTTGATTTCATATAAAATGGACCTCCTGATTCCAAAACTGCAATCCAAATTTGTCAAGCATGTTCTGTTTTTGAGATATTCGCGTTTGAACATTGTAGTGTGATTTATAAAGAATATAATAGCATAACAGTGGAGTTTGAGTTTTTCAAAAGCCAATATTTCAAAAACAGTACGAGATAGAAAAATTTGGATGCCAGGTCTGGAATAAACATGTCATATTTTTACTAAATCGAGTACTATTGTGTTTGAGCAACTTAAGAATACGTTACAGAGGAGACCCAAATATTTCAATATTCAAACGCGAATATCTTAAAAACCTTACGTGATACAAAAATTAATTTCATTGATAACACAGCCCGACAAAATTAAAAAAGATTTTTGCTTCTTTGAATTTATCAACTGATTCTTGTTAATTTGGGTGCGCTGAATTCAAATCTGTAATCAGTTTGTCTCTATCAGCTCTAGTTTTCATGATATAGTTTTTTTATACCCTCCACTTATGACCTCCAATTATGACAGTCTGGCCGTCTGTCAGTTTTTTCAAAAAAAAATTTTCATCAAAATTGTATATACACTCAAAAAATTATGTTAGTAAAATCAACTGAAAATGTCAGTTAAAATAACTACTTTGTAAGTTGTTTTGGGGTCAACTACTTTTTCAGTTAAATCAACTTACAATGTTAGTTATTTTAACTGACAAAAAACAACTGACTTATGTAGTAAAAACTACACCTTTTCCAATTGAAATTCAGAAAAGATCAATTGTAATTCAGAAATCTCAATTGAAATTCAGAAAAGCACAATTGAAATTCAGAAATCGTAATTGAAATTCAGAAAAGCCCAATTGAAATTCAGAAATCACAATTGAAATTCAGAAAAGCCCAATTGAAATTCAGAAATCACAATTGAAATTCAGAAAAGCCCAATTGAAATTCAGAAATCACAATTGAAATTCAGAAAAGCACAATTGAAATTCAGAAAAGATCAATTGAAATTCAGAAAAGCCGAATTGAAATTCAGAAAAGCACAATTGAAATTCAGAAAAGCCCAATTGAAATTCAGAAAAGCACAATTGAAATTCAGAAAACCACAATTGAAATTCAGAAAAGCACAATTGAAATTCAGAAAAGCACAATTGAAATTCAGAAATCGTAATTGAAATTCAGAAAAGCCCAATTGAAATTCAGAAAAGCACAATTGAAATTCAGAAATGCCCAATTGAAATTCAGAAAAGCATAATTGAAATTCAGAAATCGTAATTGAAATTCAGAAATCGTAATTGAAATTCAGAAAAGCCCAATTGAAATTCAGAAAATCACAATTGAAATTCAGAAAATCACAATTGAAATTCAGAAAAGCCCAATTGAAATTCAGAAAAGCACAATTGAAATTCAGAAAAGCACAATTGAAATTCAGAAAATCACAATTGAAATTCAGAAAATCACAATTGAAATTCAGAAAAGCACAATTGAAATTCAGAAAATCACAATTGAAATTCAGAATAGCCCAATTGAAATTCAGAAAATCACAATTAAAATTCAGAAAAGCCCAATTGAAATTCAGAAAATCACAATTGAAATTCAGAAAAGCCCAATTGAAATTCAGAAATCGTAATTGAAATTCAGAAAAGCCCAATTGAAATTCAGAAAAGCACAATTGAAATTCAGAAAAGCACAATTGAAATTCAGAAAAGCCCAATTGAAATTCAGAAAAGACCAATTGAAATTCAGAAATCGTAATTGAAATTCAGAAAAGCCCAATTGAAATTCAGAAAATCACAATTGAAATTCAGAAAATCACAATTGAAATTCAGAAAAGCCCAATTGAAATTCAGAAAAGCACAATTGAAATTCAGAAAAGCACAATTGAAATTCAGAAAATCACAATTGAAATTCAGAAAATCACAATTGAAATTCAGAAAAGCCCAATTGAAATTCAGAAAAACACAAAAAAAACAAAAAAACACTAGTCCCGGGCTACAAACCCCATGTGCGGGTTAAGCCCCTAAATGTATTTTGACTTTTTTAGAGGTCGCTCATTATAACTCTATAATTTGCAGAGTGTATTATTCATTTTTTAAAAAAATATATATCTCCGATCTCAAACATACGATTTCTTAGCTACATATTTTTTTAGAATCTCCGATCTCAAACATACGATTTCTTAGCTATATATTTTTTTAGAATCTACTAGTCCCGGGCTACCAACCCCATGTGCGGGTTAAGCCCCTAAATGTATTTTGACTTTTTTAGAGGTCGCTCATTATAACCCTATAATTTGCAGAGTTATTATTCATTTTTTTAAAAAATATATATCTCCGATCTCAAACATACGATTTCTTAGCTATATATTTTTTTAGAATCTACTAGTCCCGGGCTACCAACCCCATGTGCGGGTTAAGCCCCTAAATGTATTTTGAGTTTTTTAGAGGTCGCTCATTATAACTCTATAATTTGCAGAGTGTATTATTCATTTTTTAAAAAAATATATATCTCCGATCTCAAACATACGATTTCTTAGCTACATATTTTTTTAGAATCTCCGATCTCAAACATACGATTTCTTAGCTATATATTTTTTTAGAATCTACTAGTCCCGGGCTACCAACCCCATGTGCGGGTTAAGCCCCTAAATGTATTTTGACTTTTTTAGAGGTCGCTCATTATAACCCTATAATTTGCAGAGTTATTATTCATTTTTTTAAAAAATATATATCTCCGATCTCAAACATACGATTTCTTAGCTATATATTTTTTTAGAATCTACTAGTCCCGGGCTACAAACCCCATGTGCGGGTTAAGCCCCTAAATGTATTTTGACTTTTTTTGAGGTCGCTCATTATAACTCTATAATTTGCAGAGTGTATTATTCATTTTTTTAAAAAATATATATCTCCGATCTCAAACATACGATTTCTTAGCTATATATTTTTTTAGAATCTACTAGTCCCGGGCTACCAACCCCATGTACGGGTTAAGCCCCTAAATGTATTTTGACTTTTTTAGAGGTCGCTCATTATAACCCTATAATTTGCAGAGTTATTATTCATTTTTTTAAAAAATATATATCTCCGATCTCAAACATACGATTTCTTAGCTATATATATTTTTAGAATCTACTAGTCCCGGGCTACAAACCCCATGTGCGGGTTAAGCCCCTAAATGTATTTGGACTTTTTTTGAGGTCGCTCATTATAACTCTATAATTTGCAGAGTGTATTATTCATTTTTTTAAAAAATATATATCTCCGATCTCAAACATACGATTTCTTAGCTATATATTTTTTTAGAATCTACTAGTCCCGGGCTACCAACCCCATGTGCGGGTTAAGCCCCTAAATGTATTTTGACTTTTTTAGAGGTCGCTCATTATAACTCTATAATTTGCAGAGTGTATTATTCATTTTTTTAAAAAATATATATCTCCGATCTCAAACATACGATTTCTTAGCTATATATTTTTTTAGAATCTACTAGTCCCGGGCTACCAACCCCATGTGCGGGTTAAGCCCCTAAATGTATTTTGACTTTTTTAGAGGTCGCTCATTATAACCCTATAATTTGCAGAGTGTATTATTAATTTTTTTAAAAAATATATATCTCCGATCTCAAACATACGATTTCTTAGGTATATATTTTTTAAGAATCTACTAGTCCCGGGCTACAAACCCCATGTGCGGGAAAAGCCCCTAAATGTATTTGTAATTTTATCAGATATCGGTATATATATATATACTCCGATCTGTAACGTACGGTTCTGAAAATGTATATATTTTAATTTGTATTTGTTTCTTACTATTTACTTTTTTTTAATTCATGTTTGAAAAATAAGTGTTAATATGCATTTGATATGTTGTCAGATATCGGTATATAATCTATATAAGATATTTTTTTCCAATTTCAATTCGTTATATTCGATTTCTGCTAAAAAGATATCTATTTTTGGAAGCTAACTTCACAATGTTAAATAACAGTCTCTGTTAGGATGTTAACATTTTTTAAAAAGATATCTATTTTTGGGAAGCTAACTTCACACCCTTACAGAAATAAGTAAAATACAGGATAAAACTTAGTTTTTTGGTTATTAAAAATACAGAGTATTTTGCTTAAATCTGTATTTAAGCAGAAAACTCTGTTAATTATCTGTAAAATTAAGATTACAAAGTTAAAAGTAATATAACAAACGAAACTTTGTTTTTGTATCACAACAAAATACAAAGTATTTTCTTTAAATCTGTATTTTGACAGAAAACTCTGTCAAATATCTGTTGAATTGGGATTACAGTAATTTTACAGAGTATTTTACAGAGTTATTATTTTGAGTGTATATCATGAAAACTAGAGCTAATAGAGACAAACTGATTACAGATTTGAATTCAGCGCACCCAAATTAACTAAAATCAGTTTTTTTTTTTCAATTCAAAGAAGCAAATTGAGTGTTGGCCTGTGTAATCAAACGTACATATATACTTCGAATTAAAAAAAGGAGTAATTATAAAGATCACAAAACTATAAAAATTCACGGCGAATTGAATCGCCAGTTTGTTCTGACCACAAGCCTAAACCTAAATTTTCTAAAAAGCTTAAACAATCTTTAATAATGTAATGCAGCAACATCCGCTTTAGTTCGTTAATGTATTTATTTAATTTAGGACCTACTTTTTTCGATATAAGATATCGAATGGTAGTTAAACGTCAAATTGATTGTATGAAATTTAAAAAATTTATCAATAACACTGCGTGACAAAACTAACCACTATTTTAGAAAACAAGAGGTACGACCATCATTTCAATATATTTCGGACATACTGAATCGAATGGCGTACTCCGTTTTTCGATGTATGGTACAGTTTTCTTGTAAAATGTCATTAAAGATTGGCTGATTTTCAGCTGCTTTTTTAACAAAAAAAATTCCAAAGCTAATGATTTTTAAATTTTATGGCATGGAAAACAAAGATATAACTTGTAGCAATATTTGTAATATAAATTTGGTTTAAAGCTTTTCATCTTAACCCCTTTAATTCGCGGATTTCTTTATTTTTTTAAGTTTTCGCGAAATTAACCGCTTAATTGGTCTCTGATAAAAAACTTGCATTTTGTGGATCATAAAGGCGTCCATGACACTACGAATAGTGGACAAAAAAACATCTATTTTATATGGACCATCATGAAGAAAATCGCGAAAAACCGTTTTTTTGTATATGGCAGCATCACTTTAGGAGATTATTTGTGGCTTCATCTTTTAGTATATAATGTGGGAACCTTAAACAATGAACTGACCCAAAATTTGTCCAAAAAAGTTTTCATTTGCAAAAGTTATCTTAACAAAAACTGTTATTTCAGTGTTTGCGATACAATAATTATAGTTTTTGTTAAGATAACTTTTGCAAATGAAAACTTTTTTGGACAAATTTTGGGTCAGTTCATTGTTTAAGGTTCCCACATTATATACTAAAAGATGAAGCCTCAAATCATCTCCTAAAGTGATGCTGCCATATACAAAAAAACGGTTTTTCGCGATTTTCTTCATGATGGTCCATATAACATAGATGTTTTTTGTCCACTATTCGTAGTGTCATGGACGCCTTTATGATTCACAAAATGCAAGTTTTTTATCAGAGACAAATTTAGCGGTTAATTTCGCGAAAACTTAAAAAAATTAAGAAATCCGCGAATTAAAGGGGTTAAGATGAAAAGCTTTAAACCAAATTTATATTAGAAATATTGCTACAAGTTATATCATTGTTTTCCATGCCATAAAATTTTAAAATCATTAGCTTTGGAATTTTTTTTGTTAAAAAAGCAGCTGAAAATCAGCCAATCTTTAATGACATTTTACAAGAAAACTGTACCATACATCGAAAAACGGAGTACGCCATTCGATTCAGCATGTCCGAAATATATAGAAATGATGGTCGTAACTCTTGTTTATTTTTTAGTGTTCCGCAGTGTAATCGATTTTTGTCTTTTCGATTTTTTAAGCTCTAAATAAAGATAAATGAAATTCCATTACGAAATTTTGTCACCATTTTTGCAAAACCTAAAGCTTTTTGAAGCTGGACGTAGAATAAATTGCATACTTCGTGTATCTCCCCGTTTCTAAGTGTTTCACTTGAAAAAGAAGTTCATATGTTGTGGTAATTTGATTTTTAATTTGATTTGATTTAATTTCTAAGAATATATGAAAAAAGAGGTGCTTCAAAATCATTAAGTAAAGAACTGCTGAAAGATGTTTTTATTGTTATTTTGTAGAATTTTTGGAAGTGATTTTAAAAGTACTTCCTACGAAATATGAAGTTCGGCACCTATCGGTACTTTGTATGTAGTAAAACCACTAATTATTTTTGAACCACTTCGTTTTTTTTTGCTGGGTATTTATTTTTTTTATTTTATGCTTGTTAAAAAAAATTCAAATTCGAGCACACTGTCACAGACTAATACAGACTCGACAAAACTGACAGGTGTCAAAAAAGTAGTCTCAATATAAAATCGTTCTAGACAAGATTATTTATTTTATCTGTTAATTTATAAAAAATCCGGCCACTTTTTTTATAAATTTTTTTTTTAAGTTTTGAAGTTTGTCTATCTACAAACAAAGATTTAGGCTCGAGTTTTTCTTTTTTTTTCGAGAAAATCGCATTTGAATCAAAGAGTAATTAGAATTTTAAATTTCATAAGAATTTTGTAATTTGCTTGTTTCAACATAGCGCACAGTGATTCGTTTCATTGGCAAAAATCAAAAAAAGAAGTGTGTCTTCAATGTTGATGATTTTTTTGTATTTTTATAGTTTAATAGTAAACTAAAACAAATATGTGCTTTTCTGATTTTTAAGAAGCCATATGTTGCCACAAGAGGGCGCTAAAGTATGGAAATTTAACGCTATTGTGTGTAAACAAAAAAATTGAATTTTATAGGTTTACTAAAATAATTATAAAAAATCGAATTTTAAAAAAATCAACGAACTTTTTTTTGCAAAAGTTACTTAAATATATTTGCTAACAGTTGTATTTTCAATTTTTTAGAATTAATCTTAAAATACATATTTTTATTGCTCTAAAATCTGTATTTTTTCTACTGGATCCCCAAAAATTGACAAATTTTGATGGAATCCATAAAAAAAGTTCGTGAGCCAAAAAATTATTTTTTTTTTGCTTTTTCGATAGTTTAGACCAATGATTCCCAACCTTTTTTACGCCACGCCCCACTTTTTAGTTAAAAAAATTGCTTTGTCCCCCCTACACTCAAGAAAATTTTTTTAATTTTTCTAATTTTTGTTTCTAATGAAAAATTACTACAGGTTCAGCAAACTTTTTGTAAAATAAGCATTTAAACTAAGTTTTTAATAAAAATTTTCAACAATTAACATAATTTTTGCAGTAAATTTTGCTAAAAAAAATAGTTTTTAAAGTTAATTTGGCTAAAAAAAATCTTGAAAATTTGCTCGTTGCCCCCCTGGAACCTTCAAATTGCCCCCCAGTGGGGCGAGAATCAAAGGTTGGGAACCATTGGTTTAGACTATGGTTTATAAGGCAAAACAATAAAAATAACTAAGTTTTTGTCTGAAGTTGCAAAAAAGTAAGTTTTTGTATGTGTCTTTATTTTAATTTTTTCAAAAGCTACATTATTAATGGAAAAAATATTAGAAAAAAAACTAAGTTTTTTTTTAAGTTGAAAATTTTTTTTTTTTAAAAATCTAAAATAGAATATTTTTTTTTATTATTTATTTTATTTTCTGTAAATAAATTTAAAAAATACATAAACATTTAAGTGTTTTTTTATATAAAGGGGTTTATTGTATAGTATACCATAAATTTATAGTAAATAATTCGATAAAATAAGTTTACAGTGGGCCATTTTGCTTAAAAACCAGTATTTGATTTTTTTTTTGTATCCCAAATCAATACCAAACATTTTAGTGAGATACATAAAAAAGTTCGTACTTAAAAATTATTTTTTATTGATTTTTTCAACATCCAATACTGTTTTTTATACGATCAAATAATAAAAATAACTAAGTTTTTGAAAAAAATAAAAAAAAAAAAAATTTAAGTACCCAAAAAAAATTTTTTTTTTAAGTTTTTTGTTATTAACGGGGTATATACTTAGAAATAAAGCAAGTATTAAACGTGTTTACTTAAAACTTATATTGAATAAACTTATTTTCGTAATGCAATAGAAAATAAGTGTTGCGAATGTTTTGTTTTAGCAGTTATGTATTTTTATAGTTTTGACTATATTTAAAAAAAGGATATATTAACAGTTTTTTTGTTACCGCAAGCAACTCAACGAAATTTGGCACACTTATTAAAGCCATTTTATTTAATCCATATTAAAAATTTGGTAGCATTTGAAAGATTTTTAAAAGATTTACAGCGATTTCAAGAAAAAGGATATATGGCAGCCTCGCGAGTCCTTGCTCAGATTAAAATACAAATGTTGTACGTCGATAGTTATCTTAATTTCTAAGATAATAACAAAGTTTAGTAATTTTATGTCAAGTTTTGAGGCTAAAACTCCACTTTTAAATTTCAGGATATACGACAGGTACAAATGTCCTTCGACCGATTTGCTCAAAATTTTTATTTTTTTTTCTACTAATTAATTTTGTGCTTGCGTACCAAATTTGAAAAATCGTTGACAATTCTATTTATTTTATTTTTGTGATTAAACTATATTAACGCTTTATTCTATTTTCTTAAAAAGGATTTATACAAAACTTTTGTTTTACTGCACCGATTTTAGCGAAATTTGGCACACACATTGACATCGCCTATTCAAATTTTTAAAAATTTCAAGGGTATCGAGTAATTTTTGAGTAATTTACAGCGTTTTTAAGAAAAAGGATATATGGCAGCCACAAGAGTCCTTGCTTCAATCTAGAAAAAAATTTACACATAAAATACTATATCCAAATTGGTAACAGTGACAAAGTTTGGTAATTTTGTGACCTTTTTTGTAGTTTTAATCACATATTTAAATTTCAGGATATATGGGGGGTAGGCGTGTCCTTGCTCCGATTTTTCCAAAAACCCGTTTTTTTCTTGATTAGATCATTTAATGCTAGTGTACCAAATTTCAGAAATCTGCGACCAATATTCTATTTTTGCCCACTCGATATATGGGAACGAATCACTGTGTAGCGTATGAGTAACAAATATTTGCATACATAATACTCATACGCTATGTTGAAACAAGAAAATACAAGCAAATTACAAAATTGTTTGGAAATTTAATATTCAAATGCGATTTTATAGAAAAAAACAAAAAAAAAACACACACATTTTTTTGTGTTATTAGACAAACATCTAGCTGTCGATCTTGTCATTCCTGTCACCGGCTAACATGAGCCGACCAATTTGTACCGCATGCAACAGGCTCTAGATATGACCCAAAACTGGTGGTCATATATAATACCTTTCACTAGGACATCTTTTAGCACATTTACCCTATCTTTTACCTGAACAGAAATAAACCACTTGTCTGTGGGTTAAACCGAATCGACACCGAATACTCGGTCAAACTTTAAAAATAACTTAAGATTTTTATATTATTATACACTTACCAAAATGATTATCATCAACATCGATCGAAACATAAGGATCAATTAATTGTTCATCAGCCAGTTTTCCAAATGTTAAATTATGACGTTTTTGAAAATCTGTTGGGCGCAGCCCACTCGCCTCGCAGACTTTTATTTGTAATTTACCCGTAAACATTGTTGTTTTTGTTGTGTTGTGTGGAAGCTGCGATTTTTTTTTTGTTATTTTTATAATTATTATTATTGTTGTTATTGTAGTAGTTGTTGTAATATTTTTAGTTGTTTTTTTTTTTAATCACAAAAAATATTGTTGAGGTTACTCAAACGGAAACGTGATAAAAAAAACAAAACGGATACGGATGCAAAGGTAGAAATATGTAGAAAAAAAAAACAAAACTTTATAGAAAAAATATAGAACAAATGAAGAAGAAGAAACACTATCAACACACAGACACTTTAAAACACGGACTAGCGACGACGACAACACTAACTGCACTTTATTGATGAAAAGCCAACAACAGCAACAACTATAAAATACTCTGACACAATTTAGTTGTGTTATTTTTTTTTTTGAAATTTTTACTAAAGTTTGTTGTTGTTATCGAGTTTTTTTTTTTTGTTTCTTCTTTTTTTAGAGGATAGATATTGTGGAGGGATTCTTGTATTTTTGTTTTTTCTATTTTTTTGCAATGTTTAACGATTTTTTTTGTAAATTTTATATTAAAGACAAAATAATGATGCAATGTTGTAGTTGTTGATTTTTTTTAATAAAAAATAAAAGAAAATTTTGTATTACTTTGTTGTTGCTATATTGCACAAAACATGTCAGGAAGGTTGTTTGGTTGGTTTCGTTAGATAGAATTGATTCACTTCAATTGATTGATTTTGATGTTTGTTTAAACTTTTTTTTACGTTTGTTCGTTCGCTTTTCTTTTAAATGAAAGCAAAATCAACCTTTTAACGATATGGGTCACGATTTTATTGTTGTTGTTTTTTAATAAGTGGGACATTTTATATTGCATTTACAACACTGTTTGTTGTGGTTGGTTGGTAGTGTCCTCTTTTTGCCAGTAATGAAAAAAAAGAATTGGTTAAGAGATAAAGTCGTTTTCTTGGTTTGAAGAAGAATACCAGCAATATAAGGGTTAAATGTAATCATGTTGAGAATGTTAATCAAGTTAGGTTCCAGAATTTGGGTGGATGGGGAGACTGGACTGGACGGAACAACTCTATTTTACAGGCATTGCTCCAAATTTACTTTTTTTAAAAAGCCGTTTTTAAGGAGAATCCATAAATATTTCGCGAGATGTATCGCTTTCAAGTTTAAAGCAAAATCGCTTATATCTCGGTTTGTACTGATCCGATCGAAATAAATAGGGTACCATTAGAAAGGTGATTTTAATATATATTAGTGCCAAAATTTCATTAAAATCGGTTAACCCTTTGCAAGCCAAATCAAATTAAAAAAAAAAAATTAAAAGTCTATTTATTTAAAAACAAACAAATATTCAATAATTGCCAACTCTAAAAAGCTTCCTTTTTAGGAGAGCTAAAAAACTACACCATTTACAGATGTAATTCGTAAAATATCAATAGTAATTCGAAGATTCTATTTGTAATTCGAAGATTCCATTTGTAACTTGAAGATTCCATTTGTAATTCGAAGATTCCATTTGTAATTCCAAGATTCTATTTGTAATTCGAAGATTCCATTTGCATTTCGAATATTCCAATTGTAATTCGTAAAATATCAATTGTAATTCGTAAAAGATCAATTTTAATTCGTAAAAGATCAATTGTAATTCGAAAAAGATCAATTGTAGTTCGTAAAAGATCAATTGTACTTCGTGTAATTCGTAAAAGATCAATTGTAATTCGAAAAAGATCAATTGTAATTTGTAAGAGATCAATTGTAATTCGTAAAAGATCAATTATAATTCGTAAAAGATCAATTGTAATTCGAAGATTCCAATTGAAATTCGAAAAAGATCAATGGAAATTCAGTTGATATTTTTCGAATTACAATTGGAATCTTCGAATTACAATTGATCTTTTACAAAATGCAATTGATCTTTGACGAATTACAATTTATCTTTTCGAATTACAATTGATCTTTTACGAAATACAATTGATCTTTGACGAATTGCAATTTATCTTTTTCGAATTACAATTGATCTTTTACGAATTACAATTGATCTTTTACGAATTGCAATTGATCTTTTATGAAATTCTATTGATCAATTACAATTGATCTTTTTCGAATTACAATTGATCTTTTATGAATAACAATTGATCTTTTGCGAATTACAATTGATCGTTTACGAATTACAATTGATCTTTTAATAATTACAATTGATCTTTTTCAAATTAAAACTGATATTTTTCGAATTACAATTGATCTTTTAAGAATTACAATTGATCTTTCACGAATTACAATTGGAATATTCGAATTACAAATGGAATCTTCGATTTACAAATTCAATCTTCGAATTACAAGTAGAATCTTCGAATTACAAATGGAATCTTCAAATTGCAAATAGAGTCTTCGAATTACAATTGGTCTTTCACGAATTACATCTGTAAAAAGTGTAGATATTTCAAATATTATTATAAAAATAAACAATGTACCTTCCATAAGATGGATAAAATATTCTTACTACACAATTTACAGATGTAATTTGTAAAAGATAATTTGTAATTCGAAGATTTTACTAAAAAGATAATTTGTAATTCGAAGATTCCATTTGTAATTCGAAGATTCCATTTGTAGTTCGAAGATTCAATTTGTAATTCGAATACTCCAATTGTAATTCAAATATTCCAATTGATTTTTGAAGATTACAATCGTAATTCGTTAAAGATCAATTGTACTTCGTAAAACATAAATTTTAATTCGAAAAAGATTAATTGTTATTCGTATAAGATCAATTGTAATTTGTAAAAGATCAATTTTAATTTGTAAAAGATCAATTGTAAATCAAAAAAGATCAATTGTAATTCAAAAAAGATCAATTGTAATTCAAAAAAGATCAATTGTAATTCGTAAAAGATCAATTGTAATTCGAAGATTCCATTTGTAGTTCGACGATTCCAATAGTAATTCAAAAACGAACGAGTAGATCAACAAAAAATTGTTTTCAACGCCTTTAAAAGCATTTGTTTGTTGATTTACTCGTTTGTTTTCGAATTACAATTGGAATATTAAACTATTTGTTTTGTAAATATTCTATTAATTAACCGAAAGGTCAGCACTAAAAATTTCCGTTACAATCATTATACAGTCGAACCCGGTTATAACGAACTCCGAGGGACCAGTAAAAATAGTTCGTTATAAGAGAAGTTCGCTATAAGCGGGGTATATATTTTATCAACCTATTTATATTTCCAAAAAAATTAATCCAATTTTGTTTTATTTGCGGTTTTTTTCGCAAGTATACTGCTTATTGGGAAGAAAATATCGTTAAACTATATTCAATTTGAGCTATCTAAAAAAACATAACTTTTCAGGAGAGCAAAAAAACCGTCGCATTCGCGTATTTTTAAACTTTTTGTCGGCCGATCTTTTACAATATTAATTAATAATTACTACTAAATTTTACACGTGCTTTGTTTGTAAAAATTCGTATTATTCGCTGAGTTACAGCAGATAGCTCAACCTTTTTTATTTGAAATTAATCAACCTAAGCAGATAGCTCATTAAATATAGACTTTAAAGCTTTATAACTTTTTAACGGATTATGTTAAAAATGTGAATTTGGTACCATATTTCTCAGTTTTTAAAGCCCTTCCGTTACAAGTGTTAAAAAAAATACTTTTTAATTTTTTTTTTAATCATCGATTTTTTCGCGCTTTATCGCCATTATTTGGAACCTTCATGAAGCTTGCGAAAAATGTCATAACACTTGTGTTTGTTGTACAATCGAATAGGCAAATAAAATATGCCAAAATTTCAACCGATTTTGCTCCGCATCGAAATATGGGTCAAAAACCGCGTTTTTAACCGCGGAATGGAGTTGAAACTTTCAAAAAAAAAAACGGTCATTATTTTTATTGATGGAAACACCATATAAAAAGTGATAATATAAAAAAATTTTAATTTAAAAGTTTACCCTAGTAAACTAAACTGTAGATAGCTCAAATTTTTATTTATAAAAAAACATGGTTTCACATAGCTCATGCTATTTTTGGAATAAAATAGTCTTAAAATAATTTTTTTGTTCTGAAATTAATACCATAGATGACACTTATGCCAGCGAACATTTTGCCATCAAAAACTCATTTTCGTCAACCGAGCAGATAGCTCAAATTGAATATAGTTCCACGATATTTAAAATATAAATAAATTTTACCAAAATTATGATATAAACCAAAAATTTCCAACCTTTTGTGAGTTTGATAAACATGATTGCCACACAATAAAAAATATTTATGGGAGTTCGTTATAAAAAGGCAAATAAACATGAAATTGTGTTCGTGGGACCATAATAAGCAGTTCGTTTTAACTGATGATTCGTTATAACCGAGTTCGTTATTAAAGGAGTATTTTGTGTGAAAATTGATGGCAAAACGTCGGGACTTTAGAATTATGCTGTGTTTTTCAAAAAGTGGATTAATTTTCAGATTAATCTTATTTTGTTTAAAATAAATATTTTAACATGCCAAAACAAATTTGAAATATTTTTTTCCGTAATCTATGATAAATTAGCAATTATAATCCAAAAACATGATAAAAAAATTTGGAAAATTAAAAAAGTTATAAATAAATCAAAATTAATCCAATTAAATTTTAGGATTTAATAAGTCCACTTTGGATTAATTTTGATATACCCAGGTAAAAATCGTCACGTATGTACACATATGGACATATATGAATTCATGTGTGAACATGTATGAACATTAGGGTTATGACTCATTTTTGACAAAATTTTTACCTATCACCACGTGATAGACCATACAAAATTAATAATAAAAATCGTATTTGCGGGTCAATTTAGCAAAAAAACCTTCCGCACCAAACGCAATTTCTAAAAAGTCACAGATATTTTTTTGTTTCAAGTCCTATTTTTAAAAAATAAGGTAATTTTAACCCTTCCAATGAATAATTTATATAAAAAAAATCTTGTGAACAATTACGAATAAAAATAATGCCACTCGGACTTTTACTTTTGGAGCTACATGTTGCCAAAATTGACGTTATAAATAGTTAACTTTATGCAGTTAAGGGTTAAACCACAAAATTTTAATCTTGAAGGAGTCAAAAAGTCCCTTCATAAAGCATTCGTCATTTTTGACCCTAAATAGCTTTTCCTACGCATCGTTTGGGTCTCATATTTTCTAAGTTTCAATTAAATTAAGAAAATATAGACCAAATTTCATCCCGTTTGGTGCGGGAATTTTTTTGACGGAAGCTAAAAAGTAAAAATGCAATTCCTAATATTTTTTTATGGCCTTTTTGGCTAGGGCAGGTAAATTTTGATATTTGCAAAAAAATGCAAAAAGTCATAACCCTAATGAACATGTATGAATCACATATGAGTACATATGAAACATATATGAACATGTTCGGTACATATGGAAGCATATGTGGAATCATACATTCCTACAAAGGTTTATGTTTGCAGTCATGTATGGAGCTTTTTAGAATTTTAAGATCAGATTTAATTTTGGTTTAGGGAGAAAAACAGGTGTAAAAATGGAGTTTTATGTAGATTTATTTTTATTGGATTGGTACTTTTGCAAATGTGAAAAGGAATTTTGATAACTTTCCAAACAAGTTTAACAAAACGGTTCCTGTTGTTAAGTTTGATAATCAAAAACATAAATCACCACATCGAACTCACATAATGAATTTTTTAAAACCATTTTTCGCTTCGGATCAATAAAATCCCTTTATTTTCGGAAAATATCGGTATGTTTTTGCACTCTGCCAAAACGAATATTTAAAAAAAATGTCAAGAGTAATTTTCTATGGGTGTGTTTTATTCTAAAAATATGAAATTTTTATCGTTAAAAACCTCGAATTATTTTTTTGGATTCCTTTTTAGTAACATAATTGATAATTATTTTTATATTTAAATGTTTGCTATTTCTTTCTTTCTATTTTTTTCTCTTCGAAACAGTTGTCAAACAATTTTATTTGTTTTCAAAATTTTGAAGACTTCAAAAAAAAATTATTCACAAATTTAAAAAATGTTAAAGAAAAACAAAATCGTCTTTTTGTACAGAATTTGCGGAAAATAAAAGGTAAAATATATGCATAATTACTTAAGATTTATCTTGTAATAATTATTTATCTTATTTACAGATCAATTACAATTCTTGTTTTGGAAGAGACATCAACTAACAATAAGTCAAGAAGTCAACCCACTATATCAATATTATAGACTCAAAACAAGGTGAATCTCGGGTTTCCCGTTGACAGGATATGTATGGTACGACGAATTTGCATAGAATGCAAAGTAATCCTTCAATAACAATACAATATTTCTGTAAAAGAAGTTTTTAAAACGCGTAAATTTTATCTCTTATTGTTAGTTTAATTATGAATTTTATTAAATAATAATGATTTTAAATTAAATAGTAAATTCTTTTTTTTATGTACCATTAGGAATCCAAAATAATATAAAAGTGTAATATGCAAATAAATGCGAACATACATGATCATACATGTTCATATGTCTACATATTACCTCAATTTTCGTCCATGCACATATATGGGTGACCATATGTGTTCATACGTGTACACATGTGACGATTTCTAACCGGGTATTTATAACTTTTTTCATTTTCCAAATTTTTTTATCATTTTTTGGGATTATAATTGCTAATTTATCGTAGATTACGGAAAAAAATATTTAAATTTTTTTTTGGCATGTTAAAATATTTATTTTTAACTAAATAAGATTAATCCGAAAATAAATCCACTTATTGAAAAACACAGCATTAGTTTGTTATAACCGAGAATTCGTTATAAATTCAATTAAAATTTTGGAAATTTACAGTGAGAGTTGGCATTTATTTTCACAAAAAAAAAAGTATTTTAAGATAGCATAATAACAAAAATGGATGTAAAACGTGAACAAATTTTTGGTAAAAGAAAGCTATTTGTCATCGGAAACTAATTTTGGCCAAATTTGAGTTGGCATATTTTGAATATAGGTTCACGATATATAATAGACTGTATCGGTCATAAAGGAGAACAAAAAATTTCTCGAAAAAGTTCCACAGCCAAAATATTAGATTTTTAGGTCGCGATTTGGTACTTCCGAAATCATTATTTGTTCATAGTTTTGTAAGATCGTTATAAAAAAATTTTGATAGAAAGTTCTCAGCGAGTACTAAATTTACCCATATCTGGTTTTAACCTCAGATGTCATCTTCTTGTTATGATTGTTAGTTTCTCATCTATCAACCCACTTAAATGATTTTTATTTTCCTATTAATTTATAGCACAAAAAAATCATAAAATTATTTCCTTGAAAGTATCCCAGCAAAATTAGGCATTACCAGTAATGCGTTTTGTAATCCGAAACAGATGTTAATAAATAATTACTTATTGAATGAAACATTAATTATTTTAACAAGGGCATGAGACAAAAATAAGTAGTGTATGGAGATAAATAAGTAGTTACTGCCTCGGATTACTAATAAGGATAAAACCCCATTACCAATAAGAAGTAAAATAATTAGTTAGCAAATGGAAAATTAAACATTTAAAATTTAACTTCTTTTTAATAAAAATTGCGTAATTTTTATTAAGTTTTAAAGTAATTTTTGAGTTCATTAAATTGTAAAGATTGAAAAATGCAAGGAAAAGGAGATATTATTACTTAGAAGTATTTTTATATTACATTACTGAAAAATTTTTATTTTTATATTACTTAAAAGGATTTCAACAACATATTATTCAAAAGTAGTTACTTTTGGGCTTAAAATAATGTTAATGGTAATGGGTACTCATTACAAATAATGTACTTGGTAATGATTACTTTTCACAAGTCATTACCATGTTTTTGCTGGGATCCAGTTAAATTAACAAAAAAGTTACATTCGATTTAAGATTTTCATATAAAATATAAACAAAATTAGAAAAAACACTTGTTATTATGCCTTAAGCGTCCAACCTGAATCAAATTACGTCGCGTAAGGCGTAACGCCCAATAATTTTTCGTTTCTAATATTCAAATGTGAGTTACCTAAATCAAACGGACGTAAAAATTTCAAATTTGATGTGTTTGTTTTTGTTTTTTTTTACGTCTTGCGCTACGCATTTGATTCTGGTTCGACCCTAAAGCTATATTTATTTTTTATAGTTTGTATTTAAATACATATCGTTAAACTATATTCAATTTGAGCTATCTAAAAAACATAACTTTTCAGGAGAGCAAAAAATCGTCGCATTCGCGTATTTTTAAACTTTTTGTCGGCCGATCTTTTACAATATTAATTAATAATTACGTGCGTAAACACGTGCTTTGTTTGTAAAAATTCGTATTATTCGCTAAGTTACAGCAGATAGCTCAAACTTTTTTATTTGAAATTAATCAACCTAAGCAGATAGCTCATTAAATATATACTTTAAAGATTTATAACGGATTATGATAAAAATGTGAGTTTGGTACCATATTTCTCAGTTTTTTAAGCCCTTCCATTACAGGTGTAAAAAAAAAAAACTTTAATTTTTTTTTAAATCATCGATTTTTTTGCGCTTTATCGCCATTATTTGGAACCTTCATGAAGCTTGCGAAAAACGTCATAACACTTGTGTTTGCTGTACAATCGAATGGGCAAATAAAATATGCAAAAAGTTTAACCGGTTTTGCTCCGCATCGAAATATGGGTCAAAAACCGCGTTTTTAACCGCGGAAAGGAGTTGAAACTTTCAAAAAAAAAAAAAAACAGCCATTATTTTTATTGATGGAAACACCGTATAAAAAGTGATAATAGAAGAATTCCAAAATTTTTGACTACAAAAAAACACTTTTTCGGCCTTACCTATTTTAATTGTCTCAAAAATTGGTATATATGTTCTTCTGATATTTATTGAATTTCGGTTTTTGTTATTTAGTAAAAATTGTGAATGGTTCGCGTTTTATCGCTGTTCAAAGTTGGTATTTTGCAACAATTGTATGATAAATACACAATGTTTAAATGATCATATCCTTGGAACGCATCATCCGATTGCCACGAAATAAAGCGCAAAATAATGGTTATGTCCTGTACTTAAAATAGAATTTTGAAAAAGGATAGGATGCTTTGCAAAAAGGATATTGAATTAAAAAACACGTCCTTAATTTGCAAATATCTCAAAATGCGTATCTTTAATTTTCCTATATTTTTTTGCACATATAGCCCAAAATGTACTTAACAACATATACAAATCCCAATTTGGGGTGATAAGCGGTTTGTTTATAAACGTGGTTACATGAAACGACTTATTGATTTTTGTTAATAATTCTTGTTTACAAATGAAAAATAATTTCTGCGCACTAACCGCGAATAATTTTTTTGTATGTATTTTGGATCGCTAAACTCAAAAATTTTATTAAAACGACAAATCGCGAATGCATTTTTGTTTAACTAATCTTTTAGCGTTTTTTTGAGGTATTTTTACTATTTTGCTTATATCTTAAGTTCTGTTTATCTGATCTTCTCGCAATAAAAACCAAACTAAAGACAATCGAATTTCCAACAAATCCTACATTCATCATTTTTTCATCAGTTCATAGCTTTACGCGCAAACAAATTTTTTAGCGTTATTTGGAGGTATTTTGACTATTTTTCTTATATCTTGAGTTCCGTTTATCTGATCCTTCCGAAATAAGAACCAAATTAAAGACAATCAAATTTCCAACAAATCCTACATTCATCATTTATCAGTTCAAAGCTTTCCGTTCAATAGGCAAACATATGACTAAAATAAGTTTTTTGATTAACAAATCATTTAAAAACAAGTTTAAGAAATAGAAATCTTTGCAATTAATTATATCTTTTTATTTATCTGCAAAGCCTGAACATTTAGAAATATAATAAAGTTGATTTGATGAAAATCTATAGGTTTACTTCGAAGTTATCACAAATTATATGAATATACATGATAAAATACAAAAAAAATTGATAATTTTTTACAATTTCTGTTTTTAAAATTTTTAAAAAATGAGCTTTGTTAATAAAAAATAGTTTTTCCTTGTTTGCATATTGTGCGTAAAGTTATGAACTGATATAAAAATAATGAATGAAGGATTTGTTGGAAATTTGATTGTCTTTAATTTGGTTCTTATTACGAAAAGATCAGATGAACGGAACTCAAGATATAAGAAAAATAGTCAAAATACCTCCAAATAACGCTAAAAAATTTATTTGCGCGTAAAGCTGTGAACGATGAAAAAATGATGAATGTAGGATTTGTTGGAAATTTGATTATCTTTAGTTTGGTTTTTATTGCGAGAAGATCAGATAAACAGAACTTAAGATATAAGCAAAATAGTTAAAATACCTCAAAAAAACGCAAAAAAATTCATTTAACAAAAATGTATTCGCGAAATGTTGTTTTAATGAAATTTTTGAGTTTAGCGATCAAAAATACATATAAAAAAATTATTCGCGGTTAGTGTGCAGAAATTGTTTTTCATTTGTAAGCGAGAGTAATTAACAAAAATCAATAAAGCGTTTCATGAAACCGTGTTTACAATTAAACCGCTTATCACCCCAATTTGGGATTTGCATATGTTGTTAAGTACATTTTGGGCTATATGTGCAAAAAAATAAAGGAAAATTAAAGATACGCATTTTGAGATATTTGCAAATCAAGGATATTTTTTTAATTTCAATATCCTTTTTGCTAAGCATCCTATCCTTTTTCAAAATTCTATTTTAAGTACAGGACATAACCATTATTTTGCGCTTTATTTCGTGATAATCGGATGATGCGTTCCAAAGATACGATCATTTAAACATTAAGTATTTCTCATAAAATTGTGGCAAAATACCAATTTTGAACAGCGATAAAACGCGAACCATTCACAATTTCGACTAAATAACAAAAACCGAAATTCAATAAAAGTCAGAAGAATGGATATGTTAATATTTGGATAAATTGAACCACCATCGGCTGATTGCCTATGCTATTTTAAATGGAACCAGTCAATATAAAAAATTTAAATTTAAAAGTTTACCCTAGTAAACTATACTGTAGATAGCTCAAATTTTTATTTATAAAAAAGCATGGCTTCACATAGCTCATGCCATTTCTGCAATAAAATAGTCTTAAAATATTTTTTTTGTTCTAAAATTAATACCATAGATGAGACTTATGCCAGCGAACATTTTGCCATCAAAAACTCATTTTCGTCAACCGAGCAGATAGCTCAAATTGAATATAGTTCCACGATATACAGAAAAAAAAATATTTGGCAATGAACGACACATATTATGATTTATTCATAAATACTATGAAAATGTTTATAAGTATTATGAAAAAGTTAATAAATTTTATGAATTTATTCATAAATACCAAGAAAGTCGTTCATTGACAATTTTTTTAACTCTTTATTTAACTCTTTATCAAAAATTACAAATCAAGAAAAAATGGAAAAATAAAAATGATTTAGGTGGGTAAAAGCTGAGAAACTAACACTCGTAACAAGATTACCTCTGAGGTTAAAACCAGATATGTGTCAAATTTTTTCCTCGCTGTGGAGTTTCTGACAAATTTTTTTTTATAACGACCGGACATCAAATGACAAAGCTATGAACAAATAATGATTTCGGTGGTACTAAATCGCGACCTTAAAATGTGATAGTTTGGTGGTGAAACTTTTTCGAGATAAGCTTACAATTAAGAGTGAAAAATTAAAACTTTTTTTCGACCTAGTCTAATATATAGTGCGTTTCATAATTATAAGGTCACTTCAGTTTTTGAATTTTTGCTTTAACTAATGAACCGATCCCTTTGGTGTCTTTAGATGATTAATTCATATTTCCATAAGCTATAATTTGGTGTACATTCAGTGTTGCCATATATTTTTTTGAAAAAACTTTTTATTTCTGAAAAAAAATCTTTTTTTTTGTGAAAAAATCTTTTTTTTACAAAAGTATTGAAAAAAATAATACATTATGTATTTTCATTATGTATTTTCAATTCATTTTTTATATCAAGTGTAAAAAAAATAATAAAAAAAAAACTACCAAGCGTTCATTTGGAGCTCGAAAAGACTCATAAAAGAGTTCTTAGACGTTCAGAAAACATAATCCCTTTTTCTTAGTGCTCTTATAATATCATAATAACAATTTTAATCCAACGATCAGTTTTTATTTAGTTTTCGCAATTTAATTACAAATCATTTTTAATAATTAATTAAACCTAACCGAGAACTGGTTACAATGACCGTCGTCTCGTTGTATCGAAATCGACCAAGGGTTTAATGCCTGTTTCATAGGCTAGCATGCTACCAACTAACCTACAGGGGCCTCATAAAAGATTCTGAAAAATATATGTTCGTATTCTTTCCTGACTCTTTTATGAATGTTCAAAAAAACATATTTTGAATTTTTTACATATCCAGAATTAAGAGTCAAACATGAATCTTTCAGGAATCCAAATGTCGAGCGTTCTATTAATTTTTTGGAGCCTTGAAAGAGTCATAACTTATGAAGGCTCAGAAAATTGTACACATGTGAACAATTACTTACTGCAGTAAGCAAATATCAAACACCGGTGCATGCTCGACAATATATGACGGATTGGATCTATATGTGGTAAAATCTTTTATTAGTGCAACAATTTAAGAGAAGAATTATTCTAAGTATGTTGGCAACTTACAGATTTAAGTGAATATCTTGTGGAATTTTCATATGGCGACCAAGTCAAAGAATGGTCTGATTTTAAATGGTTAATAAGGTTACCAAGCTAAAAACAAAATTTTAATCGAATATCTCATATTTTCATAGAATAAAGACGTATTTAATTGTAACCGTTATGTACCGTCTATGTACTGAAGGACGGACATGCTAAGTCAAATCAGATAGTGATTCTGAATCGGTCGGTATACTAAAAGCTTGGTCTACGACCAATATTTCGGGTACACCAATACCCCGGTTTGCGTCGCTTCGGTTTGCGTCGTTTCGAAGTTGAGTCGTTTTCAAATTTCTGTGATTTCGAAGTTGCGTCGTTTTGGTTTCAGTTTGCGTCGCATGGCTTCCGAAGTTGCGTCGCCAGTGCTTCGATTTGCGTCGTTGATATAAAAATGTGTGTACAAAGCTAAAACAAAAAAAGGGGATTTCCCGTTTATATTTCAGTTTGCGTAGTATGACTTCGAATTGCGTCGTTAGTGCTTCGATTTGTGCGTTAATATGAAAATGTTTATACAATGCTTGCTGTTGTACTTGCTTTTATACTATGAATTTTTTATTTTTATCTTAATATTTTAATGTTTTTGTTATGTTTTTTTACGTTTTTCTCATGAATTGTTATATTTTTATTTTAATTAAAACTGTTTTAAAAAAAAAAAAAATACAAAAAAAATGTATTTTTTATTGAAAAATCTAATTTTTCTGCTAAAATTATGAATCTCGGAACCAATTAAATGAAAATCAATACAAATGTATGGAAAATCATGCTTCGGTTTGCGTCGTTTCGGTTTGCGTCGCGTTTCTCCGGTCCCAATTAACGACGCAAACCGGGGTATTGGTGTATTTACAAAAAAAAAATGATGCTTTTTGTATTTTTTAACTAATTAAGAAAAACTTGAAAAACTTTATTATTTTCCAAAAAACTTATTTTTTTAGAAAAAATCTTGAAATCTTTTTAGCACCTCAAAAAACTTGCAAAAAAAGGGAAATCTTGATATATGGCAACACTGTGTACATTGGAAAGTTGTTGTTGTAGTTTGTTGTTGTATTTTTTGTAATAATTAGTTCTGCAGTGTTTCATAAATATAAGGTCACTTTGAGAAAAATGCACGAAAACCATTTAAAATTACAAACATGGCCTGTAGACCGATATGAATGTTACTTCTGGGAATATATAGATTCATATAACTTGAAATAGCGATATCGAGTGTAGCGAAAAATATTAGTTTTTAGCGATAATAAGCGAAAAAGTGAATTTTAAAACTAATTCTCAAAAATTTTACAAAAATAATGTATAGGCCCAAATTTTTTTTAATATTTATAATAATTACGAGAAAATAAAACAAAATCGACTGAAAAAAGTTGTCTCACGGCGATAAATATCGCCTACTACCAGATTTGTGAGCACTTTCGCTTCGTTCCTCATGGACATTATATCCACATTTTTTTTGTTGATTTGAATCAGGCAAGAAAGGCGAGTTATTTTAGATTGTTTACATCAGTTGTTATCTAAAACTACTTAATTAGTTAGGTTAAAGCTGCGAAAAGTCCATCGGTTTGTCGTTATATTCACAGAAATTATCGTACGGGCGTACAACAATTTTTAAGCAGTTATTACTGCTTCAGATCTTTCTATAAACCTTAATTCTGTACGTATTTGCCCAAATTTTGTTAATTTTTATCTAAAAAGATAAATTTAAGTGCTGTTCGGCCTTGTGTACACGCGTATATTAAATTCAATATGGGTCATGATTGCTTCCAGCTTGGAGAAATATCGCTTTGGTCAATTTATGCCCAGGCTTCGAATAAAACTGTAATGGCTCAATTTTTTCTTTTATTTCGGAGAAAGCTAAATATAAAACTTCTCATTTTATGGCTTTTCTCGATGTTTGTGAAATCATATTAAAAATATTAAATAAAAAAGACAATTCGATTGAAGTAAAACTGCTAAACAGCCAGTTAAAATGCCACATTTATCGCCGTGAGACAACTTTTTTCAGTCGATTTTGTTTTATTTTCTCGCAATTATTATAAATATTAAAAAAAATTTGGGCCTATACATTATTTTTGTAAAATTTTTGAGAATTAGTTTTAAAATTCACTTTTTCGCTTATTATCGCTAAAAACTAATATTTTTCGCTACACTCGATATCGCTATTTCAAGTTATATGAATCTATATATTCCCAGAAGTAACATTCATATCGGTCTACAGGCCATGTTTGTCATTTTAAATGGTTTTCGTACATTTTTCTCAAAGTGACCTTATATTTATGAAACACTGCAGAACTAATTATTACAAAAAATACAACAACAAACTACAACAACAACTTTCCAATGCACACCAAATTATAGCTTATGGAAATATGAATTAATCATCCAAAGACACCAAAGGGATCGGTTCATTAGTTAAAGAGAAAATTGAAAAACTAAAGTGACCTTATAATTATAAGACACACTATATAATAACATAGTTTTTTTAATGTGTCAGAACTTTAGACCTCTTTTATACAAAAAAAAAAAAAATCTCAAAATCTGAGGCCTTTTTTGTACGAAAAATGTCCCAAGACTTTTTCTATACGAAAAATGTCTCAGAATCCACGACTTTTTCCATACGAAAAATTACTGAGATTTTTCTATACGAAAAATGTCTAAGAGTCTGAGACTTTTTCTATACGAAAAATGTCTCAGAATATGAGACATTTTCAAAGTCTATACGAAAAATGTTTCAGAATCTGACACTTTTTCTTTACAAAAAATGTCACGAATCTGAGACTTTTTCTATACAAAAAATGTAAAACTTTTTCTATACAAATAATGTCTTAGAATCTGAGACTTTCTCAATACGAAAAAAGTCTCAGATTCTAAGACATTTTCTGAGACTTTTTCTATACGAAAATGTCCCAAAATATGAGCCTTTTTTAATACGAATGATGATTTAGAATCTGAGACTTTTTCTATACGAAAAATGTCTTAAGAATCTGAGACATTTTTTACGAAAAATGTCTAACGAATTTATTGGCATTTCGGGGCCCAGTAAGGTCGGGGCCCTTGGCACGTGCCCAGTTTACCCTAATGGTTAAAACAATACTGCTCAGTACAGGATCATTTTAAACTTTAAAGTAGTATATTTTTTGCCGATCAGCTTTGATCGTTATATTCCAGCTTATATCTTCCAAACATTTTATCTATCATCAAAATAAATACAACTTCTGTTATATCTGGTGATATACAGCTTTAGTAAATGCTGGAAAAGAATAATTTCAAATTTACCCAGATAATTTTACATTGAATCTCTAATAACAAGATCGAATATTGTTTGGAGTCTGCAACGAATTAGTTGGATTAGCAAGGTAACACTGGGCAACACTTTTAGCTTTGTTTTCATTTGTTTTTTAATTTAGTTCTATGCAATTTATGAACGGAAAACAAATTATTCTACCATCCAATATATACAAACATAAATGTTCAACAGACTTTCAAAGGCAATGACTATGATCAACTATGATGATGTAGATGACTACGAGATGATGAAAAATGCAAGTGAAGGCAGGCAAAGTATACAACCAAAAACATGAACTAACCAACCAAACGACCAACCATCCGTCCACAGACAGCCACAGACCAGAATGACAACGTCAAATACGTCTATAGAGCATATAGATATTGCTGGCAGAGAACTACTTGCTCCTCTTCTATTTTTTATTTTATTTTTTGATTTACCTAATGATGATGATATTCAATTAAAATATTTTTGAAATTGATTGTTTTCAACAATTTTCACCAGACTATAGGAATTTTCTTTTTAATGCAATTTTTCGTTATTTCAATTTATAATTCTTATTGGAATTTCCAATTTTTTAATTATACATATTTTTTTTTCTTTTATATTTACACAAAATTTAAAGAATTCTTTTTTTTTGTTCTGTTTTTTTTTTAATACTGCGTCATAAAGATTTTAATACACTTTTGAAAAACTCTTTCAATTTTTTTGTTTAATTTATTTTACAAATTTGTATTGAATTTTCACTTTTTATCTTATAGAATTTTCCTTGTTAATAAAAAAGTCGTGTAAAAATTGTAAAAAAAAGTCCACAAAAAAAGTAGAGTAGTAAAAAGAATGAAGAATGAAAAAAATATGTGTATTATTTTTCTTCTTCTAAAATTTGTGGCAGCAAGAAACAAATTATATTTTTCTCTAATCTCCTCTACATATTTTCACACAAACTCACATACACTAACAAAAGAAAATTTTTCATTTTCTTCGTTTTTTTGTGTGCTGCTAAATTTTCTTTCTACTACTCTATAAATGTCCGTCCGTTTTCTGTCTTGTGTGCTGCTCGCGTCGTATATACTTCTTTTGCTCGGCTCTGCCTTCTCCTCTTTTTTTTACAAATGGATTTTTTCACTACTACAGAATTTTTTTTTTTTCTTTTCTTCTTTTTCGTTTCAATGCCAATATTTTTTTTTTCACTTCACATAATATTTGTGCACATTTTTTCTTAGTTATAATTATATTTATTATTAATTTATTTGTGTATTCTAATTAGTTGTTCGTTTTTCTTACTAAATTCCAATTGTGATATTTTTTTGTGTTAAATTAATATTTTATATTTTTTTTGTTGGAAAAAATTTTGTAATGAGGAAAATTTTCTTATTGGTTTTGTCCGAAAACTTTTTTCTTTTCACACACACGAAAAAACACAGTTGGAAAACTGAGGAATTCTTGCAATTTTTCTTCTTTTCTAATTAGAATTTTTTACAGAGCTGCCAATAATTTTTATTTCAAAAATTTCCCTTTTTAAATACAGTGTTGCATTTATGGGATTTTTTAGACAGAGTTGTTTGTGCAATGGTGCCAACTATTAAAATTAAATAATCACTAAAACGGCCAACTATTTTCAATGTGAAAAGATGTAGCGATTTTTTTTTTTCATTTGTTTAATGTGTAGGGCAACCAGTGCTGCCAGGCTTTTTTTATGAAAAATCGTCAAAATTTGGAAAAAAAATCGTCAAAATCGTCAAAATCGTCAAAAGTTTTAAAAAAAGTCGTCAAAAAATCGTCACTTTAAAAAATATTAAAAAACACATTTTTCGATAAATTAAAATTTTAAAACGCACAATAAAATTTTTTCTATCCACTTTTGTTTAATGAATTTTTTAAATTTACGTACACAAAATATTTTTTAGCTATATAAAAATGAATTTTCTTTTAAAATAAGTGACAAAATAGTTGAAAGTCATTCGATTTTTTATTTGTTTCAACAGACAGCAACATTCAATTTTAACTGCTGATAAAATAAATATCATTATCAAATAAAATTTCTTACATTTATTCTTACTATAGAAAGCCAACTACAAAGTAGAGATGGGCACATGAGCAGATTATAGCGTGATTCACGCGTGAGTGTGACTAAATTCAATTTTACTCACGTGATTGTGAGTGAGTGTGAGTAGAGAAAAAAATTGCGTGAGTGAGTGTGCATGAGTAAGATTTTTGAGTGAGTGATGTAAAATTTCGCTGAACCTTAAATTTTGCTGAAATATTTAAAAGATTTTTGAAATTTTAATTTTTGAAAATTTTGTTTGTATAAATAAGAGTTTCGTGAGTGTGAAGCTTGTGTGAGTGCACGTGATTGTGAGTTGTATTAAGTTTACTCATGTGGTTGTGAGTGAGTGTGAGTAAAAAAAATATGTTCGTGAGTGAGTGTGCGTAATTTTTCTGGCACTTTTTTTCAGATTTTAAAAGGATACACATAAATTTTAAAAAATAATTTTTAGTATCAAACATTTAAAAAAAAAAACTCACCTTTTTGGAGCTAAAAATTAGCCTTTGGAGCTAAAAATTAGCCTACCCCAAAAAGCTGATTTAAAAGAGCTCAAAGTGAACGTATCAAGTATTTTGTTTGAAAATTTATCGATAAAGTCTCCAAATATGAGTTTTAGTTTTTGAGTCTAAAAAAATGGGGTCTTTGGATGAATCGCTTTCATACAAAAATTTTAAATATTTGTTCACTGGGATTTCAAATATTAAAAAAAAAGATTTGTCATGTAAAAATAGCAACAATTAAAATTAAATTAAAAGAATAATCATTTATTTTTTCATACATAGCAAAAATGAATGACTTTGAAACGACATAATTCTTAAAGTGCAGTTATATTTCCAAAAGAGAATGAAATGTTGTAAATTGTGACTTTTTTCTGTATTTTATTTTAATAGAATTTCATTTAATTTTTGTTTTCAAACCATTATAAAATTAAAAAAGTTGCAAATTTTGAATTTTGTGAATAAAAGTGTAGTTACAAAAAATCATCAAAATGTATGGGAATCAAATCAGAAAATCGTCAGTCGTCATTTTGCAAAATTTCATGAAAAAATCGTCAAAATGACGAAAAATCGTCACTTCTGGCAGCACTGAGGGCAACAGAAAATAAGCAGTTATGAATTTATTTTGAGGCCTAAAACTATGCTATACAAAATAAGTGTGTCGTAAAATTAAATAAATGAAAGCAAATATTTTTAGAAAAGACATGTCACCTTATTTTTGTTTTGCTCCATACGCCATTTTTGAAAAAAATTAGTTAGGAATAGAATATATGGGGCATTCCATGCCAAATCACTCACTTTTAGGCCCGACCCCCTTCGATTAATTTTATTTTTGGATATGTTTTAGAACGTATTAATGGCGATTTTTTCCAAAAAATGAAAAAATTTAAATTTTCAATCAATTTTGACCAGTAAAAAATATAGATATTTTAAAAAAAGTTGGACAACGTTTTGTTGGTATTTAAATGTAGTTTTAGAAAAAAAATGTGAAAAAATTATTCGAAGTAATTATCACTTATTTTTTGACGTTTAAAAATTAAAATCGACTTTTTGAAAAAGTCCGAAACCTTCGATTTTTTTGTAAAAAACTAAAAGAATTCTACTCTAAATTATGCAACTTTTAAGCCATAACTCGAGATGTGATCACAATTCTTTCTATTTTTTTTTTTAATTTTTAAAATTGCACCTTTTATGTTTTGGCTCTGATTTATTTTATATGGAGCTCCAAAAAAAAAAAAAAATGGTAGATACTGACCCTAACTTACCCTAAATATATTCATTTGGAGGTAAATATACGTCTCACAAAAATTTGGGACGATCGGACATGTGTAAGGCGCTTAGCATGGTCCTTGAAGTTTAAAAAACGGATTACAAGGAAAAATAAGATTTTTTTTCTGTTTTCGCAATTTCTTTGGTATTTTAAGTTAAGTTTTAATTCAAGTGATTACAGAATTATGATGTGGAGTAAAATGCCTTTCTAATAAGGTACTAAAAACTAAAATCGGTTGAAAATCAGCCAAGTTATTACAACTTCCCCAGGCATCTAGCGTGTGCCATACAACTTGATTAAAAAATACGAGGCCCTTTTTCTAAATTTATTGAAATTTTCTACTGTAATAACATTTTTTCATTATTCATGTTTCAGTGTAATATTTTTTTGACTTTTCCAAATTTTAAAACAAAAAAAATATTTTTTTTTTAAAATAGAGATTTCAAAAGGGTGTGGAAAATGCAGGCATTTTTAGCACTAATTTAAAAAATGTTAGCAAAACACAATATGAAAAATACTTGTCAGCTAATAACATTTGAACTTGAAGAATAAAAAAATATTATTACAGTAGAAAATTTCAATGAATTTCAAAAATCGGATTGTATTGATTAATCAAGTTGTCTGCCACACGTTCGATGCCTGGGGAAGTTGTAATAACTTGGCTGATTTTAAACCGATTTCGGTTTTTATGACCTTAATAGAGAGACATTTTACTCTACATTTCAATTCTGTAACCATTTGCATAGGCGTAGATAGCCCTGTCTGGGGGGGGCTTAGCCCCCCCCCAGAATAATTTTAGCCCCCCCCAGAATTTTAATCACTCACAATTTTTTTTTTAATAATTTAATGATTTCATTAATGTTTGCAACAAAAAATAATAATATGTAATGAGTCTTTAGGACTCGTCATGATTATTCAATGAGTCTTAAGTACTCGTAATGATTATTTTATAATATCTAATAGTTTTTCCCATTGAAAAATAGTCTGAATTATTGAAAAAAGTTTTTATATGAATCTGATGTTTTTGTCAGTAATAAAAACTTTACCGAATCTTAGGGTTTTACCTTCAGGAAAACATTTTAACTTCTTTGATTTAAAAAAGTTTCTAAATTCTAAGGGGTTTTTTTATAGACAAAAGTTATTGAATGAACAAATCTGAGAATTTTTACTAATAACACTGTAAGTAAAATTTACACACAAAAACCCAACTTATTTTTGGGTCATAGAATCCAGTGATATACTCCGTTTTAAAAAGTTAGCTCAAAATAACAAGATATTTCGATTTTAAATTTGCAAATGTAGAGTAAAAATTGAATAAATCCAAAAAAAAATGATAAAATTCATCAAAATAAGAGCAAGTGTGATTCCATGTCCGCTTGAAAATGAACGTCCATTATTTCTAGATATAAATTTTGACAAATAACAAGTTTTTAACAAGTTTTTAAAGTTTTTTCATTCAAATAAAATGAAAAATCGCCTTAAATCTACTACAAATTTAAAATCGAAATATCTCGGAATTGTGAGCTAACTTTTCAAAACGGGGTACACCACTGGATTCTACGACTCAAAATTAGGTTGACGTGTCTCGGCGTTTTGGTGTGTCATTTTCACCTACTTACAGTGTAATCATCAACTTTTGCAATCATCAGAACTTTTTCTTGAAAAAAATCATAGTAATCTAATGATTTTACTATAGGAAAAACATTAAAAATCTTTCATTCTCAAAACATATCTAGGAGTTCTAAATTTCCGAAAAATCTACAGAATCAAAATTAAAAAAAAATGAATTTTTAACCGCTTTCGGGGGACATTCGTTATTAGGACACCTAGACGCATATTAAAGGGCACGCTTCAGGAATAGGTCTGGGTTTTTCTATTAAAAAATACCAAAAAATTTAAAAAATCTAGGGGGGCTTTAGCCCCCCCCAGAAATGTTGGCTTCCTACGCCAATGACCATTTGAATTCAAAATTAACTTAAAATACCAAAAACATTAAGAAAACAGAAAAAAATGCATATTTTCCCTTGTAATCCGATTTTCAAACTTCAAAGCCGATGCGGCACGCCTTACCCATGTCCGATCATCCTAAAATTTTCTGAGACGTATTTTTACACCCAAGTTAATATATCTAGGGGAAGTTACGGTCAATATTTACCAAATTATTTTTTTTGGAGCACCATATAAAATAAACCAGAGTCAAAAAAAAAAAAAGTGCAATTTTCAAAATTTGAATAAAAATAGAACAGATTACGATCACATCTCGAATTATGACTTAAAAGTTGCGTAATTTAGAGTAGAATTTTTTGACATTTTAAAAAAAAAATCGAAGGTTTCGGACTTTTTCAAAAAGTCGATTTTAATTTTTATACGATAAAAAACAAGTGATAGTTACTTCGAATAATTTTTCATATTTTTTTTTCTAAAACTACATTTAACTACCAACAAAATGTTGTCCATCTTTTTTTAATATATCTATATTTTTTACTGGTCAAAATTGATTGAAAATTTAAATTTTTTCATTTTTTTGGAAAAAATCGCCATTTTGAAAAATTGATTACTCAACACCACCTTGGTATAAAAGGCTGAAAATTTGGCTGGAAGTTGCATTTAATACGTACTAAAACATATCCAAAAATAAAATTAATCGACGGGGGTCGGGCCTAAAAGTGAGTGATTTGGCATGGAATGCCCCATATATAATATAAATATCCTCTTTCTTATTCCGAAGTCCATTTTTTAAAACATATTTTCAAATTTGAGATATCCAGCATTTTCTACACCGAACCAAATATGGCAGTAATATTAACGAAAAAGCATGTTAATTTGACGAAAGAACAATCATTATACAGCTAACAAAACAGGGGTGTTGATTTGAATAAATTTTCGTTAATTTATATTTGAGATAAATTTGACGAAATTTTGTCAAATTAACAGAATTATTTTCGTCAATTTGAATAAAATAATTCTGTTGATTTGACAAAATTTCGTCAATTTAACACAATGAATTCCCTTGTAAATATGTACATTACCTAAAAAAAAAATAAATAAATGAAAATTAATTGTTTGTAAATTAATTATTATTATATTAATCATAACTTACGTGAATTTTTGCAACATTTTTGATGCCACTTTAAGAATGCCAATAATATGGCATAAAAACTAGTATCTTAAGGCAATTAAAAAAAAAATAATTTTTCGCAAAACGAAATGTTTTTAATGACGCTTGCTCAAAGAAAAAAAAATGGCGTCAAGCAAATAACTTTAGTCAATTTGATCAAATTTTATCAACTTTACACACCCTATAGTGTTTTAGTCAATTTGAAGAAATTTCGTTAATTTTACCTCTTCAGAGTATGTACACCGAACCAAATCGAGTAGGTAAAATCAACAAAAAAATTTTGTTGATCTTTAACAAAATTTTGTCAATTTTTTTTTTAAGATTCTACAAATTTTATTCAAATTAACGAAATTTCGTCAAATCTACATACTCTGATCTACATACTCTTTTTCGTTAATATTACTGCCATATTTGGTTCGGTGTAGATTTGACGAAATTTCGTTAATTTGAATAAAATTTGTAGAATCTTAAAAAAAAAATTGACAAAATTTTGTTAAAGATCAACAAAATTTTTTTGTTGATTTTACCTACTCGATTTGGTTCGGTGTAAGAAAAAACACACCATTTTTACGTTTTTTGAAAATTTGCGTTATAGAAAAGGCTCTAGATCAATGATTCCCAACCTTTGATTCTCGCCCCACTGGGGGGCAATTTGAATATTTTAGGGGGGCAACGAGCAAGTTTTTAAGATTTTTTTACTTAAATTATCTAAAGAAAATATACAATTATTTAGTTAAAAGATGAACAATTTTACTAAAAACTTTGTTTAAACTAATAATTTAGAATTACAAAATAAATTTGTAAAATTCGTAATTTTTTTTTTGAGTGTGGGGGGACATTTTGGTTTTTTTTAGCTCAAAAGTGGGACATGGAGCAAAAAAGGTTGGGAAACATTGCTCTAGATTATTTAAAAATGAACGGATCTTGCATATTTTTGGAATGAAGATTAATTATGTTGGTACTATTCTACGTACCAAATTTTAATACCGTAACTTTTAAACATTTCAAGTAATGTCATATTTACCATTTAGGTTGTGTGGGAGGTAGGCGTGTCCCATCATCCGATCATCCCCATTTTTAATACCATGCAACCTGACTATATAAGTGTTCTAAATACCCAGTTTTGTCGATCTAGCTCTTTTTGTTTCATTGTTATTTTGTTTGGCGTTGAGAACTCATTTGCTCCATATCACACAAAAGTCCCAAATGTGTAAGCAAAATTGGATATGGAGCATAATACCATAAAATCTTATTTTCTTAAAAGCTTAAAATCTTTTGATCTATTAGGTGGGTAAGTTGCTCGGTTTTCACGTGAAAATCTGTCAAACTCCATATAAAAAAAAACATAAATTTCACACTGGCTTTACAAAAGCGTAAAAATTTCGCTGAAGAGGTATTCTGTTCACTGGTGAAAAACCGGCAAAATAACCCGGTATATGTTGCATCAATACGCATCAACACTATAAGCAACATTTTTTTAAATTGTACAGACCATTTAAAAAGCGGTGAAATTTAACATTCAGATGTAAAGCTAAGTAAGTTGTTCACCGGTGAAAAAAAATGTTTGGAAACATCAATTAATTTGTAGTGAAAATTTGACAGTCATATTTGGTTATGTTTTGCGCATCAGCATACATAAAATACCTTCAATTAAAATTTTGTTGATAATTTTTGTCTATTTATGTGATATAATTAATGTTTACAGTCCCAAACACTTAAGGCCTAGTTAGCCGAGAAAACGTAACCGTATCTTTACCCTAACCGTATCGTATTTATTTAGTGCAATTATCGAAACTTAATAACGTGTCATATGTTTTTGACGTAAAACAAACTCGTCGTTCATTTTTGTTATTTTATTTATGTTTTTTTATATGTAGACTTTAAATTAGTTTGTTTATTTAAATTGAATTAGTGTTTTTTCTATTTGTTTTGCACTTTTAGTTTTGTATCACATTTTTTTTGGAAATAAACAAACCGAAAATCAGCTGTTTACAAATGTCACGTAGAAACGTTGTAAAATTCTATTTTAAACAGGTCGGAACGTTCCGTTTACGTGACAATTGAATTCAGTAATCGTTTTCATTAGTTTACGCATATCAAAAACAATCAGCTGACTTTTTACGTTAGGGTTACGGTTACGTTTTCTCGGCTAACTAGGCCTTTATAATTACTTCATTTTATTTCCGAATGTTAAATTTCACCGCTTTTTAAACACTCAGAAAATTATTGCAGTTACTACATGACGGTCGTTTGTGTAGTAAGTAGTAGCTGTTGTTTTTAACTACAATTTCGGTCGTTTTTGTATGAAAAAATCTCAAACAACTTTTTTTGTAGTAGTTTCAAAAAATAACTACAAAAAATATACTACACTGTAGCAATAGTTGATTTATGTAGTTGTTTTTAGTTTTTTTTCTAAAACTCGTTTTGTTCTAGAAATTTTTATTGCAAACGAATGTGTCGAGCGAGTTGGTCGTGCGGGATGCGGAAGGAATTATTTTTATACCAAATAAATAATATCTAAATAAATTAAATTACAATTTATTAAATTTAATTATAACAAAAAATATGTTTTTGGAAAAATATTCTTGAGCGAAAGAAAATAAGTGGATAAATGAGATAACAAGTGTGTATAATATAGCGCTCACATAAGCGTGCGTAAAAACCAATCGGAAAAAAACAAAATAAAATGTGTGCAGTGTTTTGTTTTCTTATGAGCGCGCCATCTTTCTTTTCTTTGTATACACAACAGAGCAGGTACATACTTTTTTGAAACATTTCAAATTAATTCTTTTTTTTATAAATCAATTTTGCCAAAGCATTTCGTTTTTTTTTATTCCAGACCAATTTTGATCAGTAGCGGTGAAAATTTGAAATGAACTATTAAAAAAACAAAGGTAAATACAATCAATTTATTTTGTTTAACATTTTATTAATATAATTTTTTTCTTCTATAATTCCAGATAAATACATAAAAAAATTGTCATCATGTCGAAATTCTATACAACCAACTGAAATGTATTGCTTTTTAAATAAATAAATATCAATCATTTAAACGTTTAAGAAATTTTTTAAATAAAATTTCAGGCAATTGTAGAAAAAACAACTGTATTAAACAGTTTTGTAGTAGTTTTTACTACATTTTGTAGTTGAAAATCAATAGTTAAAAACAACAACATGTTCAGTTGTTTTTACCGTTTATGTAGTGGACGCCTTTTCAACGACAAAATGTAGTCAAAACAACTGTCTTTTGTAGTAGATTTTACCGACATACTTTTTTGAGTGAATGGTCTGTACAATTTAAAAAAATGTTGCTTATAGTGTTGTTGCGTATTGATGCAACATATACCGGGTTATTTTGCCGGTTTTTCACCAGTGAACAGAATACCTCTTCAGCGAAATTTTTACGCTTTTGTAAAGCTAGTGTGAAATTTATGTTTTTTTTATATGGAGTTTGACAGATTTTCACGTGAAAACCGAGCAACTTATCCACCTTAAAATGAAGTAATTATAAGTGTTTGGGACTATAAACATTAATAATACACTCAGAAAATTATTGCAGTTACTACATGACGGTCGTTTGTGTAGTAAGTAGTAGCTGTTGTTTTTAACTACAATTTCGGTCGTTTTTGTATGAAAAAATCTCAAACAACTTTTTTTTGTAGTAGTTTCAAAAAATAACTACAAAAAATATACTACACTGTAGCAATAGTTGATTTATGTAGTTGTTTTTAGTTTTTTTCTAAAACTCGTTTTTTTCTAGAAATTTTTATTGCAAACGAATGTGTCGAGCGAGTTGGTCGTGCGGGAGGCGGATGGAATTATTTTTATACCAAATAAATAATATCTAAATAAATTAAATTACAATTTATTAAATTTAATTGTAACAAAAAATATGTTTTTGGAAAAATATTCTTGAGCGAAAGAAAATAAGTGGATAAATGAGATAACAAGTGTGTATAATATAGCGCTCACATAAGCGTGTGTAAAAACCAATCGGAAAAAAACAAAATACAATGTAGTGTGCAATTACAATTCTGGCGTTGTCCTTGAATTTTGCTTGTTCCCATACATTTTGTATGTAGAACAAAATTCAAAGCCAACGCTAGCGTTTCAAAGCCAGAATAGAATCAATTCTATTTTCTTGGCTTTGCTCTCTCGTGAGTATTTTTTTCTTGCTTTGGCGTTGCCAGTCTTTTACAAAAAAAGGGTTGATTTTGTGATGTGTTTCATATTTTGTTTATGAAACACATCTGTGTATTGGAAAATTAAAAAAAAAACTACATATAAAGAAAGTGAAAATATAATTTACCGCCAATTATTATAAAAAAAAACAAGTATTAAAAAAATAGCAATAAAAAACCAAAGGAGTTTTATATTTCACCGAAAAAAAAAATTATTTTCAGGAAAAAATTTTTTTTCTTCCACCAAATAATTATATTTCTGTTCTTCTTTGTGTGTGTGTATACAAACAAAAGCCAGAACAAAATTCAAAGCCAAAGCCTTTGTTTAAATCAAACGCCCTCTCTTTACACAAAATTCAAAGCCAACGCCAGAATTGTAATTGCACACGTATGCAGTGTCTTGTTTTCTTATGAGCGCGCCATCTTTCTTTTCTTTGTATACACAACAGAACAGGTACATACTTTTTTGAAACATTGCAAATTAATTCTTTTTTTTATAAATCAATTTTGCCAAAGCATTTCGTTTTTTTTATTCCAGACAAATTTTGATCAGTAGCGGTGAAAATTTGAAATGAACTATTAAAAAAACAAAGGTAAATACAATCAATTTATTTTGTTTAACATTTTATTAATATAATTTTTTTCTTCTATAATTCCAGATAAATACACCAAAAAATTTTAATTTCATGTCGAAATTCTATACAACCAACTGAAATGTATTGCTTTTTAAATAAATAAAAATCAATCACTTAAACGTTTAAGAAATTTTTTAAATAAAATTTCTGGCAAGTATAGTAAAAACAACTGTATACCGTCTTTTGTAGTAGTTTTTACTACATTTTGTAGTTGAAAATCAATAGTTAAAAACAACAACATACAGTTGAACCTCGATTATCCGGGTTGCACGGGAGCGGACTAAGCACGGATAATCGAAAAACACGGTTGAAAGAGGTTATATAATTTTCTACATTTGTATATGTTCGTGAATATATTGCACGGATAATAGAGGTAAAGCACGGTTAATAGAGGTAAAAACAATAACATAAAATACAATATGTACGTACATGTATGAATTGCACGGATAGTAGAGGCAAAGCACGGATAATAGAGGTAAAAAACAAACACACAGCATGCCGGTTAATAGACACGCAAAAAAAAACTTGTGTCGGAGTGAGCAAAAATCTGGCATAATTTTACCAAAAATATGCTAAAACTACAACCGACGAAGTAGTTTTCGTAATTTAGCCAAAACACTTATGTAAAAAATTTCGAAGAAAATGCTAATGCTATTTAAGCAAAAACTTGGTAAAATATACCAAAAGAAATATGGTGAAATATACCAAAATTATTTGAAAAGCTGACTAAAAATAATGCTAAAAATTACCACATTTATGCTAAAATAAATTTTCAATAAATTTTTGGAAAAATTTGTATATTTGTTGAATTTAAAATTTCCACAGAATAAATCCATATTAATATAATAAATGTTGTGTAGGATTTAATTTACCACCGACCAACTGACCCTTTTTGTACAATTTTCTCGAGTGACTGCTGCCTACGCTTCTTCTTGAAGTAAAGGATCCGCTATAGCTTCACGAATTTATTTAAAAGCATCCTGTAAAAATAGAAAATTATTACAAAACATAAATTTTTAATTTAAAAAATTGGTTAACCCCATTGGTCTCTTGGTAAGGAGGAACACTTACTTTGTCATTCCATTTGTAACTCATCAAAACAGGTATGGACTCCCTTGGCTTTGGGTTTTTAGGTTTTAATTTTATAACTAAAGGCAGGATTGGTGTCCACGCTCTTTATTGTAGTAAAGGATTCTCCATAGCTTCAAAAATTTATTTAGCAGTACCTTGTAAAAATATAAAATTATTACCAAAGACTAATTTTTAACTAAAAATCTATTAAACCTTATTGGTGTCTTCGGAATTCCATTTGTTATTCATCGAAACATACGTCTGGGACTCCATTGGTTTTTCTTATTGAATGGTGTTTTAAGTGATGAAAGCAAAATTAACTTTAACATTCTTTTATCTTACATTTATTTATCTTTTAGAAAACTAATTATTTATTTTTATTTATGTATTAATTTATTTTTATTTTATATATTAATTTCCTTTTTACGTTTTTATAACACAAAAAATAAACGAACAACGCACGCACACAAAAATACGAAATGAAAATGGCGGTCTGTATTTGTTTTTTTTGTTGTTTTCTTTCGATAAATTTTTGTGCAGGTAATTTGCGTTATTGAGCAAGCTACTTGGTTATTTTACATAAAAAATGAATTATGTTACTTTAACATCGACAAGCATAATATTAGCAAAAATTTGGTAAAAATTTTTTTTTGGTATGAAAAAAGTTTTACCAAGTAGGATTGCTCAATCTTACACAGATTTTTTTTTGCGTGGAGGCACCGGTTAGTAGAGGGCCGGATAATCGAGGTTCAACTGTATTCAGTTGTTTTTACCGTAATATGTAGTGGACGCCTTTTCAACAACAAAATGTAGTCAAAACAACTGTCTTTTGTAGTAGATTTTACCGACATACTTTTTTGAGTGTATCACATAACTTACCAAAAAATATTATTTAAAGTTATTTTATGTATTCTGACGCGCAAAACATAACAAAACATATGACTGTAAAATTTTCGCTACAAATTAATTGATGTTCCGAAACATTTTTTTTCACCGGTGAACAACTTACTTAGCTATTGTATGCAGGGGTAACTCATGAATAGTAGTGTCAGTAATAACGAAGTCGTTATATACAGATGGCAATCTTTTTTTTGGGAACGATTTGGGAATAACGAAAAATAAACATTAAAAAATTTTAAAATTATGAATGAAAATTATTGTTGTGTCACTTGAAAATAAAAAATACATATGTAATAAAAAAACGAAATGAATATAATTAAATCAAAACAACCAGCAAAATTAAACGAAAAATAAAAGGTAAACAAAATTTCCAGCTTTCCCAGATACCATTTGTAAAACTAACACCACCTTTAAACGTCAAAAATAATTGACTCTTGCATAGTCTTTATCAAAGACTAACAAGACTTCCGACTCATTTTGTTTTGCTGTCAGAAGACCTAACTCTTTGTATGTATTGGAGTTAGGACCTCTTTAGTATGTGTGTACCTAACTTAATTCACCACCGACCAAAAATATTTTCACCATACACAGAGTTACTTTTTGTTATCAATATTTTTTTTGTTTTGGAATTTTTTCGTAACAAAAAGTGAAAAAACATAATTAAACATTAAACACAACTATTAAAATTAAAATGAATGCATATTTGCAATTAAAATTAAAGAAAAGACAAATATAATTATAAAAATTATAGTATTGCGTATCAACTCTGAATTCGTTTTTGAAATTTACCACCCTATTTCACCACTAATAATGACAATGTCAATATTTTATTTTTGTTTATTTTTATTAAATATTTTTTATCATTGGAAAAAAACCAAAAATATAAAATTTAATTAAACAAATTAATTAAGAAACAGTTTAAGATTTTAATAAATTTTATTATAAAAAAAACCCTCTGATATTTTTCCTATATAAAGTTTTTCTTCCACATTTTGCCCATTGATAAAGTCGGAGATTCTGAGTATTCCTTTTCATTAGGAAAAGTTTTGGTTTCTATAAAATTGTTCCTGTACAAAAAGTCTCATATTCGTTTATTTTTTTGAAGAAAGTTTTCCATCAAAAGACTAAATTGAAAGTGTTCTTTATAAAGAAAGTCCTTTGAATGTTGGGTTATTCAATAGAAAAAACTCCTTTCAATCTGAAGCAGTTTCCTTTTTTGTTCTAGAAATATTTCTGAAACATTATTTTATAAAAAAGGTTTCACATTGTGAGACATTTTTCTGATAGAAAAAGTCTCAGATTCTAAGACATTTTTCTTATAGAAAAAGTCTCAGATTCTGAAACATTTTTCTTAAAGAAAAAGTCTTAGATTCTGAGACATTTTTCCTACAGAAAATGTCAGATTCTGAGACATTTTTCTAATAGAAAAAGTCTCAGAGATTATTCTTATGAAATCTCGTAAGATATATCTATGAAATCTAATGACTTCAAATTTTAAAACTTCTTTAAAGTTTGTTTCTAAAGAATAATAAAACTCAGTTTAATAATTTCTTAAAAAAAAAAAAACAACGGCTATTTTTATTGCACTATTTGCGATTTATTTAGGTAAATGCTTTCTATATAATTATTCCTTTTCATTAAAAGTCTCAGATTCTGAGACATTTTTCCTATAGAAAAAGTCTCAGATTCTGAGACATTTTTCCTATAGAAAGTCTCAGATTCTGAGACATTTTTCCTATAGAAAAAGTCTCAGATTCTGAGACATTTTTCCTATAGAAAGTCTCAGATTCTGAGACATTTTTCCTATAGAAAATGTCCCAGATTCTGTTACATTTTTCCCAAAGAAAAAGTCTCGGACTCTAAGACGTTTTTCCTATAGACAAAGTCTCAGATTCTAAAACATTTTTCTTATAGAAAAACTCTTAGATTCTAAAACATTTTTCTTATAGAAAAACTCTCAGATTCTGAGACCTTTTTCCTATAAAAAATGTCTCAGATTCTGAAACATTTCTCCTATAGAATAAGTCTGGTTCTGAGACATTTTTTCTATAGAAAAAGTCTCAGATTCTGAGACATTTTTCCTATAGAAAAAGTCTCAGATTCTAAAACATTTTTAATATAGAAAAATCTCAGAATCTGAGACATTTTTCCTATAGAAAATGTCCCAGATTCTGAGACATTTTTTCTATAGAAAAAGTCTCAGATTCTGAGACATTTTTCCTATAGAAAAAGTCTCAGATTCTAAAACATTTTTAATATAGAAAAATCTCAGAATCTGAGACATTTTTCCTATAGAAAATGTCCCAGATTCTGACACATTTTTCCCAAAGAAAAAGTCTTGGACTCTAAGACGTTTTTCCTATAGACAAAGTCTCAGATTCTGAAACATTTTTCTCATAGAAAATCTCTCAGATTCTGAGACATTTTTCCTACAGAAAAAGTCTCAGATTCCGAGACATTTTTCCTATAGAAAAAGTCTCACATTCTGAGACATTTTTCCTATAGAAAAAGTCTCACATTCTGAGACATTTTTCCTATAGAAAATATCACATTCTGAGACATTTTTTCTATAAAAAAAAGTATCTGAATTTGAGACATTTTCCCTATAGAAAAAGTCTCAGATTCTGAGACATTTTCCCTGTAGACAAAGTCTCAGATTGTGAGACATTTTCCCTATAGAAATAGTCTTAGATTCTGAGACATTTTTCCTATAGAAAATGTTACAGATTCTGAGACATTTTTCCTATAGAAAAAGTATCAGATTCTGATACATTTTTCCTATAGAAAAATTCATATTCTGAGACATTTTTCCTATAGAAAAAGTATCACATTCTGAGACATTTTTTTATAAAAAAAGTCTTAGATTCTGAGACATTTTTCTATAGAAAAAGTCTTAGATTCTGAGACATTTTTCCTATAGAAAAAGTCTCAGATTCTGAGAAATTTTTCATGTAGAGAAAGTCTCAGATTCTGAGACATTTTTCCTATAGAAAAAGTCTCAGATTCTGAGACGTTTTTCCTATAGAAAATGTCCCAGATTCTGACACATTATTCCTATAGAAAAAGTCTCAGATTCTGAGACATTTTTCCTATAGAAAAAGTCTCAGATTGAGACATTTTCCCTGTAGAAAAAGTCTCAGCTTGTGAGACATTTTCCCTATAGAATAGTCTCAGATTCTGAGACATTTTTCCTATAGAAAAAGTTTCAGATTCTGAGACATTTTTCCTATAGAAAAAGTCTCAGATTCTGAGACATTTTTCCTATAGAAAAAGTCTCAGATTCTGAGACATTTTTCCTATAGAAAAAATCTCAGATTCTGAGACATTTTTCCTATAGAAAAAGTCTCAGATTCTGAGACATTTTTCCTATAGAAAAAGTCTCAGATTCTGAGACATTTTTCCTATAGAAAAAGTCTCAGATTCTGAGACATTTTTCCTATAGAAAAAGTCTCAGATTCTGAGACATTTTTCCTATAGAAAAAGTCTCAGATTCTGAGACATTTTTCCTATAGAAAAAGTCTCAGATTCTGAGACATTTTTCCTATAGAAAAAGTCTCAGATTCTGAGACATTTTTCCTATAGAAAAACTCTCAGATTCTGAGACATTTTTCCTAAAGAAAAAGTCTCAGATGTCGGGGAATTTTCCTAAAGAAAATGTCACAGATCCTGAGACATTGTTCCTATAGAATGTCTTATTTTCTTGTAGAAAGTCTCAGATTGCAAGACATTTTTCGTATAAAAAATTTAGATTCGCAACATTTTCTACAGAGCCTTTTTCATACTTTTCCCGAAAAGCGGGTACAACCAAACGCGTTTGCAAAAACTGATGCGACCACAGGAAACGCGTTTCCTTGCCATAAGGTACGGAAAACCAGAAATCCACAGAAAAATACATAGGCAACTGGAAGATACAAGAGAAACACCGATAAATATTACAATCTAAACCACAACAAACTAAAAAATTAAGTAATAGCTACCTTTAGTAACATAATTTAACATAAACAATATTCATTGTAAATGTATTTTCATCCCCTCTTTATAACAGAAATCTGGAAAAAAACAAATGGGAGTTTGTACGATTTTGACCTTAAATAATACAATTTATTAATTTAAAACCAAAATGTATATTAGATTTTCATTTACTTACCAAGTTTCTTTTCCAAAAAAACAAAAATTATCCAGAAATTCGATATTTTATTAAAAAAATTAATAAACAACTTTTTTGTTTATATTTTGATTACAAATGTCATATTTTTTTATTTCACCACGCTTTCACAAGTGTGTTGAATACACAGTACCTGTATGTGTGAATTAATTTATTGAGGTTATGTAGAGTCGGAGGTCTTGTTAGTCTTTGGTCTTTATATATTTAAGTTTTTGATTGTATGTAAAAGTCTGAAAACTAGAAGCTTTGTTAACAATATATCGTCAGGTTATTATTGTTTTAGCCTATACGCCATCAACTCGGTTTTGAGAAAAACGATAAAATAGGTTTATAATCAATTTACTCTAAAAATACTCGATAGATTAGTTTTTAATACTCCTAATTGAATGCTTTATATGTTTTTAACAAAACTATACATTTTCATACCTTTACATGCAATAAATCAAAAGTTTTAATGGTTTTACTAAAATAACATTTCGTCGTTTTGTGCTCCATATCAAATTTTATTTTAAAAATATGATGTTTTCTTTGAAGTGGAGCAAAGTAAGTGCATGGAATAAAGACACCCTGTATTATTAGAAATAAAATAAATTTAGTTCTGCTTCTGATACCTAATAAAAGGCGCCAAAAATTGACACCCTGTAATCATAGGCATAAACCAAATTATGTTCTGCTTCTGACACCTAGGGAGCGCTTCCTCAAAATATGTCAAAAATTGGCCTATGGAGCAAAACAATAGCATAGAACAATTTTGTTATGTTTGCATGCAAAATTTGCTCCATGTGCAAAAAAATGTCGTATGCAGCACAATTGTACAGACCATTTAAAAAGCGGTGAAATTTAACATTCAGATGTAAAATGAAGTAATTATAAGTGTTTGGGACTGTAAACATTAATTATATCACATAAATTACCAAAAAATATTATTTAAAGTTATTTTATGTATTCTGACGCGCAAAACATAACCAAACATATGACTGTCAAATTTTCGCTACAAATTAATTGATGTTTCGAAACATTTCTTTTCACCAGTGAACAACTTACTTAGCTTTACAGTCCCAAACACTTATAATTACTTCGTTTTACACCTGAATGTTAAATTTCACCGCTTTTTAAACGGTCTGTACAATTTAAAAAAATGTTGCTTATAGTGTTGATGCGTATTGATGCAACATATACCGGGTTATTTTGCCGGTTTTTCACCAGTGAACAGAATACCTCTTCAGCGAAATGTTTACGCTTTTGTAAAGCCAGTGTGAAATTTATGTTTTTTTTATATGGAGTTTGACAGATTTTCACGTGAAAACCGAGCAACTTACCCACCTTAACAGGGGAAACAGCAAAGACATATGTATATAATAAAGATTCAGCAAATGCTTCTTCTTTTTACTGTTCACTAGATGGCGCTTTTTATAACTGTTTCCAGACCCCTAGAGCAAAGAGAATCCATTATATAGAGATGCCATTGTGACAAAATTGCGATTTCGGACAAAACATTAATTTTAAGTTCCACATGCAACCAAAAAGAATAATGCCCACGCAACATCTCTCTCAAACACAAATGGCGATCAAACCATTTTTGTTTATTTTGAATGATTTTTGGTTTGATTTACTTACTTATTTCAGACAAAAACCATATGAATCAAATTAAATTTCATTGTGAATGGATCAAATACATTTAAAAACACAAACTAAAATATAATATTTATATGTTAACCGTTAAACTTTAAAAAGCAAATAAGGTCGTTATGTTCAATTAAAAATAATTTAGTGAAATTTAACTCAAATTTAACACATTTTTGAAAATACAAAGAGAATGAAATAAAAATATCTTCATTCAATTTGTAATAGATTTGAAATAATGAAACATTTTAATCATACAATCGAATGATTAGCTACATTGAAAGAAGTATTGTTCATAATATCTATGAACAAATTTCATAAAAACAAATTCATAGAATCTATGAAACAATTCACTAGCTAGTATTGTGAAAAATTTCATAGAATTTTATTCGTAGATTTTATTAAATTCATAGAAAAAAATCATAGAATTAATGAATGCCATTCATAGAACAAAATGTCATCAATATGTATTTTTATTTTTTTAATAATTAAAATAATGTTACAACAATTAAAATAGTTGAATAAATATATTAAAAAAATAAAAAAAAAACATAAAAAAAATATCATTGCTGCCCTGACCGGGGCTCGAACCCAAAACCTATTAAAAGAATTTAGTTGAATTTAACTCAACCTGAATAGATTTTTAAATTATTTGTTAAGTCTGGATTACACTTTACGTAAACACGTAAGTTGGATATTACACTCAGAAAATTATGTAAGTTACTACATGTAAGTTGTTTATATATTTTACAGTAGTTAGTTGTTTTCAACTACAAAGTCAGTTGTTTTTGTTTGAAAAATATCAAACAACTATTTCTGTTAGTTATTTTAAATACTTTTTTTGAACAACTAACAAAAAAGTACTGTGCTGTAGTAACAGTAATTTAAAGTAGTTAATTTTATTTTTTTTTTATCTCTGAAAAAATTTTTAAGTATTTTTTTAAAAACTAAAAATAAATTTTCGTTTTTTTATTTTTCACAACTTTTTTTTTTAAAAAAAAAATAAAAAAGAACGGAAAAAATTTGGTCTTCAATTTTTTTCTGAAAAATTTTTTGAAAAAAAAAATAATATATTGATTATTTTATTTTTACTACATTTAGTTGTTTTGACTACAAATGTTAGTAGTTTTTACTACATAAGTCAGTTGTTTTTTGTCAGTTAAAATAACTGACATTGTTAGTTGATTTAACTGAAAAAGTAGTTGACCCCAAAACAACTTACAAAGTAGTTATTTTAACTGACATTTTCAGTTGATTTTACTAACATAATTTTTTGAGTGTATATAAAATTGTGTCAGTAATATAAAAATAAAGAATTTTTATTTATCATTTGCTTGTATTTATTACGCATTACATTTAAGATCAAGTAACAAAGTTGAGAAATTCTATTCTGAACAGAATTTCTTTAGATTTTTACTTGATATAAAATACAATGCGTAAGAAAAAATAAAGCATAAATAAAATTTGTTATTTTGCTTACTGAATTTTCCGTAATATCCTACCGCCGTTTTTACGTAAAGTATGTCCAAGTTTTTTTTTTACTGATAAACTTACTTTAAAAACTGCTTTTAAATTTATTCAAATGATTTGTATCCTTTTTGTTTGTAATATATTATATTTTTAATTGGTTGCTTTTAACTGAAAATATATTTTACTGTTGTTAGCGCTTTTAAAGGATTGGCGCTTTTATTTTTAAAGAACAGTGTAATTGGAAACAGGGGTGTATTTCTTAGCAAATATCGAAACCAAAGAAAAAAATAAAAAAAGTTGTAAGGCAACCAGTATTTTTAAAAATACCAATATTTTCTAAAAAAACAAAACAATATTATTCGATAAAAACTGCCATAATCTGTTATAATTTGTTGCAAGTTCTTTTTTTGGTTGCGTGTGGGTCTTAACTCCCCATCCATGCAATTTTCGTGAGAGTGCATAATGCCCACTTTGTCACAATAGAACCCCTCTGCTCCATATCAAATTTTATTTTAAAAATATGATGTTTTCTTTGAAGTGGAGCAAAGTAAGTGCAAGGAATAAAGACACCCTGTATTATTAGAAATAAACTAAATTAAGTTCTGCTTCTGACACCTAATAAAAGGCGCCAAAAATTGACACCCTGTTAATCATAGGCATAAACCAAATTATGGTCTGCTTCTGACACCTAGGGAGCGCTTCCTCAAAATATGTCAAAAATTGGCCTATGGAGCAAAACAATAGCATAGAACAATTTTGTTATGTTTGCATGCAAAATTTGCTCCATGTGCAAAAAAATGTCGTATGCAGCACAACAACGTTCAATGACCCTAAAAAATGTGGATGTAGAGCAAAGTCGATGGTTAATATCTCAGATTCTATACGAGATAATAAAAAATGGATTTTGGAATATGAAAGAGAATATTAATGCCATAGATAATCCATTCCTAACTCATTTTTTCCAAAAATGGCGTATAGGCTAAAACAATAATCACCTGACGATTTGTTAAACTAACACCACCTTTAAACGTCAAAAAGAATTGACTCTTGCATAGTCTTTATATATTTAAGTTTTTATTTTCTGCATCTTTATTATGTATGTCTTTGCTGTTTCCAAAGACATATACATAGAAAAAAAAAATACACTCAGAAAATTATTGCAGTTACTACATGACGGTTGTTTGTGTAGTAAGTAGTAGCTGTTGTTTTTAACTACAATTTCGGTCGTTTTTGTGTGAAAAAATCTCAAACAACTTTTTTTTGTAGTAGTTTCAAAAAATAAATACAAAAAATATACTACACTGTAGTAGTAGTTGATTTATGTAGTTGTTTTTAGTTTTTTTCTAAAAACTCGTTTTTTTCTAGGAATTTTTATTGCAAACGAATGTGTCGAACGAGTTGGTCGTGCGGGATGCGGAAGGAATTATTTTTATACCAAATAAATAATATCTAAATAAATTAAATTACAATTTATTAAATTTAATTGTAACAAAAAATATGTTTTTGGAAAAATATTCTTGAGCGAAAGAAAATAAGTGGATAAATGAGATAACAAGTGTGTATAATATAGCGCTCACATAAGCGTGTGTAAAAACCAATCGGAAAAAACAAAATACAATGTATGCAGTGTCTTGTTTTCTTATGAGCGTGCCATCTTTCTTTTCTTTGTATACACAACAGAACAGGTACATACTTTTTTGAAACATTGCAAATTAATTCTTTTTTTTTATAAATCAATTTTGCCAAAGCATTTCGTTTTTTTTTATTCCAGACAAATTTTGATCAGTAGCGGTGAAAATTTGAAATGAACTAGTAAAAAAACAAAGGCAAATACAATCAATTTATTTTGTTTAACATTTTATTAATATAATTTTTTTCTTCTATAATTCTAGATAAATACACCAAAAAATTTTAATTTCATGTCGAAATTCTATACAACCAACTGAAATGTATTGCTTTTTAAATAAATAAATATCAATCATTTAAACGTTTAAGAAATTTTTTAAATAAAATTTCAGGCAATTGTTGTAAAAACAACTGTATTAAACAGTTTTGTAGTAGTTTTTACTACATTTTGTAGTTGAAAATCAATAGTTAAAAACAACAACATGTTCAGTTGTTTTTACCGTAATATGTAGTGGACGCCTTTTCAACAACAAAATGTAGTCAAAACAACTGTCTTTTGTAGTAGATTTTACCGACATACTTTTTTGAGTGTAGAAATGAAACAGAGTCGTATTTCGCTTGAATAAGTATTAGTGACAGCACATTATGTAACTTTTGACGTTTAATAAAAACAATGCAAGATAAAGGAGAACACGGTTTAGTTATAAGGTTACATACGATTAGTAAACAAATCCGCCATGTCAACCGTTTGACAAGTTTCGGTGTTTTATTATGATTTTAATTATCTTAAATTTTGCACACTTTTGCCACCCAAAATTTGTTAAATTTTTAAGAATTTAAAATTTAAAATTATATTTTTTATAAACATTCACAAATTATACAAAATTTTAAACAAAATTAAAGAAAATTAAATTGAAAATTTTTTCAATTCCTTTTTGTTTCGACATTCTATTTTTTTAGTACACACCGATTTCTGTCGTTCTTCTCAATCCTTTATATATGTCATTCGTGAAGGAGAACAACAACAAAGCAAACAACAAAAGAGAATAAAAAAGTTTTTAAGCTATACACTGAGGGAAAAAATCGTAGTCAAATCAAAAATTTTCATACTCATTTTTAAAATTCCTAAATTTTTAAAAAAAATTTTCATAATAAAGTTGAACTTTTTAAAATTTATTATGTTTCGGTCTCAATTTTAAAATTTTGCTTTTTTGATTTAAGTATTCAAGAACTCATTTTCATTTTATGGTAACGCCATGTTGAAAATCATCATTTTGATTATAAACATTTTAAAAATGAGTTTTAAACAATTTTAACAATGACGCTTTAAAAATAATCAATTAGTGATATTGTCATAATAGAGTATTTTTAATTTATTGCTTTAAAAAAAGCAATAAATTAAAAATACTCTATTATGACAATATCATAAATAGAAATATTTTTGGGCCTCGAACTAGAATAAAACTCTAATCGAATATATATACATATATAAAGGCCGAATAAATACATTTTATTTTTATGTACCTTTTGGTACTAAAAATAAAAAAACAACATTTAATCAATTAGATTAAAAAATTTTCGAGGTGTGCCATTTAAAAAAACAATTTTCAATAAAAAAGGATAATAAATAAGTGATTTAAATAATAACAATTAAAAAATTTGAGTAAAAAGTAGTAGTAATTAAAAAATTTGAGTAAAATGTTAAGTGTTATGATAAAGTTTAAAACAGTGAAAATGAAAATAAAAGTTTTTTAAAAAGTGGAAATTTATATGGAGTCCGGGAGGGAATCATCAACCTCCTCAAATTTCCTCCTGGAATATGCCCTTTACATTATTTGGTTTCTTTTTTAATACCGTCGCTGCTTCTACGAAAACACCTGTGTGTATTTAAAATTTGTTTAAAGAAACTTAATTTAAATAGGCCATTGCAATATTAAAATATTTGTAAAATATGTGTTATGGTTTAAAATAAAGCACCGCGAAAAGACAAAATTAAGCAAATTTGTGGACACCTTTAAAAATACGTGAAAGGGTGGTGTTTTCTTCGAAGCAGCGACGATATACATATTATATATTTCTATATATAACACAAATGTATCTTTTAAATTATTCTGAAGTAAAATAAAAAATACACATATGTTAAACGAAATTTTAATTGTTTTATTTTAAAAGAAAGATTTAGGAGATAAGTATAGAGAAAATTATATATTTATAATGGTCAATTTTAAATTAAACATGACTATCATTTAATTTGATTATGAGCAACTTTGATTTAAACATGAAACACATTCAAATCACAGTTCTTTCTTTTCATTTTTAAAATGTTGTTTGTTACTCAAGTCATATTAAAAGTGTCTATAAACATTTTCAAATTGAGAAAAAACAAAGTTTGTTGACTTTTGTCACTGTTTTATTTTCAATATGAGATTGTTTGTGTTTGATTTGAGAATTTTTTTTTCTTAGTGTAAATAGTGCGTATTTATTTATTATCCTTTAGTTATTATCCTAAAAAAAAACGTTGACTACAGCAAAATAAATTATAAATTTAATTCAATGAAAGACAAATTCCATTTTTTATAAACAAAGAATATAATTTAATATTAAATACGTGTGAGATGAGGAAGAACAAGCATTTTGCCACCATGTTGGAAAATACATCAAATACAACACTGCGTACCTTCTAATCTTTTCTATGGACATTAGGGTGCTCCAAAAAATGACATTCTTAAATATTGGCCGTAACTCCCCCTAGAAATATGCATTTGGGTGTAAAAATATGTTTTGCAAAATTATAGGGTAATCGGATGTGGGTAAGGCGTGCCGCATCGGCCCTGAAGTTTGAAAAACGGATTACAAGGGGGAAATATGACTTTTTTTGCCATTTTCTCAATTTGTTCGATATTTTGAGTAAAGTTTGAATTCAAGTGGTCACTAAATTTTGATTAAGAGTTAATTGTCTATCAACTAAGGTATTAAAAATTAAAATCGGTTGAAAATCAGCCAAGTTATTACAACTTCCCCAGGCAACTAACGTGTGTCAGGCCACTTAATCAAGGAATTCTAGCCCCATTTTTAAGATTTATTGAAATTATCTACTGTAAAAACATTTTTTTATTTTTCAAGTCCCAATGTACTAAGAAGATAAATATTTTTCATTTTGCGTTTTGCTAACTTGTTTTAAATAAATGCTAAAGTGGTCTTAATTTTTCAACACTATTTTCAAATCTCCAATTTTAAATTTTTATTTTTTTTTGTTAAAGAAATTTTAAAAATTCGACTATTGGAGTTTAAGGATTTGTTAAGCACATATAAAGGAATAAAAACCCCAAAAATTGTAGGGGTTGCTGTTTTCATTTGGCTTTTACAGTGATTTAATTTTGGCGGATTTCGGGAAAGCAGTGATTTTTAGCCCTTTTTTAGTTTTTATTTTTTTTGTTTGGTTTTTTTTACAAACTTCATATGTTTTGGACCGAATTATATCAACACGAGATATAATACTTCAATTCGCAAAATTAGGGCGAAATTGAGATACAAAAAATTGCCCCTGTTAAGGGTCAAAGGTCAAATTTTAGAAAATTTTGAATTTTTAAACATTAACAAATTTGCTGGGCAGATTTTGCTGAATCTACTTGATGTTATTTTAATTGATCTAAACTAAATGACAAATAATTAAAATTTAGATATTTAACCCTTAAGTGCTGTTGGGGCCTATAATTTTTTTAATTTAATGGAGATAATGTAAGTGTATTTTGATCAAAGGGTCGAATAGGCCCCACCAGCACTAAAGGGTTAATATTCTGAATTTAAACAAAAAGACATATGTTAAGACCTTTTACAATGACATCAAGTAGTTTCATATATTTCCACTCAGAAAATCTGTTAATGTTTAAAAATTCAAAATCTTCTAAAATTTGACTTTTGACCTTTAGTTGGGGCAGTTTTTAATTTCTCAATTTTGCCCTAAATTTGCGAATTGGAGTATTCTATCTCGTGTTGATATAATTCGGTCCAAAACATATGAAGTTTGTAAAAAAAACCAAACAAAAAAAATAAAAGCTAAAAAAGGGCTAAAAATCACTGCTTTCCCGAAATCCGCCAAAATTAAATCACTGTAAAAGCCAAATGAAAACAGCAAACCCTACAATTTTTGGGGTTTTTATTCCTTTATATGTGCTTAACAAATCCTTAAACTCCAATAGGCGAATTTTTAAAATTTCTTTAACAAAAAAAATAAAAATTTAAAATTGGAGATTTGAAAATAGTGTTGAAAAATTCAGACCACTTTAGCATTTATTTAAAACAAGTTAGCAAAACGCAAAATGAAATATATTTATCTTCTTAGTACATTGGGACTTAAAGAATAAAAAAATGTTTTTACAGTAGATAATTTCAATAAATTTAAAAAAAGGGGCTAGAATTCCTTGATTAAGTGGCCAGACACACGTTAGTTACCTGGGGAAGTTGTAATAACTTGACTGATTTTTAACCGATTTTAGTTTTTAATACCTTATTTGATAGAAAATTAACTCTTAATCAAAATTCAGTGACCATTTGAATTCAAACTTTACTCAAAATATCAAAAAAATTGATAAAATGGCAAAAAAGTCATATTTGCCACTTGTAATCCGTTTTTCAAACTTCAGGGCCGATGCGGCACGCCTTACCCACATCCGATTACCCTATAATTTTGTAAAACATATTTTTACACCCAAATGCATATTACTAGGGGGAGTTACGGCCAATATTTAACAACTTCATTTTTTTGGAGCACCCTAATGGACATATATAATAAAGATGCAGCAAATGCTTCTTCTTTTTACTGTTCACTAGATGGCGCCTTTTATAACTGTTTCCGGCAGTTTGTTAAAAGTTCTTAATTTCACTTGTTAATGACTGAAATCTTGATCAGCAGATAAAAACATAGAAAAGATTAGAAGGTACGCAGTGTTGTATTTGATGTATTTTCCAATATGGTGGCAAAATGCTTGTTCTTCCTCATCTCACACGTATTTAATATCAAATTAGATTCTTTGTTTATAAAAAATGGAATTTGTCTTTCATTTAATTAAATTTATTATTTATTTTGTTTTATTCAACGTTTTTTAAAGATAATACGCACTATTGATAGTTTAAAAACTTTTTTTTTCTCTTTTGTTGTTTGCTTTGTTGTTGTTCTCCTTTATGTTGCATTGTTTTTATTAAACGTCAAAAGTTACATAATGTGCTGTCACTAATACTTATTCAAGCGAAATACGACTCTGTTTCATTTCTATTTTTTTTTTCTATGGATAAAAATCAACAAAGCAAATAAAAACAAATCGTTTTTGCACTTCTTTGGTTTTTATTTGTTTATTTTTCTAATATTAATTAATTTTTCCTTCTCTTCCGTTTCCGGAATTTACTGGAAAAAATAAGCATACGCCCTCTATATTTACAATGCGCATACAAGCTCTAGGCACAGACTAAATACAGACTCGACAGTAGAGTTTTATAAGAAAAAATGGGGAAAAACTAAGCGATTTTAGGAGAAAACACAGCGGTTTTTAGTCCGTTTTGCGCTAACATGGCAACACTTTCTACGACTTAGGAGTGAGTGAAACAACAAAAACCGATCTGGCATCCATTTTTCTTATGGCGCGTTATATCAGTTTTCTCTTTCTAACCCAATTCGTAGAATAATTTGAAAATATTAACCATATGGTTAAAGAATACTTTTTTGACACCTGTCACTTATGTCGAGTCTGTATTAGTCTGTGCTCTAGGAGTCTGCTAATACCAGACCCCTAGAGCTTGTATGCGCATTGTAAATATAGAGCAAAGAGAATCCATTATATAGAGATGCCATTGTGACAAAATTGCGATTTCGGACAAAACATTAATTTTAAGTTCCACATGCAACCAAAAAGAATAATGCCCACGCAACATCTCTCTCAAACACAAATGGCGATCAAACCATTTTTGTTTATTTTGAATGATTTTTGGTTTGATTTACTTACTTATTTCAGACAAAAACCATATGAATCAAATTAAATTTCATTGTGAATGGATCAAATACATTTAAAAACACAAACTAAAATATAATATTTATATGTTAACCGTTAAACTTTAAAAAGCAAATAAGGTCGTTATGTTCAATTAAAAATAATTTAGTGAAATTTAACTCAAATTTAACACATTTTTGAAAATACAAAGAGAATGAAATAAAAATATCTTCATTCAATTTGTAATAGATTTGAAATAATGAAACATTTTAATCATACAATCGAATGATTAGCTACATTGAAAGAAGTATTGTTCATAATATCTATGAACAAATTTCATAAAAACAAATTCATAGAATCTATGAAACAATTCACTAGCTAGTATTGTGAAAAATTTCATAGAATTTTATTCGTAGATTTTATTAAATTCATAGAAAAAAATCATAGAATTAATGAATGCCATTCATAGAACAAAATGTCATCAATATGTATTTTTATTTTTTTAATAATTAAAATAATGTTACAACAATTAAAATAGTTGAATAAATATATTAAAAAAATAAAAAAAAAACATAAAAAAAATATCATTGCTGCCCTGACCGGGGCTCGAACCCAAAACCTATTAAAAGAATTTAGTTGAATTTAACTCAACCTGAATAGATTTTTAAATTATTTGTTAAGTCTGGATTACACTTTACGTAAACACGTAAGTTGGATATTACACTCAGAAAATTATGTAAGTTACTACATGTAAGTTGTTTATATATTTTACAGTAGTTAGTTGTTTTCAACTACAAAGTCAGTTGTTTTTGTTTGAAAAATATCAAACAACTATTTCTGTTAGTTATTTTAAATACTTTTTTTGAACAACTAACAAAAAAGTACTGTGCTGTAGTAACAGTAATTTAAAGTAGTTAATTTTATTTTTTTTTTATCTCTGAAAAAATTTTTAAGTATTTTTTTAAAAACTAAAAATAAATTTTCGTTTTTTTATTTTTCACAACTTTTTTTTTTAAAAAAAAAATAAAAAAGAACGGAAAAAATTTGGTCTTCAATTTTTTTCTGAAAAATTTTTTGAAAAAAAAAATAATATATTGATTATTTTATTTTTACTACATTTAGTTGTTTTGACTACAAATGTTAGTAGTTTTTACTACATAAGTCAGTTGTTTTTTGTCAGTTAAAATAACTGACATTGTTAGTTGATTTAACTGAAAAAGTAGTTGACCCCAAAACAACTTACAAAGTAGTTATTTTAACTGACATTTTCAGTTGATTTTACTAACATAATTTTTTGAGTGTATATAAAATTGTGTCAGTAATATAAAAATAAAGAATTTTTATTTATCATTTGCTTGTATTTATTACGCATTACATTTAAGATCAAGTAACAAAGTTGAGAAATTCTATTCTGAACAGAATTTCTTTAGATTTTTACTTGATATAAAATACAATGCGTAAGAAAAAATAAAGCATAAATAAAATTTGTTATTTTGCTTACTGAATTTTCCGTAATATCCTACCGCCGTTTTTACGTAAAGTATGTCCAAGTTTTTTTTTTACTGATAAACTTACTTTAAAAACTGCTTTTAAATTTATTCAAATGATTTGTATCCTTTTTGTTTGTAATATATTATATTTTTAATTGGTTGCTTTTAACTGAAAATATATTTTACTGTTGTTAGCGCTTTTAAAGGATTGGCGCTTTTATTTTTAAAGAACAGTGTAATTGGAAACAGGGGTGTATTTCTTAGCAAATATCGAAACCAAAGAAAAAAATAAAAAAAGTTGTAAGGCAACCAGTATTTTTAAAAATACCAATATTTTCTAAAAAAACAAAACAATATTATTCGATAAAAACTGCCATAATCTGTTATAATTTGTTGCAAGTTCTTTTTTTGGTTGCGTGTGGGTCTTAACTCCCCATCCATGCAATTTTCGTGAGAGTGCATAATGCCCACTTTGTCACAATAGAACCCCTCTGATATGGCTTTGCAGAGGGGTTCTATTGTGACAAAGTGGGCATTATGCACTCTCACGAAAATTGCATGGATGGGGAGTTAAGACCCACACGCAACCAAAAAAAGAACTTGCAACAAATTATAACAGATTATGGCAGTTTTTATCGAATAATATTGTTTTGTTTTTTTAGAAAATATTGGTATTTTTAAAAATACTGGTTGCCTTACAACTTTTTTTATTTTTTTCTTTGGTTTCGATATTTGCTAAGAAATACACCCCTGTTTCCAATTACACTGTTCTTTAAAAATAAAAGCGCCAATCCTTTAAAAGCGCTAACAACAGTAAAATATATTTTCAGTTAAAAGCAACCAATTAAAAATATAATATATTACAAACAAAAAGGATACAAATCATTTGAATAAATTTAAAAGCAGTTTTTAAAGTAAGTTTATCAGTAAAAAAAAAACTTGGACATACTTTACGTAAAAACGGCGGTAGGATATTACGGAAAATTCAGTAAGCAAAATAACAAATTTTATTTATGCTTTATTTTTTCTTACGCATTGTATTTTATATCAAGTAAAAATCTAAAGAAATTCTGTTCAGAATAGAATTTCTCAACTTTGTTACTTGATCTTAAATGTAATGCGTAATAAATACAAGCAAATGATAAATAAAAATTCTTTATTTTTATATTACTGACACAATTTTATATACACTCAAAAAATTATGTTAGTAAAATCAACTGAAAATGTCAGTTAAAATAACTACTTTGTAAGTTGTTTTGGGGTCAACTACTTTTTCAGTTAAATCAACTAACAATGTCAGTTATTTTAACTGACAAAAAACAACTGACTTATGTAGTAAAAACTACTAACATTTGTAGTCAAAACAACTAAATGTAGTAAAAATAAAATAATCAATATATTATTTTTTTTTTCAAAAAATTTTTCAGAAAAAAATTGAAGACCAAATTTTTTCCGTTCTTTTTTATTTTTTTTTTAAAAAAAAAAGTTGTGAAAAATAAAAAAACGAAAATTTATTTTTAGTTTTTAAAAAAATACTTAAAAATTTTTTCAGAGATAAAAAAAAAATAAAATTAACTACTTTAAATTACTGTTACTACAGCACAGTACTTTTTTGTTAGTTGTTCAAAAAAAGTATTTAAAATAACTAACAGAAATAGTTGTTTGATATTTTTCAAACAAAAACAACTGACTTTGTAGTTGAAAACAACTAACTACTGTAAAATATATAAACAACTTACATGTAGTAACTTACATAATTTTCTGAGTGTAATATCCAACTTACGTGTTTACGTAAAGTGTAATCCAGACTTAACAAATAATTTAAAAATCTATTCAGGTTGAGTTAAATTCAACTAAATTCTTTTAATAGGTTTTGGGTTCGAGCCCCGGTCAGGGCAGCAATGATATTTTTTTTATGTTTTTTTTTTATTTTTTTAATATATTTATTCAACTATTTTAATTGTTGTAACATTATTTTAATTATTAAAAAAATAAAAATACATATTGATGACATTTTGTTCTATGAATGGCATTCATTAATTCTATGATTTTTTTCTATGAATTTAATAAAATCTACGAATAAAATTCTATGAAATTTTTCACAATACTAGCTAGTGAATTGTTTCATAGATTCTATGAATTTGTTTTTATGAAATTTGTTCATAGATATTATGAACAATACTTCTTTCAATGTAGCTAATCATTCGATTGTATGATTAAAATGTTTCATTATTTCAAATCTATTACAAATTGAATGAAGATATTTTTATTTCATTCTCTTTGTATTTTCAAAAATGTGTTAAATTTGAGTTAAATTTCACTAAATTATTTTTAATTGAACATAACGACCTTATTTGCTTTTTAAAGTTTAACGGTTAACATATAAATATTATATTTTAGTTTGTGTTTTTAAATGTATTTGATCCATTCACAATGAAATTTAATTTGATTCATATGGTTTTTGTCTGAAATAAGTAAGTAAATCAAACCAAAAATCATTCAAAATAAACAAAAATGGTTTGATCGCCATTTGTGTTTGAGAGAGATGTTGCGTGGGCATTATTCTTTTTGGTTGCATGTGGAACTTAAAATTAATGTTTTGTCCGAAATCGCAATTTTGTCACAATGGCATCTCTATATAATGGATTCTCTTTGCTACTATTCATGAGTTACCCCTGAGAAAATGCATCTTCTTTTTACTGTTCACTAGATGGCGCTTTTTATAACTGTTTCCGGCAGTTTATTAAAAGTTCTTAATTTCATTTGTTAATGACTGAAATCTTGATTACCACACAAAAATCAATAAAGCAAATAAAATCAAATCGTTTTTGCACTTCTTTGGCTTTTATTTGTTTATTTTTCTAATAATAATTATCTTTTTCTTCTCTTCCGTTTCCGGAATTTACTGGAAAAAATAAGCATACGCCCTCTATATTTACAATGCGCATACAAGCTCTAGGCAGAGGGGTTCTATTGTGACAAAGTGGGCATTATGCACTCTCACGAAAATTGCATGGATGGGGAGTTAAGACCCACACGCAACCAAAAAAAGAACTTGCAACAAATTATAACAGATTATGGCAGTTTTTATCGAATAATATTGTTTTGTTTTTTTAGAAAATATTGGTATTTTTAAAAATACTGGTTGCCTTACAACTTTTTTTATTTTTTTCTTTGGTTTCGATATTTGCTAAGAAATACACCCCTGTTTCCAATTACACTGTTCTTTAAAAATAAAAGCGCCAATCCTTTAAAAGCGCTAACAACAGTAAAATATATTTTCAGTTAAAAGCAACCAATTAAAAATATAATATATTACAAACAAAAAGGATACAAATCATTTGAATAAATTTAAAAGCAGTTTTTAAAGTAAGTTTATCAGTAAAAAAAAAACTTGGACATACTTTACGTAAAAACGGCGGTAGGATATTACGGAAAATTCAGTAAGCAAAATAACAAATTTTATTTATGCTTTATTTTTTCTTACGCATTGTATTTTATATCAAGTAAAAATCTAAAGAAATTCTGTTCAGAATAGAATTTCTCAACTTTGTTACTTGATCTTAAATGTAATGCGTAATAAATACAAGCAAATGATAAATAAAAATTCTTTATTTTTATATTACTGACACAATTTTATATACACTCAAAAAATTATGTTAGTAAAATCAACTGAAAATGTCAGTTAAAATAACTACTTTGTAAGTTGTTTTGGGGTCAACTACTTTTTCAGTTAAATCAACTAACAATGTCAGTTATTTTAACTGACAAAAAACAACTGACTTATGTAGTAAAAACTACTAACATTTGTAGTCAAAACAACTAAATGTAGTAAAAATAAAATAATCAATATATTATTTTTTTTTTCAAAAAATTTTTCAGAAAAAAATTGAAGACCAAATTTTTTCCGTTCTTTTTTATTTTTTTTTTAAAAAAAAAAGTTGTGAAAAATAAAAAAACGAAAATTTATTTTTAGTTTTTAAAAAAATACTTAAAAATTTTTTCAGAGATAAAAAAAAAATAAAATTAACTACTTTAAATTACTGTTACTACAGCACAGTACTTTTTTGTTAGTTGTTCAAAAAAAGTATTTAAAATAACTAACAGAAATAGTTGTTTGATATTTTTCAAACAAAAACAACTGACTTTGTAGTTGAAAACAACTAACTACTGTAAAATATATAAACAACTTACATGTAGTAACTTACATAATTTTCTGAGTGTAATATCCAACTTACGTGTTTACGTAAAGTGTAATCCAGACTTAACAAATAATTTAAAAATCTATTCAGGTTGAGTTAAATTCAACTAAATTCTTTTAATAGGTTTTGGGTTCGAGCCCCGGTCAGGGCAGCAATGATATTTTTTTTATGTTTTTTTTTTATTTTTTTAATATATTTATTCAACTATTTTAATTGTTGTAACATTATTTTAATTATTAAAAAAATAAAAATACATATTGATGACATTTTGTTCTATGAATGGCATTCATTAATTCTATGATTTTTTTCTATGAATTTAATAAAATCTACGAATAAAATTCTATGAAATTTTTCACAATACTAGCTAGTGAATTGTTTCATAGATTCTATGAATTTGTTTTTATGAAATTTGTTCATAGATATTATGAACAATACTTCTTTCAATGTAGCTAATCATTCGATTGTATGATTAAAATGTTTCATTATTTCAAATCTATTACAAATTGAATGAAGATATTTTTATTTCATTCTCTTTGTATTTTCAAAAATGTGTTAAATTTGAGTTAAATTTCACTAAATTATTTTTAATTGAACATAACGACCTTATTTGCTTTTTAAAGTTTAACGGTTAACATATAAATATTATATTTTAGTTTGTGTTTTTAAATGTATTTGATCCATTCACAATGAAATTTAATTTGATTCATATGGTTTTTGTCTGAAATAAGTAAGTAAATCAAACCAAAAATCATTCAAAATAAACAAAAATGGTTTGATCGCCATTTGTGTTTGAGAGAGATGTTGCGTGGGCATTATTCTTTTTGGTTGCATGTGGAACTTAAAATTAATGTTTTGTCCGAAATCGCAATTTTGTCACAATGGCATCTCTATATAATGGATTCTCTTTGCTACTATTCATGAGTTACCCCTGAGAAAATGCATCTTCTTTTTACTGTTCACTAGATGGCGCTTTTTATAACTGTTTCCGGCAGTTTATTAAAAGTTCTTAATTTCATTTGTTAATGACTGAAATCTTGATTACCACACAAAAATCAATAAAGCAAATAAAATCAAATCGTTTTTGCACTTCTTTGGCTTTTATTTGTTTATTTTTCTAATAATAATTATCTTTTTCTTCTCTTCCGTTTCCGGAATTTACTGGAAAAAATAAGCATACGCCCTCTATACAGAGGGGTTCTATTGTGACAAAGTGGGCATTATGCACTCTCACGAAAATTGCATGGATGGGGAGTTAAGACCCACACGCAACCAAAAAAAGAACTTGCAACAAATTATAACAGATTATGGCAGTTTTTATCGAATAATATTGTTTTGTTTTTTTAGAAAATATTGGTATTTTTAAAAATACTGGTTGCCTTACAACTTTTTTTATTTTTTTCTTTGGTTTCGATATTTGCTAAGAAATACACCCCTGTTTCCAATTACACTGTTCTTTAAAAATAAAAGCGCCAATCCTTTAAAAGCGCTAACAACAGTAAAATATATTTTCAGTTAAAAGCAACCAATTAAAAATATAATATATTACAAACAAAAAGGATACAAATCATTTGAATAAATTTAAAAGCAGTTTTTAAAGTAAGTTTATCAGTAAAAAAAAAACTTGGACATACTTTACGTAAAAACGGCGGTAGGATATTACGGAAAATTCAGTAAGCAAAATAACAAATTTTATTTATGCTTTATTTTTTCTTACGCATTGTATTTTATATCAAGTAAAAATCTAAAGAAATTCTGTTCAGAATAGAATTTCTCAACTTTGTTACTTGATCTTAAATGTAATGCGTAATAAATACAAGCAAATGATAAATAAAAATTCTTTATTTTTATATTACTGACACAATTTTATATACACTCAAAAAATTATGTTAGTAAAATCAACTGAAAATGTCAGTTAAAATAACTACTTTGTAAGTTGTTTTGGGGTCAACTACTTTTTCAGTTAAATCAACTAACAATGTCAGTTATTTTAACTGACAAAAAACAACTGACTTATGTAGTAAAAACTACTAACATTTGTAGTCAAAACAACTAAATGTAGTAAAAATAAAATAATCAATATATTATTTTTTTTTTCAAAAAATTTTTCAGAAAAAAATTGAAGACCAAATTTTTTCCGTTCTTTTTTATTTTTTTTTAAAAAAAAAAGTTGTGAAAAATAAAAAAACGAAAATTTATTTTTAGTTTTTAAAAAAATACTTAAAAATTTTTTCAGAGATAAAAAAAAAATAAAATTAACTACTTTAAATTACTGTTACTACAGCACAGTACTTTTTTGTTAGTTGTTCAAAAAAAGTATTTAAAATAACTAACAGAAATAGTTGTTTGATATTTTTCAAACAAAAACAACTGACTTTGTAGTTGAAAACAACTAACTACTGTAAAATATATAAACAACTTACATGTAGTAACTTACATAATTTTCTGAGTGTAATATCCAACTTACGTGTTTACGTAAAGTGTAATCCAGACTTAACAAATAATTTAAAAATCTATTCAGGTTGAGTTAAATTCAACTAAATTCTTTTAATAGGTTTTGGGTTCGAGCCCCGGTCAGGGCAGCAATGATATTTTTTTTATGTTTTTTTTTTATTTTTTTAATATATTTATTCAACTATTTTAATTGTTGTAACATTATTTTAATTATTAAAAAAATAAAAATACATATTGATGACATTTTGTTCTATGAATGGCATTCATTAATTCTATGATTTTTTTCTATGAATTTAATAAAATCTACGAATAAAATTCTATGAAATTTTTCACAATACTAGCTAGTGAATTGTTTCATAGATTCTATGAATTTGTTTTTATGAAATTTGTTCATAGATATTATGAACAATACTTCTTTCAATGTAGCTAATCATTCGATTGTATGATTAAAATGTTTCATTATTTCAAATCTATTACAAATTGAATGAAGATATTTTTATTTCATTCTCTTTGTATTTTCAAAAATGTGTTAAATTTGAGTTAAATTTCACTAAATTATTTTTAATTGAACATAACGACCTTATTTGCTTTTTAAAGTTTAACGGTTAACATATAAATATTATATTTTAGTTTGTGTTTTTAAATGTATTTGATCCATTCACAATGAAATTTAATTTGATTCATATGGTTTTTGTCTGAAATAAGTAAGTAAATCAAACCAAAAATCATTCAAAATAAACAAAAATGGTTTGATCGCCATTTGTGTTTGAGAGAGATGTTGCGTGGGCATTATTCTTTTTGGTTGCATGTGGAACTTAAAATTAATGTTTTGTCCGAAATCGCAATTTTGTCACAATGGCATCTCTATATAATGGATTCTCTTTGGCTTTGGTATTAGCAAAGACATATATAATAAAGATGCAGCAAATGCTTCTTCTTTTTACTGTTCACTAGATGGCGCTTTTTATAACTGTTTCCGGCAGTTTATTAAAAGTTCTTAATTTCATTTGTTACTTCCGTTTCCGGAATTTACTGGAAAAAATAAGCATACGCCATCTATATTTACAATGCGCATACAACAAAGAGAATCCATTATATAGAGATGCCATTGTGACAAAATTGCGATTTCGGACAAAACATTAATTTTAAGTTCCACATGCAACCAAAAAGAATAATGCCCACGCAACATCTCTCTCAAACACAAATGGCGATCAAACCATTTTTGTTTATTTTGAATGATTTTTGGTTTGATTTACTTACTTATTTCAGACAAAAACCATATGAATCAAATTAAATTTCATTGTGAATGGATCAAATACATTTAAAAACACAAACTAAAATATAATATTTATATGTTAACCGTTAAACTTTAAAAAGCAAATAAGGTCGTTATGTTCAATTAAAAATAATTTAGTGAAATTTAACTCAAATTTAACACATTTTTGAAAATACAAAGAGAATGAAATAAAAATATCTTCATTCAATTTGTAATAGATTTGAAATAATGAAACATTTTAATCATACAATCGAATGATTAGCTACATTGAAAGAAGTATTGTTCATAATATCTATGAACAAATTTCATAAAAACAAATTCATAGAATCTATGAAACAATTCACTAGCTAGTATTGTGAAAAATTTCATAGAATTTTATTCGTAGATTTTATTAAATTCATAGAAAAAAATCATAGAATTAATGAATGCCATTCATAGAACAAAATGTCATCAATATGTATTTTTATTTTTTTAATAATTAAAATAATGTTACAACAATTAAAATAGTTGAATAAATATATTAAAAAAATAAAAAAAAAACATAAAAAAAATATCATTGCTGCCCTGACCGGGGCTCGAACCCAAAACCTATTAAAAGAATTTAGTTGAATTTAACTCAACCTGAATAGATTTTTAAATTATTTGTTAAGTCTGGATTACACTTTACGTAAACACGTAAGTTGGATATTACACTCAGAAAATTATGTAAGTTACTACATGTAAGTTGTTTATATATTTTACAGTAGTTAGTTGTTTTCAACTACAAAGTCAGTTGTTTTTGTTTGAAAAATATCAAACAACTATTTCTGTTAGTTATTTTAAATACTTTTTTTGAACAACTAACAAAAAAGTACTGTGCTGTAGTAACAGTAATTTAAAGTAGTTAATTTTATTTTTTTTTTATCTCTGAAAAAATTTTTAAGTATTTTTTTAAAAACTAAAAATAAATTTTCGTTTTTTTATTTTTCACAACTTTTTTTTTTAAAAAAAAATAAAAAAGAACGGAAAAAATTTGGTCTTCAATTTTTTTCTGAAAAATTTTTTGAAAAAAAAAATAATATATTGATTATTTTATTTTTACTACATTTAGTTGTTTTGACTACAAATGTTAGTAGTTTTTACTACATAAGTCAGTTGTTTTTTGTCAGTTAAAATAACTGACATTGTTAGTTGATTTAACTGAAAAAGTAGTTGACCCCAAAACAACTTACAAAGTAGTTATTTTAACTGACATTTTCAGTTGATTTTACTAACATAATTTTTTGAGTGTATATAAAATTGTGTCAGTAATATAAAAATAAAGAATTTTTATTTATCATTTGCTTGTATTTATTACGCATTACATTTAAGATCAAGTAACAAAGTTGAGAAATTCTATTCTGAACAGAATTTCTTTAGATTTTTACTTGATATAAAATACAATGCGTAAGAAAAAATAAAGCATAAATAAAATTTGTTATTTTGCTTACTGAATTTTCCGTAATATCCTACCGCCGTTTTTACGTAAAGTATGTCCAAGTTTTTTTTTTACTGATAAACTTACTTTAAAAACTGCTTTTAAATTTATTCAAATGATTTGTATCCTTTTTGTTTGTAATATATTATATTTTTAATTGGTTGCTTTTAACTGAAAATATATTTTACTGTTGTTAGCGCTTTTAAAGGATTGGCGCTTTTATTTTTAAAGAACAGTGTAATTGGAAACAGGGGTGTATTTCTTAGCAAATATCGAAACCAAAGAAAAAAATAAAAAAAGTTGTAAGGCAACCAGTATTTTTAAAAATACCAATATTTTCTAAAAAAACAAAACAATATTATTCGATAAAAACTGCCATAATCTGTTATAATTTGTTGCAAGTTCTTTTTTTGGTTGCGTGTGGGTCTTAACTCCCCATCCATGCAATTTTCGTGAGAGTGCATAATGCCCACTTTGTCACAATAGAACCCCTCTGGCATACAAGCTCTAGGGGTCTGGTATTAGATATATCAAAACGCCCCCTGGTAGTTGATTTGAGGACTAATGTTTTGGTTGTGTAACAGACTAAGCAGTTGTTTATTCCTTTTCAAAACCAAAAAATAAAAACTTCCCAAAAAATTTCCCAAAACCTGCTTGCATGTTTTCAAACTTAATTAAGCAGACATAACTCACCTCATGGATACTCTATATCTATTCACTCTATGTATCTATTTACTCTATGGAAAAAAAAACAAACAGGCTTTGTTTCCAAAATAGGGATTTCAACATCAACTTGTGGACAGATTTTAGTGGGGAGGGATTTGGGGATTTCACATAATTTTGGGGATTTTAGACTCATTTTAAAACATTTTTGGGGATTTAAAAGTTTTATTTTTTTAGAAATTTAAATTCTATTAATTACTTAAAAAATATTTTCTAACTTTACAGGGACGTCAATTTGAATCCTCTTTGTTCCGAGAATTTTCCAAATTTCTGGGAATTCCTGTGAAACATAAACTCAAAAAGCGCAAAATACCTAAAAAATCGGTATATGAAATAAAATAAATATAAAATGAAAAAAAATTGAAAAAGTTCTACGTCAAGGATAAGAGTTTTCAATACTTTACCAATTAGAAAAGACAGATTCAAAATCGGTTCATCCGTTATCGCTATATCGTGGCAGCCGATTTCGAATAATGGCTATAAGAAAAAGTCGTTTGAAATTTAGCTTTTTTAGAGTTTTTTTTATCAAATTTTTGCAGCATATAGATAAAAGTACATACAGTCGAAGTATTAAATAGTTAACGAATTCTAAAGTGTAAACCCCGATTAAAAACTGTTTATTATTTGTTAATTATTTTGTTACTGCTCATGGTTTTGTTGAACAATTCGTTTAAGCTAGTAGTAGTGTAAACACCATATTTACGTATTTACTATAAATCAAAATTAACATATTCAGGTAAAAAATTGATTTACCAAAATATTCACAATCATTTAGACAGTGGAAGTTCACAATCATTTAGACAGTGGAAGTTAAAGGTGCTTAAACGTGATTTCATTGTAATTATAAACAAAAATCATCATTATTATAATTAAATAGTTAATATGCAAATAACTTTTAAGAGTAAACAATTTTTCGTAAAGTTATTTTTAACCTGTATGTTTAGTCTGGTGCAAACACAAGAAAATGATTTCAGTATGCACTTAATTATTTGATTAATTTGTTTAAATTTGTATAAAAATAAAACAAATGATTTGTTTATTGCAGAATGCTTACAATACAAAAAACTGATATTTGAAACAACTAGAACCTTTAGCAATTTTCAACATGGGGCTAGTGAAATTCCAATAGTCGAAGATCATTGTTCTAGTTCCCGCGGTTTTGTTGTTGGCGGGGAAAATGCTCAACCCAAAGAATTTCCATTTGCCGCACGTTTGGGCAACAAGGCGGATAACGGCTACATTAACTGGTTTTGTGGTGGCACGCTTTTAAGTAAATATTTTGTTTTAACGGCAGCACATTGTTTTTATGCGTCACTGTAAGTTTAAATTGATTGTTATTTAAAACGTGTTAGCTGATAATTAATAACTGGAATTAAATGAAGACTGTAGAGAAATTAATTTCTATTGAAGCAACCAAATTCCTGATGTACCCAGTTATACGAGGGTGGTTTGACAATTCCGTGACTTTTGAAACTTCTCTCGTAGCAAGCTAAAAATCAACACTGTCACGGTTAAATACCATCTCTTAAGGTACCTACAGACGACGTAATATTATGCACAATATTCAATCATATTGTGTATAATACTGCGTCGTCTGCAGGTACCTTTAGTGGGTTGGTAGAGAGGTGAAAGATACGTTAAGTGGTACCAGTTTCATGGAGTGATCATTGCCCCTTTTGGAGAGGCGGGACTTTAAAATTAAAAATTATATTTAAATATCTAAAAAACTACTTGCCCGATTTGGGCGAGATTAGTTGCATTCGAAAGCTTTGGAAATACATTTCGATAAAGTCTGAGGGTTGACTTAGTTTTATAAACCTAACCTAAAGTGCGTATGATACTAGCCTTTTCGAATTTCTTGTTGCTGCATTTATTAGGGTTTATAACAATTTCGATAACTTCAACCAAAAATTTTGAATTTATCGAAATTCCAATAGAAAAACCCTAATAAATGCAGCAACAAGTAACTTGGAAAAAGCCAGTATCATAAAGGCATAACCCCTTAAGTACCAAAATACGGTTTTAGAATTTTTATACCCTCCAACCACAGTATGGGCACAGACTAATACAGACTCGACATAAGTGACAGGTGTCAAAAAAGTATTCTGCAACCATATGGTTAATATTTTTAAATTATTCTACGAACTAGGTTAGAAAGAGAAAACTGATATAACGCGCCATAAGAAAAATAGATGCCAGATCGGTTTTTGTTGTTTCACTCAAAAACTTAAATATATAAAGACTAAGCAAGAGTCAGTTCTTTTCGACGTTTAAAGGTGGTGTTAGTTTTACAAATGCCATCTGGGAAAGCTGGAATTTTTGTTTACCTTTTATTTTTCGTTTAATTTTGCTGGTTATTTTGATTTAATTAAATTAATTTCTTTATTTTATTTTGTATTTTTTTATTTTCAAGTGACACAGCAATAATTTTCATTCATAATTTAAAAATTTTTCAATGTTTATTTTTCGTTATTCCCAAATCGTTCCCAAATACTTTCCAAAAAAAGATTGCCATCTATTAATAACGACTTCGTTATTACTGTCACTACTATTCATGAGTTACCCCTGTTTCACTCACTCCTAAGTCGTAGAAAATGTTGCCATGTTAGCGTAAAACGGACTAAAAACCGCTCTGTTTTCTCCTAAAATCGCTTAGTTTTTCCCCATTTTTTCTTATAAAACTCTGTTTATAGTCTGTGGTATGGGCACAGACTATAAACAGACTCGACAGTAGAGTTTTATGAGAAAAAATGGGGAAAAACTAAGCGATTTTAGGAGAAAACAGAGCGGTTTTAGTCCGTTTTACGCTAACATGGCAACACTTTCTACGACTTAGGAGTGAGTGAAACAACAAAAAACCGATCTGGCATCTATTTTTCTTATGGCGCGTTATATTAGTTTTCTCTTTCTAACCTAATTCGTAGAATAATTTGAAAATATTAACCATATGGTTCAGAACTACTTTTTTGACACCTGTCACTTATGTCGAGTCTGTATTAGTCTGTGGTATGGGCACAGACTATATACAGACTCGACAGTAGAGTTTTAAAAGAAAAAAATGGGGAAAAGCTAAGCGATTTTAGGAGAAAACACAGCGGTTTTTAGTCCGTTTTACGCTAACATGGCAACACTTTCTACGACTTAAGAGTGAGTGGTATGGGCACAGACTAATACAGACTCGACATAAGTGACAGGTGTCAAAAAAGTAGTTCTGAACCATATGGTTAATATTTTAAAATTATTCTACGAATTAGGTCAGAAAGAGAAAACTGATGTAACGCGCCATAAGAAAAATAGATGCCAGATCGGTTTTTGTTGTTTCACTCACTCCTAAGTCGTAGAAAGTATTGCCATGTTAGCGTAAAACGGACTTAAAACCGCTCTGTTTTATCCTAAAATCGCTTAGTTTTTCCCCATTTTTTCTAATAAAACTCTACTGTTGAGTCTGTTTATAGTCTGTGGTATGGGGGTATACTCACTTTGTCATTCCGTGTGTAACGCATCGAAATATCGTTCTAGGATCCCATAAAGTATAGAGGGCATTCCATGTCAAATCGGACACTTTAAAGTTTTTTTTTTAGATTTTCTCAATTTGAAATTCTGATTAATTTTTATTAAAAAATAAAAATTGTTTTATTCGACCTTTAAAATATTATATTTTGAGAGGATGTTTATTCTGGCTCGAGGTCATTATTTTCTTTACTAATTAAGACCATGATATTCTCATAGATACCCTCTATCTTTAACTGCTAAGGCGGTCCCCATACATTTTTTTTTATTTTTTGTAAATTTGTTTTATTTAATCAGCTTCTACCGGTCCAATGGTGCGTCCGAGACGGGTCATTAGTGAGACCGACCCCCATTTATTTTTACCCTATAAAATTTTTTTAAAACATACCTACGCCCTATCTCCACTCCCTAAGTAAAATTTAATTTTAAATGGAAGCCTACTTAGGAAATGGAGATAGGGCGTAGGTATGTTTAACAAAATTTTGTAGGGTAAAAATAAATGGGGGTCGGTCTCACCATGACCCCTCTCGGACGCACCATTGGACCGGTAGAAGCTGATTAAATAAAACAAATTTACAGAAAATAAAAAAAATTGTGTTGGGACCGCCTTAACAGTAAAATAAAGAGGGTAGGTGTGTTCAGAGAAAATATCATACATTTTGTTGCTCTAAGGGCACTATTAGGGCAGTTAGAGCGGTTGGAGCAAATTTTAAAAAAATGTAGTTTTTTTTTGGGAGCCCCTTAGAAATTGGAGATAGGATATTAGTTTGTTCCAAAGAAATGTTAAGACGTAAAAAATAATGGGGGTCGGTCTTATAAATGACCCCTCTATGACGCACCATTGGAACAGTAGAAATGATTTTAAGATTGGAAAATTACAATAAATTTTTTTAAAAAAATTGTAATAATCGTTATCCCACGATCCTCTTGGGCAAAAAATTTGTAGAATCGATAGAAGTTTTACACAAAAAAATTTCAAAAAAATCAAAGAGTACAAACATTTTCAAAAATGAGATTTAAATTTTAAAACTTTAAAATCGCATACTAAAGCGCTTTTAAGAACTTTTTGCGATTTTTTTTAAAAGTACTTAAAAAACAAAAATTTTGAAAAAAAAAATTTTAAATTTGGACCATTATTGAAGAAGTTATGAGTAAAAGAAGTTTGAGTAAAGGAACAAACTCAAAATTCGATATCTTTTGAACGGGCTATCAAAAAAATCTGAAAACTTTCCACGAATAAGTTTTCGAAGGGTACTAAAAACTGTAAACAAATTGGGAAAATCTAAAAAAAAAAAAATTCAAAGAGTCCAATTTTGACATGGAATGCCCCATGTATATTATTGATCAGTGATCGATTCTAAGACATTCTAGCGATGTCCATCCGTCTGTCCGTCTGTCTGTGGAAGACACGATACATCCCAAAATAAAAGAGCTAGACTACTGAAGTTTGGCACAAATATGTCTTATGATCATAGGCTGGTTAAGTTCGGAGATGGGCAAAATCGGACTTCCCCCTGGAGGAACTAAACCAACCTCTGAAAAACACCGTATTTTTACATGATTTTTTGGGTTTTTGTATAACAAATGCAACATTCTTATGACTCACGAAGATCAAAGTTCTGAATTTGGAACCGGGGGATTAGAAAATATAATTTTTTTGGCCCGCCCCCTTTTGTAGGCGCGAATTAAAAAAAAAATCTTTAAAATAATGATTAACTTTTATTTCTTTAGTGCAAAAAGCATAAGACTGAATTTTTAAACATACATTTCGAGGGAAAATTTGTCCCCCCAGTGACCACTACCGACGGCCCCAAAAAAAAAAAAGAGAAAACGGCTCTGGATTTTTTTTTTTTTGCATGTTGGAGGGTATAAAAGATTCGGCACAGCCGAATTTAACACTCTTACTTGTTTATCATATATTTATAAAAATTTAGCCGAAATAGTTTGGTAGCCAAGGTCTCAAGCTTTAATTTGAGCCACTTAATTTGTACAAGTTCCAAAGACTACAAGTTCTAAAATATCCTCCCAAGCATACTTGGGACCTAAGCATTGAGGCATTCGTTTTTTTCATGTAAGTGGGAATTTATACATAGACTTTTTTCCTTGATTTTTTTTCAATTCCCTTTTGAAATTTCTTCGTTTTCTTCCCTTATTCTAATTCTTGTGCCCACAAACTCGAATGCAGTAGCACACATGCAAGGAAAAAAGTCCGTGTGTAAATTCCAACTAAAATGCCAATGAAATAGCAGGCATTGGCATTGTTTTTTCATACAAAAGTAATGTCCCAAGTATGCTCTCAAGTTATTGGTAAAATATTTTTTCACGTGCAAAAAAAATATTTTAATTACATAATTTTTTAAAAGAAATAATGTGAAAACCCTATCTATTTCTTTTAGCGGTGACATAAATCTGGCTCGTTTGGGAGATTTAGATTTTAATTCAAATACTGATGATGCTAAGCCCGAAGATTTTGGGGTTCGAGAACTTATTGAATATCCACAATATGACAATAATTTACCATATAATGATATTGGTTTAGTTATGTTATCTTCAGCTGTAGAATTTGATCGTTATAAACATCCAGCCTGTTTACCAATTTTAAGTAATGCCGAAAACTCAAACAATTATATTGCTATAGGCTGGGGACATATTAAATTTGCTGGACCAAGCTCTTCACATTTACAAAAAGTTTCCTTACAATCTTACTCTCATCCGAATTGTCAATGGCTGGCTGATGGTCCAGAAGGTCGTGAACGTTTACCAAATGGCTTGCTAAATTCACAATTATGTGCTGGTTCAACGCAAGTCAAAGATACTTGCCAAGGTGATTCGGGAGGACCTTTGTTAGTGCAACATCCAAAATATCCGTGTATGTATAATGTGGTGGGCATAACATCAATGGGCTATGGTGGTTGTGCTTTACCGAATGTACCAGCTCTTTATACAAGAGTTAAAAATTATATTAATTGGATAAATTATTATATTGAGAGGAATTAAAGAATTTTAATGTGTTTTAAATAAAATTTTAGCTTGACTCTGGAGTAAATTAAAAAAATGTAGTCAAATTCAAAAATATGAGTGTGCAAAAGGCAAAGGTATACAATTTTCCATTGATTGGAGTACTTCAAGGACTTCATTTTGAAAAATGATGGCCCGTACTAAAGAAAAATAAAAAAACTATTTTTATTTTAAATTTCAAATTTTCTATAAATTTTTTGAAAGTCGATTTTAAAAACGCAAACAATTTGTATGAAAATAAAATTAAAAGTCGGTTTCAATTTTTTTTTTTCTGTGGTAAGGCTGGATGCTTCTTCTTTTTTGTATAGACAACAACATGCAAGCAGGTTAGGACAATTTCTTTTTCACCAGTGTGTGGAGAGCGAAAATTTCCCACGAGTGTGGGAAACCGGGTTAACATGGGAAAGTTGGGATTAACATGGGAAGTTTTAGTTCTGCACTATGTTAAGTTAAAATTTGTATATTTTAATGGTCTCCACCAGGGTAATTATCAAATACAATTTATCTTATTTTCGTCAAAACGTGTCCATCATTTACAAAATGGTCGGAACCAGGGGTACACTGAAAAAAAATTTACCATTTTTAAAGCATTAATTTAAAACAAGTAAGAGAGTTAAATTCGGCTGTGCCGAATCTTTTATACCCTCCAACATAAAAAATCCAGGGCGTTTTTTTTTTTTGGGGGGTCGGTATTTGTAATCGGGGGGGGGGCAAATTTCCTCTCGAATATGTGTTTAAAAAATAAGATGCTTTTTGCACACAAGAAATACAATTTTATCATGATTAAAAAAAATGTTTTATTCCACGCCCATTGGGGGGGGGGGGGTAGGACCGAAAAACGACATTTTCTAATTCTCTGGCTCCAAGTGCAGGACTTTGAACTTCTTGTAGCATAAAAATGTTGCATTTGTCAAACAAAAACACAAAAAGTTAAATAAAAAAAAAAAAGATATTTTTCAGAGGTTGGTTTAGTTCTTCAAGGGGAAACTTTTTTCCCCCTGATCCGATTTTGCTCATTTACGAACTTAACCTGCCTATTAACATAAGATATATTTGTGCCAAATGTCGAGAGTCTAGCTCTTTTATTTTGGACTGCATCGTGTTAACTACAGACGGACAGACGGACATCGCTAGAATGTCTTATAGTACGTTCAGATTGGCCTCGAAACCCCGTTTAACGAGGTTTCGAGCCAAACCTCATTTGAAAATACGTATTTTCCCTAACAAATTTAAACCTTTTTGTAGTGAGGTTTCAACGAAAGTACGATCGAAACCTCATAAATTTCATATTTTTACCACTGTGCGACAATGAGAAATAGAGAAAATGAGAAAATGACAAAAACAAAAATATAAATAAATCAATTTATTTACAAAATTTCTTAAAAATATTTATTTATTTTAAATAAAATAAAATTAAAACGTTCAAAAAAATAATTTGCGCGTAATTAAACCAGTTAAAAAGAATATTTTTGTGTGTGATAGTTTCCGAAACCAACAAAAATGTCAAAATTGTTGTGTGTGAACAGGTGAGTTTTTAAATTGAAAATACGAGCTTTCAACGGGGTTTCGAGGCCAATCTGAACATAGTATTAGATTCGATCACTGATCATAAATAAATAGTGAGTATACCCTAGGGTTACCAGATTTGAAATAGGGAATAACAGTATATTTGTGGGGGTGTTCTGTAATTTATGCGAAAAGTTTTCGCATCGAAAAGTATGAAACAAAAAATTCCATCGTTTCTCGATTCTGGAAAAAAAGTTGTTTCTGTATATCAATGCGAAAACGGCAGCATTTTTATTGGAATATTCCAAATCAGCTGTCAAAAAGGTAAATAAGGCGAGAAAATAATAAAAATCACAACAAAAAAAAAACGCAATTTCACATTTTTTTTAAACAACACTCGTAACATTGGCAAACAAAAATGAAATAATAAATTAAATTATGAAAATAATGTGTAGTATATCATTAATAATATTAGTTGATAGTATTTTCTTGAAAAAAATATTGTTTTTTATTTATTATAACTCAAAAGTTGTTTAATTTACGAAATATCGCACCATTTTTAAATGTGAGTGATTTTGACACTTCAACTTCAAAAGTTTTCGATCAATTGGTTTACAGAAACAGTTTTTCTCGCATCTTTCCAATAATTTTGAAAAAAATCATATTTGACAGAAAGTTTCCGCATAACAAAATTACAGAAACAGTCGAATGCGAAAAGTCAGGTTTTGTGTTGATTCACGATGTTTCTGTTTCGTTTTTCATGTTTCATGTGAGAAATCTTTCGATTCGAGAGTTATAGAACACCGCTATTGGTCTCAAAAAACAGTACATTGCAAATAAAAACAGTGCTTTTTTAAAAGTCTTATTTTATATCAAACTACAAAAAATTTGCCCTTTTACCCTGATTTTAAACAGATTTCAGGCAAAACGAGCATAAAATATTGTTTACAGAACGGGAGAACATTTTATGTAATATGGAGTTCACACTACCGCCGTTAAACATCTCATGAGTGTTTAAGCGCTAAACAATCAAAATTTGACTTGTTCCCCCATACATTTGGTTGTTCAGCTAAACAATCAAATTCGACTTGTTTCCCTGTTGAACATTTCGCTAAACATTTCAAAGGCAGGGTTCGGTATATTTCCTTTTAATTTTTCTTTATTCTATGCCAAAAAAAAACATTTCATAGCAACCAGCTTCTGTATCTGTCTGCCATTTTCTTAGCAAAACATTGGAAAATTGAGAAATTATAAATATTTAAAAAACTAATAAAAACTACTGAAAAATCAGAAAAAATTGTGTGTTTTATTTATAATTATATTGGAAAAGCTGCACTAATAGTGAATTTCGCCTTCCATTGAAGTATAAATATGCAAACAGCTTCGGACAGGTCCGGAACAAAAAACAGAAAAATCTTCCTATTTACTTGGAATGAGTCAATTGTGATGGCGACTAGTTTGGCACAGGCATGATAATTTTGCGCTAGGAAAATCGTGAGCTATAAATGTTTCAATCTGCCTTACGTTAAGTTTTGTGGTCTTTAATTTTTTTTACCCGGATTTGATACTAACATTTTTAATGGGTGTAAGAACAAAATTCCACTCAGCTATAAATTTCAATTTTGTGTTGAAATCTAGTTAGATTTGTTTTTTTATTTTTCGTTGTCAGAGAATTTTTCAAAATTTTCTTGCAAAAGAAAATTTTTCTTGTTGGAGACGGTCGTAAAATATTTTTTGTGTTGTTGTCGCGGAAATAAAGTTTTATTAAATTCTTTTGTGGCGTCTATGGGACAAACTAAAAGAAATTTTTCTAGTTCTTCTCCTGGTGGACCTTGGATACGGATATTTCATTGATTTAATTTTAAAAGAGAAAATACCCATCGGTAAGGATAAAAATTCTTAACTTTTCTTTGGGAAATTTTCTTATTTTGTGTGTCTTGGTATAGGTATCGTAGTGTGAAGATTGTAAACCAGCTATATTGCCCTTTTCCGCGGGAATTTCTTTGGAGGAAAAGCCAGAATTTTGGTTAAATTTATTGGCCGCAGTGTTTTCCATGCCGGCAAAGGTGGTGGTGTTAGGAGCATTTTGTTGTCTACGTTTTGGGTTAACAACCAAACAGGCCCAGTTTCAACATTTAAGTTTACCCATCAAGTTCAAATTATTAAAACATCGAGTGCGTGGTACAAAGTTTGTTAAATTTCAATGAGTTTGGTGATAAAGGCTACCGAGAAAACCAACCCTTTAAATACAATCTCCTCGTAAGGTGACCAGTCTAAAGTGAATTTGTGTTTCTAGCGCGTATTCTAAAAGTGTCGAAAATCGTATTTTAATTTTTGTTATTGTGTGTCGTATTGCCGAATTAAATAACCGGATTTGAATTAACCCTACAAAAAGGGATACTTATTGTGATTTTCATATAATTTTATTCGTGAATTTTTCAAGACTTTTTACTATATTTTTATTAATTAATCGGGTTTATTTTGTTTAATGTAAATTGAAATTAATTTTCGTAATTCGTGTTTTCATAGTTTTTGTGTTGTTAAAGTAATCTTAAAATAGTGATTTTTTTTAAACAAATTTTTGTTTGATTTAATTTAAATTCTATAAGTTTTTTTTTCCTAATTTCATACGGTCACCCCATTTCATTTTTTTTTTTTTGTAACATTCAAAAATAAACACATTCATATCACTCCGTACAGATTTCCTGTATCCCCTACCACACACACACGCACGCATACTCTAGCTTCTTAGAAACAGGAGAATCCTAAGAATTCTCTTTTCTTAGAAACTCATGCACACTTAAACATACCCACATAAACACATCATACATACAGACACTGTTGTGTTGATTCTGTTATGAAAGGAACTAACGTCTCTCAGTAGTAACAGAATCCACACACGCACTCCACACATTTACTCCACCCCTATTTGTGTTATATGGTTGAAAAGTAAGCTACGCAGCAATCCTGCAGTCACCGGCGCCTGTTGACATCGTTGGATTTTGAGAATGTAAGTTGTATATTTGTTTTATTTATTTCGCCATATTTTCCAAAAACTCTCTTACACTCAATTTAAAGTTTTTTTTTTCGTTGATACAAGGACAACGTAACATGAATTTGTAAAATAAATATTCTCTTTGAAGTTTCTGTTTTATTTGAATGAGTGACTATCTTTTTAAATAGTATATGCAACTAGGGTTGCCCAATAGTGAATAAATTAATAATCTGCGGGATTCATGTTACGTCTTCCAAAATCACCCTACACATTGTAACTTAAATTTTTTTTATTTTATTAAAGTCACCACATTACCTGAATTTTTTTTGAATGATTTCGTTTCATTATTTTCCTTTGCCATTCATGATAATAAATTTGTTGTTTTTAAATTAACATTTATTTTGTTCATATAATTTAAAATTTTCTTTCCTAATTTCTGAGTTAATTAAAATCAAATCAAATGGTGACCGAGTTATTTAAAACTTTAAAATATTGTCTACTTTTCTTAGCCTTAGTCTTCTATTTTATTTATATTTAATTTTTTTTCCCCTCTAAATTAAATTTTAATAAATTTGTAAAATGTTTTTGAAAATGAAAGCTTAAGTTTTTCTTATTATCGTGAAAGGTGAAGTTGGAGGTATGGCGTAGTAAGTAGAGGTTGTTTTTTTTGTTTTTGTTTGTTTTTATTGGGCTGACAGCAAATTATCGAATTTGTCAGCAAGGAGGGTGGGCAATGAATGGTGTAGCGAGTACCACCTATAGCTACACCGTCAACATCAGCGGGTACATCTTTCGTTCTTTGTCCTTGGGAATCACCTGTATTGTCGTTATTGCTACCTAAAGTTAAAATCCAGGTTAGCGAATTCCGTGATATCGTTTTATTTCGTTTTTGTTTGGGAACTTATCACCGACGAGCACAGCCGTATCTAATAGGTAGCTCTGTTTCCCTAAGGTAGTACACCGACCACGCGGAATCGTTACAGGATTTAATGGCTCCCAACGTGGGGCCCGAAGTGATCGTAAGTTTTAAAATTTTTCTTGTGCCATATCATCTAGATACTGAGGGCCTCTGAATCTTATGTGGGTTGTGATTCTCTAGGAACAGTTTTTCTTTAAAATTTTAATTTTTTTATCTTCTATAGCTTTTGTATCGGGAAATAGTAGGTTGGACATAAATTGTTTATTGTGATTATGATTTACAATTCCTAATTTAACATTTTCGTTGTGAACAAGGGTTATCGGGGTTTGGGTTCGAGCTCGAGAAGTTGCTCTGGTTGGTATCGGTTCAATTGTCGTTTGACCCTTACTCTTCTTTATCTCTGTATCTTTTATTTTTCCTTATTTTCCCCTTCGGTTTGGATTTCTCTTACGAAATTTTGTCTTTTGGTGGATTTTTCCGGGGGTATGGACCTGAAAGGTTGCTGATTGTACATGATCGATAACTTTCCTGCATCGGATAATCAACTGATTCTTTAATTTTTGCTTTTGCTCGGTTTTGTCGTTTAGAATAAATTCTTTTGGCGGGTGTCAGAAGTTTCTCGCAATTTCGAGTTTCTTTATGTTTTTTTGTTATCTGTTCTTTCTCAAGCTGGTGTTGATTTTAATAATTTTTTTTTTGTTTTATCTCTACTTTCCCATACCGAGATACTTCACTGAGTAGTGATAAGCTTGTACGGTTATTGTTTTACATAGAGTTGTTTGTTTTTTTAGATCGACTTTGAAAGTTGACGTCGTTAATATTTTGGTTTTTGTTCCCCTGATTTTCGTTTAAACGGTGATTTTGTTTAATTTGTATAAAATTTTCTTTTTGTTTGGTAGGTTAATTTTTTTTTTTTTTTTTTTTTTTTTGATATCCTTTTCTTTAATTTAGCTTTGATTTTTTTTGTAGGTTTTAGTATTGAGCTTTAATTTTTATTAATTATTTAGGTTTTTATATATTTAGGTTATTGTTTTTTTTTTTTGTTGTGAGTTTTCTTTTCTCGGAAGTACAAAATTGAATATTTTTTCCGAAAATGCCATTAGTTCGTAGCAACGATAATATCCCAGCTCAGGTGGAGCAGGAGAATGAAGATTCGTCTGATGCGGAGGAACAAGGTGCAGGTGGTGATGCAAGTACCTCTGCAAATCGACCAGGTAGACCAAAAACTCTCTTACACTCAATTTAATTTTTTTTTTTACGTTGATACAAGGACAACGTAACATGAATTTGTAAAATAAATATTCTCTTTGAAGTTTCTGTTTTATTTGAATGAGTGACTATCTTTTTAAATAGTATACGCAACTAGGGTTGCCCAATAGTGAATAAATTAATAATCTGCGGGATTCATGTTACGTCTTCCAAAATCACCCTACACATTGTAACTTCAATTTTTTTTATGTTATTAAAGTCACCACATTACATGAATTTTTTTGAATGATTTCGTTTTCATTATTTTTCTTTGCCATTCATAAAAAAATAAATTGTTCGTTATAAATTAAATTTTTTTTATATAATTTAAATTTTTCTTTTCTGATTTTTTTATTTAATTAAAATCTAATCAAATGGTGACCGATTTATTGAGAACTTTAAAATATTGTATACTTTTCTTAGCCTTAGGTTTCTATTTTATTTATATTTAATTTTTTTTTCCCCTATAATTTAAATTTTAATAAATTTATAATATGTTGTTGAAAATGAAAGCTTAATTTTTTTATTATCGCGAAAAGTGAAGTTGGAGGTATGGGATAGATAGGGAAGTGGTTTTAGTTTTTGGTTTTGTTGGGCTGACAATAAATGGTTCGAATTTGTCAGCAAGGAGGGTGGGCAATGGAAGGTGTAGCGACTACCATCTATAGTTACACCATCAACATCAGCGGGTACCTTTCCTGTTCTATGTCTTTGAGAATCACCTGTATTGTCGTTATTGCTACCTAAAATTTAAAATCCAAGTTAGCGTATTCCGTGTTATTATTTTTCTATTGTTTTGGGAACTTAACAAACCCTCCCCACCGACGAGCACAGCCGTATCTAATAGGTAGCTATGTTCCCCTAAGGTAGTACACCGACCACGCGGAATCGTTACACAATAAAAAGGTGTTCCGTGTAGTGGTGTTATGTAAATGTTATAAAAAAATAAAATATCTTGTCTTCCGCCAAAGTTTAAAAAGATTTTAGAAATATTTTTGCAATTTTTTTCAGAATTAGGTTATGTGCGTTTGTTTACAAACGTTAAACACTCAGCGTTAAACGAGCAAAATGTAGTGTGAACGATTTTGTTTACTTTTTTAAACAAGTGGCTTAAACGAGTACAAATTCTGTAGTGTGAACTCCGTATAAACCGTCTCAAATTTATTCTATTTTTTTTTATCAGTGTTGAAAAAAATTACTGATTGACTTTTTGGAGCTTTGTCTTATAGTGCGTTTACACTGGTCCTCTAAGCTAGCTTAAAGTAGATTGTGGCTCCAATCCAGTTACAATCTATTAGATTGCCCATACAAATTTATTTTTTTTCAATCTAGTAGTTTAGACTCTAATCGGCAAACGCAATCTGGTAAAGTTAGATACAACTCTGTATTTCTATTATTCAGGGGTAACTCATGAATAGTAGTGTCAGTCAAAAATTAATAAGATATATAAGCAATGCTATATCAAAATAATGTAAATAAAAACCATATGTTTTTGTTTACATTTCCTCATTCGGCACAACTGTTAAAAAGAGTCAGCTATACAACAATTTATTTGAGCGAATGTATTTAAAAGAAAATAGGCAAAAAAACAAACAAAACTTTTATCAACAAAAAATAATAAAACGTGTTTTGCAAATTTTGTATATTGCCACATAATTATGTGCATTTTTAGAATAGAGGTAAGTAAAAGTTTGTTTTGAAACAAAAAAGAGTTTTTATTATTTTTTTTTTGCTAGATATGCTCTAAAGGCCACAACAAAACATCCCCATAAAACTTTAAAAATTAGTGATGACGATACCGAATTATTGTTTATAGTTGGTGGCCAAGTTACCTACAATCACAATTCACCAAACTTCTGATTTTAATTTGCCGATGAACCAGATTACATAGAACTGAATTAATATTGGATAGAACCCGTATTAGCTGATGGAGGGGAGTCTTTTGTGGCCTTTGATGATTATAAAAAAAATATAGATATCAAGTGGTAACTTAAATTTTTAATGCATGTTTTTGGAATATATTAATTGTATTATTCTCTTTTCAGTGTCCTGTAACTTCCTACTTTACCAGTAATGAAAAGGTCCATCCTCCTCCACCCACTACTATTATTAAAGATTTCGCCGATTGTGTTAAATGGGTGCCGGTTTAAAAGTGCTTTTAGTGGATCCAAATGTATGACCGACCCCCATAAACTTTTGCTGCTCAATATTTTTTCCAACCTTACCTAAGCCCTATCTCCACTTCCTAAAGGAACTCCCACTCAGAAGTAAACTTTTTTAAAAAATGTACTTCCTCTGCTCCAACTGTTTTAAAAGTGTTTCTAGGAGATCCAAATGTTAGACCGACCCCCATTAACTTTTACCGCTCAACATTTTTTCCAACCATACCTAAGCCCTATCTCCACTTCCTAAAGGAACTCCCACTCAGAAGTAAATTTTTAAAAAAAATTTACTTCCACCGCTCCAACTGTCTTAAAAGTGTTTCTAGGGGATCCAAATGTAAGACCGACCCCCACTAACTTTTACCGCTCAACATTTTTTCCAACAATACCTGAGCCCTATCTCCACTTCCTAAAGGAACTCCCACTCGGAAGCAATTTTTGTTTAAATATTTACTTCTACCGCTCCAACTGTCCTAAAAGTGCTTCTAGAGGATCCAAATGTATGACCGACCCCCACTAACTTTTACCGCTCAACATTTTTTCCAACCATACCTAAGCCCTATCTCCACTTCCTAAAGGAACTCCCACTCTATCCTCTAAATAGAAAAATATTTAAACAAAAATTGCTTCCGAGTGGGAGTTCCTTTAGGAAGTGGAGATAAGGCTCAGGTATGGTTGGAAAAAATGTTGAGCGGTAACAGTTAGTGGTGGTCGGTCATACATTTGGATCCTCTAGAAGCACTTTTAGGACAGTTGGAGCGGTAGAAGTAAATATTTAAACAAAAACTGCTTCCGAGTGGGAGTTCCTTTAGGAAGTGGAGATAGCGCTCAGGTATGGTTGGAAAAAATGTTGAGCGGTAAAAGTTAGTGGGGGTCGGTCATACATTTGGATCCTCTAGAAGCACTTTTAGGACAGTTGGAGCGGTGGAAGTAAATTAAAAAAAAAAAAAAATACTTCTGAATGGGAGTTCCTTTAGAAAGTGGAGATAGGGCTTAGGTATCGTTGAAAAAAATTTTGAGCGGGAAAAGTTAATGGGGGTCGGTCATACATTTGGATCCTCTAAAAGCACTTTTAGGACAGTTGGGCGGTGGAAGTAAATTTTTTAAAAAAAAAATGTACTTTTGAGTGGGAGTTCCTTTAGGAAGTGCAGATAGGGCTTAGGTATGGTTGGAAAAAATATTAAGCAGTAAAAGTTAGTGGGGGTCGGTCATACATTTGGATCCTCTAGAAGCACTTTTGGGACAGTTGGAGCGGTAAAAGTAAATTGTAAAAAAAAATCACTTCTGAGTGGGAGTTCCTTTAGGAAGTGCAGATAGGGATTAGGTATGGTTGGAAAAAATATGGAGCTGTAAAAGTAAATGGGGGTCGGTCATACATTTGGATCCTCTAGAAGCACTTTTAGGACAGTTGGAGCGGTGGAAGTAAATTTTTTTTTAACATTTTAAAACAAAATTTACTTCTGAGTGGGAGTTCCCTTAGGAAGTGGAGATAGGGGTTAGGTATGGTTGGAAAAAATATTAAGCAGTAAAAGTTAATGGGGGTCGGTCATACATTTGGATCCTATAGAAGCACTTTTAGGACAGTTGGAGCGGTGGAAGTAAATTTTTTTTAAACATTTTTAAAAAAAATTTACTTCTGAGTGGGAGTTCCCTTAGGAAGTGGAGATAGGGGTTAGGTATGGTTGGAAAAAATATTAAGCAGTAAAAGTTAATGGGGGTCGGTCATACATTTGGATCCTATAGAAGCACTTTTAGGACAGTTGGGGCGGTTGAAGTAAATTTTTTAAAAAAATGTACTTCTGAGTGGGAGTTTCCTTAGGAAGTGGAGATAGGAGCTAGGTATGGTTGGAAAAAATATTGAGCTGTAAAAGTTAATGGGGGTCGGTCATACATTTGGATCCCTTAGAAACACTTTTAGGACATTTGGAGCGGTGGAAGCAAATTTAAAGAAAAAAATACTTCTGAGTGGGAGATCCTTTAAAAAGTGGAGATAGGGCTTAGATATGGTTGGAAAAAATGTTAAACGGAAAAAGTTAATGCGGTCGGTCATACATTTGAATTTTCTATAAGCTCTTTTAGGACAGTTGGAGCGGTAGAAGTAATTTTTTTTTTAAATGTACTTCTAAATGGGATTTCCTTTAGGGAGTAGAGATATGGCTTAGGTAATGTGATGCTTTCCCAGCACATAACAGCACATAAGCGATCATAAATTGTACTTTGCAAGCTTCTACAACACAGTTGGAGTTTGTACCTGGGTTTGTATGTTTTTAATATGTTTTTTGTTAATTTTTTTATGTCATGAAATTGTCTATCTCATCTGTGCGTGTTGCTGTGGAACCCAAGAATCCTGCTTGCTAATTTGTCCAAATTGATAGAAGGCCTAAAACGTTTGGCCAAATTTTGATTCTATTGTACAATGTATCTTTGATGAATCTGGTGAACACATTATTATACATATTTGGAAATTTGCCCAATAGTATTTTGTGCAGCAAAAATGTCTGAGAATTTTTCAATAGAAAAGATGTATTTATTGTATATCTTTAAATATAAACTAAATAAAATGTATTTATTATTACAAACAAATTATTTTGTTTTTTGTGTCGATTTATTTTTTTATGATGCTGCTTGCTATGCATTTTCTTTTGTTTTTTGTTTATTCTTCTTTATTCCTCTATTTGGCAGTGTTGGTATTTGAGAAATTTCAATTAGTGCCAAGTTGAAGGCTAAAAAGGGCCAATTTTTTCGAATATTTTTTAGCTTTTATTTTTTTTTTACAACAACAATCAACAATGCATGTAACATTTTTTTGTAAGGGCCATTTTTGACAGTAAAATCATCCCTGTGGGAAAGGTGATCAGTCGAGGACCGGTCATAAAGTGTCACAAATTAACACCTTAATTAACACCTTGTAATATGTCCCTGAATTTGTCGTGAGCTGATCTTTCAGATCACTTGACACATTTTTACTGGTCTTAAGTAGAACTAGTATTCTATGACCAGTCCACGATGAATAAGTCATAGGATAGGTTTTTCGAATCAATTTTTCCTGTAGGATCAGTCAATTTTTCTCAGGGATTAAACACTTGTGTTACCATTAACTTTAAAATCTAAATTAAAAAAAAAAACTCCCATCGCTGCAAAAACTTAATTAATAATTAATTTTTTTTTTTAATTTATTTTAAATAACTTTTTACAATATTTGGAGAGAATTAAAAAGGGCCAAAACTGTTATTTGTGGTGCCACTCACCATTCAATAGTGCCAAAAATTGCACTATTGTGCCATATTTCCCAACCGTGCTATTTGGCAGAATTGAGTGAATGAAAAGAATTTGACGTCTTCATATAGTTGTCCCTCTCGCACAGCTGTACCAAGATGGCGGATTTGTTTATGTTTTATGTTGTAATCAGAGGTGCATTTTGATGTTTTTGTTGTTGTATATTTTGGCGTTAGAGATCTTGTTAATCTTTGGTCACAGACTAATACAGACTCGACATAAGTGACAGGTGTCAAAAAAGTATTCTTTAACCATATGGTTAATATTTTCAAATTATTCTACGAATTAGGTTAGAAAGAGAAAACTGATATAACGCGCCCTAAGAAAAATGGATGCCAGGTCGGTTTTTAATGTTTCACTCACTCCTAAGTCGTAGAAAGTGTTGCCATGTTAGCGTAAAACGGACTAAAAACCGCTGTGTTTTCTCCTAAAATCGCTTAGTTTTTCCCCATTTTTTCTTATAAAACTCTACTGTCGAGTCTGTATTTAGTCTGTGCTTTGGTGTCAGTAATAACGAAGTCGTTATCTACAGGTGGCAATCTTTTTTTTGGGAACGATTTGGGAATAACGAAAAATAAACATTAAAAAATTTTAAAATTATGAATGAAAATTATTTTTGTGTCACTTGAAAATAAAAAAATACATAATAAAAAAACGAAATGAATATAATTAATCAAAACAACCAGCAAAATTAAACGGAAAATAAAAGGTAAACAAAATTTCCAGCTTTCCCAGATACCATTTGTAAAACTAACACCACCTTATAACGTCAAAAAGAATTGACTATTGCATAGTCTTTATATATTTAAGTTTTTGCTATTATTTGCATTTTCCAACACTGAAAAACACCGACAAAAAGCCTGCCGTTTTGATGACGCCGCCAAGTATGTGTATGCCGCCGTCATTGTTATTTGTAAACGCCGTCACTGTCCTTGTTAATCATACGACGACTAATTACCGTCGCTGTCTTTTGACGCAGTCACACACATTTATTACCAACTTGTTGTTATAAATGCCAATCCTAATCTTCTCAAATGTAAAAAATGCCAATGTAAACGGTACAGATTGCAAAGTAGATTAAAATCGCAATTTACTAGATTAGAAATCCAATGTAAACGCACTATTAGTTGCCGCGATATCTTACTTGTAAAGCTTTTGTAGTCTATGCTTTCGCTTAACTAAACGCCGATCTTCCTATCAAAAACATATGAAAAAACCCATAAAACGGTGTTTTATTTAAAACACGACTTTAAAAAGCAAACGCGAAAACGGTATTATTGCACTCAAACAAAGGCCTAACTAAATTTTGGGAAAATGTTTTTCCCACAATTTAGTAAAATTTAATAAAAATTTTGGAAATTTCTTTGATAATTTGCAACCAATTAGTTCATCATATTTATCTTAGAATTCATGAAGTTGTTTCTTCAGGTTTAATAAATTTTATGCAATTTGAGGGAAATTCTTTTTTCAAAACTGTTTCAAAAATTTCAAAAACTAATAGCACATTCAGACTGACCTTGAAACCTCGTTGAAAATACGTATTTTAATTTTGAAAACTTAACCGTTCACACCCGAAAAATTTTACACTTATCACATTTTCGAAATTTACCGAACAAAATTCGCGATTATATCGGCTTTAAAAACACTCAATTAATTAATTTACGCTATATTTTAAAATAATTTATCGAAATTTTTTGTTAATAGTTGTTTTTTATGTAAATATTTAAATATTTTTAATTTTTTTTATTTTTGACACTTTCTTTAATTTATTTTCTTCTATTATAACAGTTGTAAAAAAGAGTTGAACTATGGTATTTAAAAGGTTTCAATTGTACATTCGTTGAAACCTCAATACAAAAAGGTTTCAATTTGTAAGGGAAAATACGTATTTTCAAATGAGGTTTGGCTCGAAACCTCGTTAAACGGGGTTTCGACGCCAATGTGAATGCACTATAAGCCAGAAAGAGCAAAAATGTGTTCATTACCGGTTCTAAGAATCTCTAAAGAATCTCCGGTCCTCTTTCAATATATGGACTCCTCAATTTGAATCTAAAAATTTGAGCATTCCCCAAAATTTAAAAATGCTCATTTCTCAGAAAATTTTACCGAAACAAAAAAAAAAATGCCATATACATTTTTGTAGTTCTTTACACGACCGTCTTAATCCCTCCGTGTAATAGTTTTTTTAATTATCCCCTTAAGATTCTAAAGACCCTTTTGGGTCCTTAAATTCCCGTATCTTAAAAACTAAGCAAGGTAGAGCGAAAAGGGCAAAGATGTTGAATCAAAATCTATGACGATCCTTAATAGACCCAGTGGGACTGGGCCTAAGGTGGTCTGTACCCATGGGTTCCGAACCTAATGGGGTCTGCCCGCAATCGGAACTTTAAATGAGATGTACTCAATAAAATATTTTTTTCCCCATTTTTTAGTTTTTTCTCATTTTTCAGAAAAATTTGAAATGATGGAAGACATGGCAATGGAGCTAAATCATTATTGAATTTAGTTAAGTTTCCCACTTTTTATATAATTTTTCATTCTGAGTGTGTTATAAAATTTAATTGCATTTAATTGCTCCTTTTTAAAAATTGGATTCAAATTTTGTCAAATATGAAAAATTTTTAAAAAATGTTACATTTACGTGATGAGTATAAAAAAACAGTACAAAAACAGTACACGCTTTAAAAAACAGTACTTTTGCGTACTGTTTTAGGTGGTGTGCATAAAACAGTACTTTTTATAAAAAACAGTACATGTACTGTTTAAAACAGTACGAATGGCAACACTGGTATACCCCCATAGTGAGTATACCCCCATACTGTAGTTGGAGGGTAGTATACCCCCATACTGTAGTTGTGAGTATACCCCCATACTGTAGTGAGTATACCCCCATACTGTAGTTGGAGGGTATAAAAAGAAGGGTATGCGAGGGCCCCAAAGATATTAATTCTCTTCCAAGTATATTTTTTCCTAAAACATAGTAATGCATTTACTTAAATATATCTTAAAAGTAAGTAAAATTGTACTTAATATAAGTTTAATTGTTTTTATCCAGAGGAAAAATATTTTTTTTAAATAAGTACAAATTTCCTTAAACTTACGGATTCTGTGGACCCTATGTAGTCCCCCCTATGTGAGGACCCTGCGGGCCCCCAATATATGGGGTCCGCCCATGAGTATGTGCGTACACTATTATAGGGTCACTATTGATTTTGATACAAAATTTTTGTCAGAATCGCTCTATCTTGCTTAGTTTTCGAGATATGGGAATGGGGTCCTGAGAAATTTGAACATGAAATAACTCGAAAACTATAACTCGGAGGGATTTCGGGTCTTCAGCGGTCATATTCTACAAGTTAAGGATTACAAAAATGCCTTTGGAATTTTTTTCGTATCTGTAGTATTTGCAGAGTTATAGGCATTTGAAAATTTCACGAAAATCGAAATTTGGGATTTATAGTTAGGGTCTCATGGGGTCTCCAGATGGGGCCCCCAGATGGGGTCCCCAAAATACCTAAAGTATTTTTTCCTTAAGTTAAGTAAATTCTTTCTTAAACTGATGAAGATATGGATTCAAATAAAGTCAATGAAATCAATAAAATAAAGATAATTTTTTTCTTAAATTAAAAGAAAAATTGATTGAATTAAAGAAAATGCGTTTTGGAATTAACGATTAGTACTTATTTGATTCATGGTCTTGAAAATGTCTATACTATTTTTAAGTAAGTTACGTACTTCGTGATTCACGAAAATCACGCGTGATCGTGAGTGAAATTTATTTTTACTCACGTGATCGTGAGTGTGCGTGAGTAATTTTTGCGTCGTAAGTTTGCCTGATTGTTTTGTGCTCTCTGAAACAGAAAACAAGTAAGAAAATCGTCATCATATCGAATTTATAGGGTAATACCCGGTAATTAATACAAAAATGTGATTAAAATTAAATTTCAAGATTAATTTAAGGAAATTAAATACTTTTTGTGTGCGAATTTGAAAAAAGTTTTATAAATTTGTTTATTTTAGTTTTGTGAGCGTGATTATTTAGTGAGCGTGACATACATTTTTGTTACTCATGTAAGCGTGTATGAACGTGAGCAGAAAAAAACAATTTCGTGCGTGAGCAATACTCTTATTTTGTAAGCGTGCGTGAGTCAAAATTCACTCACGCGCCCATCTCTACTTTCCGTATATTCTATTGTTTACATGTCAATATTTCAAAATTTACACATACAATTCTCTACACTTAACCAATATGTGCACTCGCACAATCTGGCAGCACTAAAATTCTTCTCTATTACGTTTTGTCACAATAATTTTGACATTCGAAAATGAGAAGCCAAAAAGAAAAATGTTTTTTGTTTGTTTGTTTTGTGTTAACATTTTTTTTTAATAAAAGATATTTATAACAAAATAGAAATATTAATAAATTAATAATCAAAATAAAAAACAATAAATATTTATTAAGAAAAATATGACCACAACAATTAAAAAGAAATTCGGTTTTGTTTTTTATATAAGCAAATGAAAAAAAGCCAAACCAATTATTGGTAAAGAAAAAAATGTGTGTGGAAAAAAACGCAGCTTCCTTTTGTCTTTACATTTAACGAAAGGGGGTTCATTTATGCAGTGCAAGAAGTCGTAGCTCTATTAAAATTATCAAAAAAGAAAAAAAAATAGTGATTAGTGGTCAGACAAGTTGATTCCCCAAAAGCAGTAAAAAAAGAAAAGCAAAGAAAATTAAAACAAAATTTGTATACTTAATTGATAATTAACAAAAATGGAAACGGAAGATATGGAATCACAATCGTCACAGGACAACGCGGATATACCATCAAAAGAAAAATCCGCAAGAGAAGCTTTACAAACGTATATAACACGAGCTAAATTAAATCCGGCCAAGACCGATAATGAGAAAAGACGCCGAAAGGATACACTTCGTAAAGTAAGTTATTGATAAATATTTGCGTTGTATTTTGTAAATTATTTTCCACATTTTTGTTTATATTTGGGTTGTTTAAATTATGGAAACTTATTTTTATATGGCATTTTTTTTTTTTTTTGGTGGGTAGAAAAGAGATGTGTGGTGGTTAATTAATTAGAATGTGTATAAGGTGTTTGTGATACACTGTACCTAGAGGTATGAACAAATAAGTTTTGTTATTATTTCCTGGGGGTGGGTGTGTTTGTCTTCTATTTTCTATAAAAAATTGCCATGTAAATTTTTCTGTTACTTTAATATTTGTCCTAAATTATTGAAATGAATGAGAAGAAGGGATTTTTGTTTTTCATTTGTTTACAATTATAATTATGCATAGAAAAATATAAGTTTAACTTAATTTAATATGTTGGTTTAACTTTTTTGGTGGGACACCCAACATTTTTATGTTGCTTTTTCGATAATTGTTACTAATAAAAATTCAAGATAACAGGCAGTACTAAGTTTTTTGTATTTATATCTGATTCTACACCATTTACCATGTTAGTTTTAAAACAAATAGAACACTAGCTAAATCCACACCATTTACAGTTGTAATTCGCAAAAGATAAATTGTAATTCAAAGATTCTACTTGTTATTTAAAGATTCCATTTGTAATTCGAATGCTCCGTTTGTAATTCGAAGATTCCAAATATAATTTGTAAAAGATCAATTTTAATTCCGAAAAAAACAATTGTAATTCGTGAAAGATTAATTGTAATTTGAAGAATATTCAGGTTATATTACAAATACAATAAATTTATAGGATTTATTACTTCTGTCGTCTTTTAAAATTATCCATTTACAGAATATTTAAAATCCTTTTCAGTTATTTCATTTTTTGTACCTTTACATTTCTGGAGATGATTTAGCCCGCTATGAGCCAACAGAAAAACATGGGTCAATAAAATTTATAGGAATTAATAGTTTTGCCCTCTACTACAATTCCCCATTCACTTAGTGATAGAGGGTATATATAAGTTTGTCATTCCGTTTGTAACTCATCGCAATATCGGTCTGGGACCCCATAAAGTATATATATTCATGATGCCCGATCGATTTTAAGACATTCTAGCGATGTTCGTCTGTCCGTCTGTCTGTCTGTGGAAAATGCTGTCACGGGCAAAATATTGTACAGAGATGACTGAAACTTAACATATTTATTGGAAGTTCCCCCGAGAAGTTTGGTATTGCATTTGAGCGATATCGGTTTAGCGGTTCAAAAGTTATGAACGAAAATGTAAGCACACCTCAAAAATGTCAGTACATTCAACATAACCTAAAAATACAAAATGCTTTAATTCGGCTTCTGGTTGACATATGTGAACATAATTGAACACCAAATGGTATTTAAACAAGTACGAACATATTTTTTGACAAAAAAAGAAAAAAATCGCGGATTTTTTTTACCAAAATTTTTTTCGCGTAATTTTTTTTTTTTAAAAAAAAATGTTTTTTTTCAAAAGTAATTACCTTTTAAATTAAGTTTTTTGCAATAATCTTTTTGAAATTGTGGAGGGTATCACTATATTCGGCAAGACCGAATTTAACTTTTTTACTTGTTTGTATTTATATCTGATTCTACACCATTTACCATGTTAGTTTTAAAATAAATAGAATTCTTGCTAAATCCACACCATTTACAGTTGTAATTCGTAAAAGATCAATTGCAATTCAAAGATTCTATTCTTAATTCAATGATTTCATTTGTAATTCGAATACTCCGTTTGTAATTCGAAGATTCCAAATATAATTTGTAAAAGATAAATTTTAATTCCGAAAAAAGCAATTGTAATTCGTGAAAGATTAATTGTAATTAGAAGATCAGATTATATTACAAATACAATAAATTTATAGGAATTATTACTTCTGTTGTCTATTTAAATTTCCCATTTACAGAATATTTAAAATCCTTTTCAGTTATTCCATTTTTTGTACCTTTACATTTCTGGAGAGGATTTAGCCCGCTATGAGCCAACAGAAAAACATGTGTCAATAAAATTTATAGGAATTAATACTTTTGCCCTCTACTACAATTCCCCATTCACAGAATATTAAAAAACCTTTTTAGATTTAGGTTAATCCATTTTTTGTGCCCTTACATTTCTAGAAGATTTGGCCTACTGTGAGCGAACGAAAAAACCTGTCGTCTACTAAAATTCACATTCACAAAATATTTAAAATCCTTTTCAGTATCTGGTTATTCCATTTTTTGTACCTTTCTGGAAGGGATTTAGGCCGCTGTGAGCCAACAGAAAAATCTGCATCAATAAAATTTATAGGAATTAATACTTTTGCCATCTACTACAATTCCCCATTCACAGAAAATAAAAAAAACCTTTTTAGTTTTAAGTTATTCCATTTTGTGTGACCTTACATTTCTAGAAAGGATTTAGACTACTGTGAGCAAACAAAAAGACCTGTGTCAAATAAATATAGTAATTATTATTTTTGCCCCTAGATTTTTGTTATTCCTTTTTCTGTGCCCTTACATATCTAGAAAAAATTTGACCCATTGTGAGCAAACGAAAATACCTGCGTCAATAAAATGTATGTGAATTATTACTTTTGCCCTCTACTATAATTCCCTATTCACAAAACATTTAAAATCTTTTTTAAGATTTGGTTGTTCTATTTTTTGTACCCTTACATTTCTGGATAGCATTTAGTCCACTGTGAGCAGACGAAAACGTCTGCGTCAATAAAATTTATAGGAATAAAAGCTTTTGCCCTCTAGTACAATATCCCATTCACAAAATATTAAAAAAACCTTTTTAGATTTAGGTTATTCCATTTTTTGTACCCTTACATTTGTAGAGAGGATTTGACCCACTGTGATAAAACGAAAAGACCTGCGCCAATAAAATTTTTAGGATTTATTTTTTTTGTGCTCTACTAAAATTCCCCATTTACGGAATATTTAAATATTTTTTCGGAACTGGTTGTACCATTTTTTTGTACCCTTACATTTCTGGAGAGGATTTGACCCACTGTGAGCAAACGAAAATGACTGCGTTAATAAATTTTATATGAATTATTACTTTTGCCCTCTACTACAATTCCTCAGTCACAGAATGTTTAAAATTCTTTTTAAGACCTGCTTGTTTTATTTTAGTTGCCTTTACATTTCTGGAAAGCATTTGACCCAGTGTGAGCAAGCGAAAAGACCTGCGTCAATAAAATTTGTAGGAAAAATTACTTTTGCCCTCTTCTACAATTCCCAATTCACATAATATTTCAAAACCTTTTTAAATTTTTGTTATTCCATTTGTTGTGCCCTTACATGTCTGGAGACGATTTAAAGCACTGTGAGCAAACGAAAAGACGTGCGTCAATAAAATTTATAGAAATGATTGACGAAGAGGGCAAAAGTAATTATTCCTTTAAATTTTATTGATACATGACTTTTCGTTTGCTCACAGTGGGCTAAATCCTCTCCAGAAATGTAAGGCCACAAAAATGCAATAACCAAAATCTAAAAAGGATTTTAAATATTCTGTGACTGAGAAAGTGTTTTATAGGTCAAAATTAATAATTCTTATAAATTTTATGTAAGTTGGTCTTTTCGTTTGCTCACAGTAGTCCAAATCCTCTCCAGAAATGTAAAAGCAACATAAATGGAAGAACCAGATCCTTAAAAGGATTTTAAATATTATGTGAATTGGGAATTATATAAGAGGGTAAAAGTAATAATATATATAAATTTTATTGAAGCAGGTCTTTTCGATTGCTCATAGTGGGCTTAATCCTTTCCAGAAATGTAAGGGCACAAAATATGGAACAACCAAAATCTAAAAAAGATTTAAAATTTTTTTGTGAACAGGGAATAGTAGTAGCGAACAAAAGTAATAAGTCCTATAAATTTTATTGAAGCAGGTCTTTTTGTTTGCTCACAGTGGGCCAAACTCTCCAGAAATATAAAGGCACAAAAAATTGAATAACCAAAATCTAAAGAGGCAAAAAGTAATAGTGGTATATTGAAGCAGTGGGCCAAACTCTCTAGAAATATAAAGGCACATAAAAAAAGAATAAATGGGAATTGTTGTAGAAAGCAAAAGTAATAATTACTATAAATTTTATTGAAGCATATCTTTTCGTTTGCTCACAGTGGGCCAAATCCTATCCACAAATGTTAGGGGCACAAAATACGGAATAACAAAAATCTAAAAAGGATTTTCAATATTCTGTCACTGAGAAATTGTAGTAGAGGGCAAAAGTAATAGTGGTTTATTGACGCAGGTATTTTTGCTTGCTCACAGTGGGACAAGCTCCAGAAATATAAAGGCACAACATATGAAATCAGCAAAATCTGAAAAAGATTTTAAACATTCTCCGAATGGGGAATTGTAGTAGAAGGCAAAAGTAATAATTCCTATTAATTTTATGAAAGGAATCCTTTCCGCTTGCTCACAGTGCGCCAAATCCACTTCAGAAATGTAAGAGCACAAAAATGGATTACCTGAAATCTAAAAGGGATTTTAAATATTCTGTGAATGGGGATTGTAGTAGAGGGTAAAAGTAATAACTCCTAAAAATTTTATTGACGCAGTAATTTTCGTTTGCTCACAGTGGCCTAAATTCTTTCCAGAAATGTAAGGGCACAAAAAATGGAATATCCAAAGCCTAAAAGGGATTTTAAATATTCTGTGAATGGGGATTGTAATAGAGGGCAAAAGTAATAATTTCTATACATTTTATTGACGCAGGTCTTCTCGTTTGCCCACAGTGGGCCAAATCCTTTTCTGAAATGTAAAGGCACAAGAAATGGAACAAACAGATACTAAAAATGATTTTAAGTATTCTGTGAATGAGAAATTTTAAAAAAGGCAAAAGTAATAATTCCTATAAATTTAATTGACGCAGGCCATTTCATTTGCTCACAGTGGCTAAATCTTCTACAGAAATGAAAAGGCACACAAAATGGAATAACCAAAATCTAAAAGGGATTCTGAATATTCTGTAAATTGGGATTGTAGTATAGGGAAAAAGTAATAATTCCTATACATTTTATTGAAGCAGGTCTTTTCGTTTGCTCACAGTGGGCCAAATCCTCTCCTGAAAGGAGGATAGTTGATCAGTTGGATTAATTCAAAGAGTACCATTAGGAACACTTTATTCCATAAAAATGGTACTTGTCACAACAGCAAATGATTATATAAAGAAAAAAAATTTAAGTAAGAAAATTGCATTTGAAATCTGAAAATCCCATTTTAAAATGATGTGGGGATCCTGAAATTAACTCGCAAAAATAAAGTTCTATAAAACCATACAATTAACCAAATAAAAAACTTATTTTAAATTTCAGGTGTCATCCATCTATCGAAAATGTGAAACAACACGTACACATGAAGAAAGTAAATTTTTAGAAAAACATCCCGAACTCCTAAAACAAGTTAGGAAACGTAAAGAACGTGTTGAAATCTACAAAGATCGCGTAGTAGAAAAAGAAGATGGTATACAGATAATAGAAGGCAAAGTAGAAGAATTGGCCAGCATTATATTACAAGCCAAACATTTAATATGTTATACGGGGGCAGGCATAAGTACGGCAGCCTTAATACCCGATTATCGTGGTAGTAAAGGTATATGGACATTATTGCAGAAGGGTAAAGAAATTGGAGATCATGACTTATCGGCAGCTAATCCAACATATACACATATGGCATTATATGAACTACATCGGAGAGGAATTCTACGTTATGTAGTATCACAGAATTGTGATGGTTTACATTTAAGATCCGGTTTGCCTAAAGCATCGCTATCTGAAATCCATGGTAATATGTATTTAGAGGTATGTAAAAATTGTAAACCAAATTCGGTATATTGGAGGCTTTTCGATACGACCGAAATGACTGCTAGATACTGCCATAAAACTAATAGATTATGTCATAAATGTTCAGAACCCCTCTCGGATACCATAGTACATTTTGGTGAGAGGGGAAATATAAAATGGCCTATAAATTGGCAGGGTGCCTGCCATCATGCCGAAAAGGCTGATGTTATATTATGTTTGGGTTCAAGTCTTAAGGTATTAAAAAAATATCATTGGCTTTGGCAAATGGATAAACCAGCTAGACAACGGGCTAAAATTTGTATAATCAATTTACAATGGACACCAAAAGATACTTTGGCTCAAGTAAAAATCAATGGTAAATGCGATCGTATAATGGAAATATTAATGAACGAACTAAAAATACCAGTGCCCGTTTATAGCAAGGAAAAAGATCCCATATTTGCTCACGCTACTATGTTAATGCCCGAAGAATTGCATACTTTAACACAGCCTTTACTTAAACAATCGGATGAAGATGAAAAAGAAGATACGACCACTTTATCGAGCAATGATGTAACCACAGCTGGTGAAGAAGACACACAAGATTCAGCCATGAGTTGTGATAGTTTTTCGGGTGGCATTGGGACTGAATATCGTATTGGCAAAGGACCTCGCATACGAACGCCTTTAAAACAAATGTCTGCCGGCATTAAGACTAATTTAGAATTAAAAAATAAAGTTAAAAATGAACTTAAAATGGATTCTGAAGATAATGGTGGTGATACAATGGATGTTAATGGAAAGGTTAGAGATTATAACTTAAAAACTACAAAAGAATCAGAAAATGAACAAAATTTTATAGATATTTTAAAACAAAAAGAAAATTTTATACAAAATCTTCATCATGAAAATCCACTTGATATAATGAAAAAATTTGAAAATTCACATAATGCTACAAATATTTCATTATCCAAGGAAAATGATAATAAAAGATATAAACAATTAACCGAAATAACTGCCGACAATTTAAGAAATCCAACAGAAATTAAATTTGAAACTCAAGAGGAAACTAAATTATTTGATCTCACTAAAGCGGAAGAAAAATATAATGAATTTAAATTTGATAATCAAATGGGAACCAATTTGCTGTCATCATCCGCTGATATAAGCTTAAAAACAGAGGACAATTTTTTACAAAATCCTATTAAAATTGAAGATTTATTTACAAATTTATCGAAATCCAATACCCTGATAACAACATTACCACCACCAGCAACAGACAAAAAATTGGATTCCTTACAAGATAACAAAATGAATGGGTTTGTAACGGATATTACAAAAACTAATCAAAATTGTTTTAATACTTTGACCAATAAAACAGAAATTAAATTTCAGTCCTTAAAAGATTTGAAACTTAATGGTTTATTAGGTGATATCACAAAGCCTAAAGAAGAGCTAAATAATAAATGCATTAAAACTGAAGATTTTCAACAATCTTCCACGACACCAGCCATCATACCCTTTGAAAATAAAATTGAAAATGAGTTTCTAAAAGATTTAAGAAATAAAGGTTTTTCGGTAGAAATCTCAAAGCCCAAGGAATGTCTTAAAACATCGGCGGTAGAAAAGTCTATAAATTTAATTGACATCAAAAAGAAATCTTTAAATATTCACACAAATAACTGTGATATAACAAAAAAAGAAATTAAAATTGAATTAAATGCCGATGCTTTAGCTAATTTACCCGTAAAACATGAAACCAATACAGATGTTTTAGCGGAAATTGCGGAATTACATAAAAGTGAACAAATGTTAATAAAACAGGCTACCGAACTAACCAAAAATGCTGAAGAATTTCTGGAAAAATTGGAAAATCAAATGGGCTTAAAAACACCCTATGAAACAGAAGAATGCCCACAATTAGCCTTAGCACAAAATAGACTAACCTGCGACAATGCATTAGCAAAATCACCAAATGGTATTAAGAATTCAACTTTGAAACAAGAAAATATTCCACTTAAGGTGGAACCAACACCACCGGCGGCAGTAACAAATCAATTTCCTTTACATATTCTAATGAAATTACCGAAATGTATACAAGTTCAATATAAAACCGAAGATGGTATAAAATCAGCCACATTTAATGGTTTAAAAAACAACGATAAGTCATCTAAAATACCACCTATACAACAGGTAACTAATCTAAAAGAACCTCCTCCCTTGGCTCCCTTGTATAAAACATCTAATTTATCGCCTAATACACAAAAACCTGTGGAACATGTTGAGGAGGATACAGTGGATGTTATAGAACCCATTGATGAAGAAACTTTATCGGCTGATGAAAAATCTTTAGATGAAGAACCTTTATTGTCACAAATGGATATTTTGAAAAATCTTGCCTTAACTACCCCAAAAAAATCTGGTTCATTAAATACAAACTCCTCTATTTCGCCATATGCTCTATCACAGCAGAGAAAAAATTTGCTCCGACGTAAATTGCCCTTTTGGTATGATGCAAAGTATGCCTATTCTGGTCTTCATAGCATAGTATTTCCTCCGCCGGCGGATTTAAACATATGGAATTATCAAATTGTACCAAATTTTGCTATGAATCGTTCAGCCGCCAAATGTGAATTTTGTTTTGATCAGTATGCCGAATTTGAGTGTCAATTTTATAAACAATTACATCTCAACGATAGAAAGCATAAAAAACGTGCCCGCAATGGACGTTTTGTAGTTTGTGAATGTTGTCCTTATACCGAAGATGATAATGAAGATGATTATGATGAAAATATATCATTGGCTCATATAGCGGCGGCGGAAACGGCCAAACGACAATTGCATTTGAATAATACATTTCCACGTAAATTAGCTCGTACCCAGGCTGGTTGGTATGGTAAGGGTTATAAAAAGAATCGACGTAGAAAATAGTTTTTCTTAAAATAAAAAAAAAATCTTAATATTAAGTAACTAATCTTAAGTATAGTTTTAAATTTTTTAATTTGTTTCTTGTGTTCAACTTATTTTTATGTAAATATGTTTTAAGATTGATAAGTGTTTTTTTTTTTTTTAATTTATTTGGTATTTATGTGTATTCTTTTTATCCAAAAACTGATGAACAGACAGGCAAAAAAACAATTTTTTGCCATTTGTAACACTGTGCAACAAACTTGAAGTCACCGAGTGTAGCTTGAATGGGAAAAAACTGAAATTATACCATTAGTAGAGCAAAACTCCCAAAGGGTTTTGAAAACTTAGCTTGGGTTTTTGTGTTATGACCCACTGGCGTTTGGTATAAGTAAAATATTAACTTAAGTTTTAACGAAAAGAAAAATTTAAAAATCTTAGAATTCGAAAAAATATAAAATTTTCAAAAATTAAAATTAAATGGTGAAAGATTACTCCCGAATCGCGCACGTATTAGTATATTGTGTTTAACCAAAGTCGGGTGAAAAAAGTCAAAAAAATTAAAATCTGCTTATGAGCTTAATAATGTTTAAAGATGTCTTCAGTTTGGTGTCGGTTAAAATGTCCTATAAACATTTTCTGCATTAAATTTTAACAGGACTTGTCAAAAATGGTAAAACCATTTTGCTTATATAGCACGAACTTTTGGACAACCTCTAGTAAAATTTAATGCTGATGTAGAACATTTTAACTCCTTAAACGCACGTTTTAGTGGTTTTCTACGAAAATATTTAAAAAGGGACTAAAATGACCCCGAAAAATGGCAGATTGAGGGTTTATGTTTTTTAAGAAATGAACCGCCATCAAATTTTACTAAACGCATCTATTAAAATTAAGAAGTCATCTGTTAAAGTTGGTGAACTATCATTATAATTACTTGAAAACTGTATAAGAGGCGTATACTTAATTTTGCAATTGCCTTAAAATAACAATCATACGCAACGGTACATAGTAGGGTAAAGCAAATTTATTTTTTTTTTTTTTGTTGAATTTCGAAAAAGTCAAGGTCGGAAAAGTTGCCTTTTAGGGTCGTCATTAACGCACACAAATTTTCGGTCTACATTTTTTTGTTTCTTGTTTTGCAAAAAAAATATTGAGTTAAAACACCTCAATTCAACCGAAAAAAGTAGCATTTTTGACCTTACCGCTTTCGAATTTGATCAAACTTGGAATATAGTTGGGCCCTTACAAAAAAATCATAGTGCCAAAATTTTGGACTCCTGGTAGTTTTTCTTTCCGAGATATGGGGTCTTGAAAATTAGAAAATCGTATATATTTTACAAAAGTGTTCTGAGATAAATAAAGATAACTCGAAAAGTAATAATAATATAGGTCTCAGTCAGGTTGCAAATAATAGGTAATGAGACAGCATATATAATGGCATTCCCAAAGATTTTTTTTGAAAAAGGTCAAAGGTCATTGGTTTTAACCTTAATTTTTGGAGAGCTATATCTCAAAAACCAATATTTTTAAATTTTTGGAAAAAATATATGTTATTAAGGGTCACCTATAGTACTTAAGTTTAAAATTTCAGGATGGAAACTTCATTAGAACTTTTAATATTAATAAAAACATAGTGGCAGGATAGAAAATGCGGTGTATTTTCCATTAGAAAAAAAAGTATTTTTTTTGTCTTTGAGATTCTGGTACCAAGGTTCACTTTGCTGAGTCCATATATGACCTTTAAACTGGCTTATCGCTATTAGTTTTCGAGATATCTATCTATATATGGGGCATTCCATGCCAAATCACTCACTTTTAGGCCCGACCCCCTTCGATTAATTTTATTTTTGGATATGTTTTAGCACGTATTAAATGCAACTTCCAGCCAAATTTTCAGCCTTTTATACCAAGGTGGTGTTGAGTAATCAATTTTTCAAAATGGCGATTTTTTCCAAAAAATGAAAAAATTTAAATTTTCAATCAATTTTGACCAGTAAAAAATATAGATATATTAAAAAAAGATGGACAACATTTTGTTGGTAGTTAAATGTAGTTTTAGAAAAAAAATATGAAAAATTATTCGAAGTAATTATCACTTGTTTTTTATCGTATAAAAATTAAAATCGACTTTTTGAAAAAGTCCGAAACCTTCGATTTTTTTTTAAAAATGTCAAAAAATTCTACTCTAAATTACGCAACTTTTAAGTCATAATTCGAGATGTGATCGTAATTCGTTCTATTTTTATTCAAATTTTGAAAATTGCTTTTTTTTTTTTTTTGACTCTGGTTTATTTTATATGGTGCTCCAAAAAAAATAATTTGGTAAATATTGACCGTAACTTCACCTAGATATATTAACTTGGGTGTAAAAATACGTCTCAGAAAATTTTAGGATGATCGGACGTGGGTAAGGCGTGCCGCATCGGCTTTGAAGTTTGAAAATCGGATTACAAGGGAAAATATGCATTTTTTTCTGTTTTCTTAGTTTTTTTGGTATTTTAAGTTAATTTTGAATTCAAATGGTTACAGAATTGAAATGTAGAGTAAAATGTCTCTCTATTAAGGTCATAAAAACCGAAATCGGTTTAAAATCAGCCAAGTTATTACAACTTCCCCAGGCATCTAACGTGTGGCAGACAACTTGATTAATCAATACAATCCGATTTTTGAAATTCATTGAAATTTTCTACTGTAATAACATTTTTTTATTCTTCAAGTTCAAATGTTATTAGATGACAAGTATTTTTCATATTGTGTTTTGCTAACATTTTTTAAATTAGTGCTAAAAATGCCTGCATTTTCCACACCGTTTTGAAATCTCTATTTTAAAAAAAAAAATATTTTTTTTGTTTTAAAATTTGGAAAAGTCAAAAAAATATTACACTGAAACATGAATAATGAAAAAATGTTATTACAGTAGAAAATTTCAATAAATTTAAAAAAAGGGCCTCGTATTTTTTAATCAAGTTGTATGGCACACGCTAGATGCCTGGGGAAGTTGTAATAACTTGGCTGATTTTCAACCGATTTTAGTTTTTAGTACCTTATTAGAAAGGCATTTTACTCCACATCATAATTCTGTAATCACTTGAATTAAAACTTAACTTAAAATACCAAAGAAATTGCGAAAACAGAAAAAAATTCATATTTTTCCTTGTAATCCGTTTTTTAAACTTCAAGGACCATGCTAAGCGCCTTACACATGTCCGATCGTCCCAAATTTTTGTGAGACGTATATTTGCCTCCAAATGAATATATTTAGGGTAAGTTAGGGTCAGTATCTACCATTTTTTTTTTTTTGGAGCTCCATATAAAATAAATCAGAGCCAAAACATAAAAGGTGCAATTTTAAAAATTAAAAAAAAAAATAGAAAGAATTGTGATCACATCTCGAGTTATGGCTTAAAAGTTTCATAATTTAGAGTAGAATTCTTATAGTTTTTTACAAAAAAATCGAAGGTTTCGGACTTTTTCAAAAAGTCGATTTTAATTTTTAAACGTCAAAAAATAAGTGATAATTACTTCGAATAATTTTTTCACATTTTTTTTCTAAAACTACATTTAAATACCAACAAAATGTTGTCCAACTTTTTTTAAAATATCTATATTTTTTACTGGTCAAAATTGATTGAAAATTTAAATTTTTTCATTTTTTGGAAAAAATCGCCATTTTGAAAAATTGATTACTCAACACCACCTTGGTATAAAAGGCTGAAAATTTGGCTGCAAGTTGCATTTAATACGTACTAAAACATATCCAAAAATAAAATTAATCGAAGGGGGTCGGGCCTAAAAGTGAGTGATTTGGCATGGAATGCCCCATATATAAAAGAGTAATGTGACTGACTGACTGACTTATTGACTGATTCATCATCGCCCAGCCCAAACCGCTGAAGCTAGAGACTTGAAATTTGGACTGTAGGTTCACCTCCCGGAATATAGATCCACTAAGGCTGGATTTTTGCCAGTGTTGATTCTAAGGGGGTAAAAAGGGTAAAAAACTGTACTTTTGGTACTTTTTATATCTCCTGAAATAATGATCATAGAGACTTGAAATTTGGACTGTATGTTCACCTCCCGGAACATAGATACACTAAGGCCAGATTTTTGCCAGTGTTGATTCTAAGGGGGTAAAAAGGGTAAAAAACTGTACTTTTGGTACTTTTTATATCTCATGAAATAATGGTCATAGAGACTTGAAATTTGGACTGTATGTTCACCTCCCGGAATGTAGATCCTGTAAGGCTGGCCTTTTGCAAATGTTGATTCCAAGGGGGTAAAAAGGGTAAAAAACTGTACTTTTGGTACCTTTTATATTTTCTCAAATAATTGTCACAGAGACTTGAAATTTGAACTGTATGTTCACCTCCCGGACTATAGATTCACTAAGGCTGGATTTTCGCCAATGATGATTCTAAGGGGGTAAAAAGGGTAAAAAACTGTACTTTTGGTGCCTTTTTTCTTTCCTTAAATATTGGTATTAGAAACTTGAAATTTGCAATGTAGGTTTACCTCCCGGAAAAAAAAATCACTAAGGCTGGGTTTTTGCCAATGTTGATTCTACGGGGGTAAAAAGGGTAAAAAAGTACGTTTTATAAAAAGTACCTTTTATAAAAAGTACCTTTTATAAAAAGTACCTTTTATAAAAAGTACCTTTTATAAAAAGTACCTTTTATAAAAAGTACCTTTTATAAAAAGTACCTTTTATAAAAAGTACCTTTTATAAAAAGCACCTTTTATAAAAATAACCTTTTATAAAAAGTACCTTTTATAAAAAGTACCTTTTATAAAAAGTATCTTTTATAAAAAGTACCTTTTATAAAAAGTACCTTTTATAAAAAGTACCTTTTATAAAAAGTACCTTTTATAAAAAGTACCTTTTATAAAAAGTACCTTTTATAAAAAGTACCTTTTATAAAAAGTACCTTTTATAAAAAGTACCTTTTCTAAAAAGTACCTTTTATAAAAAGTACCTTTTATAAAAAGTACCTTTTATAAAAAGTACCTTTTATAAAAAGTACCTTTTATAAAAAGTACCTTTTATAAAAAGTACCTTTTATAAAAAGTACCTTATATAAAAAGTACCTTATATAAAAAGTACCTTTTATAAAAAGTACCTTTTATAAAAAGTACCTTTTATAAAAAGTACCTTTTATAAAAAGTACCTTTTATAAAAAGTGCCTTTCATAAAAAGTACCTTTTACAAAAAGTTCCTTTTATAAAAAGTACCTTTTGTAAAAAGAACCTTTTATAAAAAGTACCTTTTATAAAAAGTACCTTTTATAAAAAGTACCTTTTATAAAAAGTAACTTTTAAAAAAAGTACCTTTTATAAAAAGTACCATTTATAAAAAGTACCTTTTATAAAAAGTACCTTTTATAAAAAGTACCTTTTATAAAAAGTACCTTTTATAAAAAGTACCTTTTATAAAAAGTACCTTTTATAAAAAGTACCTTTTATAAAAAGTACCTTTTATAAAAAGTACCTTTTATAAAAAGAACCTTTTATAAAAAGGAATGTAGGATTTTTCGGTGAAGAAAAAAACCTTCTCGAAGAGGTACTTTTTGGAAATTTCGTTTCTAACGGGGGTAAGAAAGTGTACTTTTGGTACTTTTTTTTGGTTCCTATAATAATGACCGTTGAAGCTTGAATTTTGGAATGTAGGGGACTTCGGTGAAAAAAAACATTCTGCTAAAGTATTTTCAAAAAATTCTGTTTCTAGAGCTGTAAAAAAGTGTTTTTTGATACTTTTTATATTTCATGAAGTAATTATCCTAGGCACTGAAATTTTGAATGCTTTAAAAAGTTATTTTTTGGAAATTCTGTTTCTAAGGGTCGCGACCGATCGTAAAGGGGATAAAAAGTGCAAATTTGGTTATTCTTATATTTCTTGAAATAATGGTTCAGAAACTTGATGTTTTAAATAAAAGATCACCTAGCACAAAAAAACAGTTTTTGGAAAATATAATTTTACGGGGAAAAGGGGGCAAATGGTTTTTTTGAGATATCTAACTATTGAACTAAAAGCCGCAGAAATAACACCCAAGACAAGGACATATTTTAAAATTTTAGGGTAAAAAGGTGTACCTGGTAACAGTGGTGTAAAATGGTACTTTTCATATCTACAATATAAAGACAATAGAACTTTTTATTTTTTTAACGCATATTATACGGAGAGGAATGAAACTTACATGGAACGAAAGGAGATGGACTTGGAAGTGAAATGGAATAGAACGGGGAACGAAGTGGAATAGAGCTGGGAACAATACGGCATGATACTTTTTACTTAAATTTTACATATTTAACTTTTTTGACTCCATATTTTTTCTCTCTATATGTTTTTCCACTCAAACTTATTTTTATTCCAATTTTTTTTCACTAAAATATTTATTCATTCAAAATCTTAAAACCCGATATAAGGGCTCGAAAATTGTGAATATATTTTTTCACTGAAACGAGCATGATGACGTACCAGCGAAGTTATTCAAATTTTATTGTTTAAATTATTCATTAAAATATTATTTTATGAAAGACTTAAACGTCCACAAGGAAATAAAACAAAAACTATGTAGAGGATTTTTTTTTTTAATCGATAGAGTAATCCTGATCCTTTTATTATCCGGCATTCAATACAACCGGTAACGAAGTACCGGGATGGTAAGCTAGTCTGCACATAAATGTGTGAAAATTGCTAGAATGCTATTGTTGTGTTTTTTTGAATATTTAGGTGCATATATCTTGAAAAGTAATAGGGATTGGCAAGTTCAAAGGTCATATTTGGACTCAGCACGTCTAAAACATTCAGAAAAGTGAACTTTGGTACCAGAATCTCAAAGACAAAAAAAATATTTTTTTTTTCTATGGGAAAAATACACCGCATTTTCTTTCCTGTCACTATGTTTCTATTAATATTAAAAGTTCCAATGAAGTCTCCATCCTGAAAATTAAAACTTTAGTAGTATAGGTGATTCTTAACAACATATATTTTTTTCCAAAATTTTAAAAATATCGTTTTTTGAGATATAGCTGTTCAAAAATTAAGGTTAAAACCAATGACCTTTGACCTTTTTAAAAAAAAAATTTTGGAAAAGCCTTTTTAAAGGCTGTCTCATTACCCATTATTTGAAACCTGAATGACACCTATATTATTATTACTTTTCGAGATATCTTTATTTATGTCAGAACATTTTTGTCAAATATCTGCGATTTTGTTAATTTTCAAGACCGCATATCTCGAATCCTGGAATGACCATATTCCTGAAAGATTGGCAAAATGCCTTTTTTGTTAAAGTAAACCCCAGTACTTAATTTCATTAAATTTGGAGGGTCAACTCGTCGGTTGAATTGTTTTAGCTCTATTTGCAATTAGTTTTTTGTTGAAAATATGTATAACGTTATATTAGCTCAGTGTTGCTCGGAACTTTCCGATTTTCAAGTCAAAAAAGGAACCCAAAGCTATTGTCCTACAAGTCCAATATCTTTGTGTGTTAATATTGACCCTAAAAGGCAACTTTTCCGACCCCGAAGTTTTCGAAATTCGAAAAATAGCTAAATTTGCCCCACTCTAGTGAGCAGTGGTTTATTTTTAATTTTTCAGTCTTTTAGTAAGTACTGGACCGATTAAAGCGAAATTCATAACGCTTTTAGCTAACGTAATTTTAAGTTCGGACGCTGGACTCCACATGTCCAACAAGGGCACCACCAGGGGCCCCTAAATTAGACATATTTATTATACAAATAACTTTTAATGCTTTAAAATCACCAACTTCAAATGCGTGTAAAAATATCTAGCAAAAAAATCCTTGAGTGTTTTGTTATTGAAAAAGGTCAACTTTCATTTGCTTTCATCGTATTCCGATTCGGAAAGTTCGATTTTGTATCACTGTGTAATTTTCAATTTTACTTTTTTTTTTGCATTTTGCTTATATCACACAAACTTTTGGTCTTCTAAAACGAGAGAAATTCTGTGGACGTTTGACAAAAGCACTTATTTTTTTTGAAAAGTTTTTTGGAGCTTTTTTTAAGAAACTGAAATGGCAAGAACTGGCCGATTTTCTCTATATTTTTTAAGAGATCTGATAAGTAGATATTCAAATTGTGGAGATCTTTAAAAAAAATCATGTTTAAAGTGTTTGTTGTAGCCAAAAAAGTCTATCTTAATATTTTTTTGACAAAAGAACTTAAGTCGATTTAAATGGTTTTGTCAAAACTCCACAGAATTCGATGAATAAAATTTTTGTTGAACTTTTTAACCCTTTAAACGCATGTTTTAGTGGTATGAGTATATTTAAAAAAGAACTAAAATGAACCCTTAAAATGGAAGATAAAGGGTTATTCTGGTATGTGATGGAATTCGAACGATTTCAATTTCGATCGATTTCATTTGAAAAGTGAACAGAAAATCCGAAACAACTTGAAATTGTTTTCAAATACTTGAGTTGAATCAAATATATGAATTTATGCAATTTTATCTCATTTTAATTATAAATATTTCAAAATATTTCGTCCTCGAGAAAATTCAAAAATGATAAATTTGAAATCGATTGATTTCCATTAGGGCTGTCAAACGGGATCGGTTTTTAAAAATCCCGGGATTCGGGATTTGAAAATCGAAATCCCGGGATCTCGGGATTTTTCGGGATTACGGGATTTTTCGGGATCCCGGGATTTTTCGGGATTTTTCGGGATTAAATTTCTTTGATTATAAAAGTAAAAAAATAGTAAACTCTTTATGTTTAAATTTTATTGTGCATATTAAGGGGCTACTGTGTGTTAGTTGGTAGTGTGCTAGCCTATTAAGCAGGGAGTCGTGGGTTTGATTCCCACGAAAACCCTTGGGTCGATTTCGCTACAACGAAATTATTAAAAAAAATTGTTTCTAATTATTCTTATTGTTATTAAAAGGCAATTAAAAAATTAGGTATACGCCACTTATGCAGTTTTCAAGTAATTTTTAATATTAAATATTTAGCAATGAACTAAAAAAAGCTTTGAGGGGTTTGTTATGTTATGTTGCACTGTATAATTTTAAAACTAATTTAAAGAAAATTTAAAATAATAAAAACATTTAAAGGGGAAATGTAATAGTATAATACATTAGAACTGCATTTTTTTTGTATAAAAAAAAGTTTTTCTTCCAATTTTGAACGTCCCGGAAAATTTTTAGTTTCCTAGACCTAAAACTTATGTGGTACAAATTTGAGGCCAATCGGATTAAATTTACCCGTGGCGTCCTTCGATCAGTTTTGGTTTTTTAGAAAATTTTCGCCAAAACCTGCAAACTTTGGTCAAAGGGCTCCGTGACTGTGTCTTAATGGTTAGTGCGGTGGACTTTTATTCAGCAAGCCTGGGTAGAATTCTCAGCTCAGCAAAATTCGTGGCCAGCTATGTACGTTGAAAATTCAAAAAAGTTTTAGTTTTAATTTGTTGATGTAAATGTAACAATAATTGAACAAAGTCGTATTTTTAAAAATAAATTCTCATACATTTTTAATATTTCAAAAATCCCGGGATTTGAGCTTAAAAATCCCGGGATTCGGGATTCATTTTATGACATGATATCCTGAAATCCCGGGATTTCAGGATTGACAGCCCTAATTTCCATCACATGGGAGAATATGTTTTAAGAAAAGAACCGCTATCAAATTTCACGGAAGACATCTATTAACATTATTAAGCTTAGAAGCAGATTTAATAAATTTTTTTGGACTTATTTCAAACGTCTTTGAAAAAAACTTCAGGTTTTAATCTACTAATGGTATACTTTAATTTTTTTTGGTCCCATTTAAGATACAAAATCGTGTTGCACAGTGTAATTTACATATTTATTACTTTTGCTAATTTTTTGTATAATTAAGTAAGCATATTTTAATTTTAAGCTCAAAACATACACACAAAAAAATATTTAGCCAAGTACTTGGAAAGAATCACGTTAAATAAGTTTTTTTGCGTATATTGTGTAAAAACAAGTAACATTTTACCAAGTTCTTGCATAATTATGCCTAACTGTTACCTATAAGCACAGACTAATACAGACTCGACATAAGTGACAGGTGTCAAAAAAGTATTCTTTAACCATATGGTTAATGTTTTCAAATTATTCTACGAATTAGGTTAGAAAGAGAAAACTGATATAACGCGCCATAAGAAAAATGGATGCCAGATCGCTTTTTGTTGTTTCACTCACTCCTAAGTCGTAGAAAGTGTTGCCATGTTAGCGTAAAACGGACTAAAAACCGCTGTGTTTTCTCCTAAAATCGCTTAGTTTTTCCCCATTTTTTCTTATAAAACTCTACTGTCGAGTCTGTATTTAGTCTGTGCTATAAGTTTGCTAAATTTTACCAACTTTAAGATGAAACAAGAAAAACATTCGTAATATCTGACTAGTTTTTGCACAATTTTTGCCAAACATTTTGTTTAACTTGACTTTTGCCAAGTACTTGGCCAAATATTTTTTTGCATTTAAAAATAGTTTTTAAAATATTTTTACTCAATTAATTTGTTTTTTTTTTGTTTAATGTTTAACACCAGTCCTACTTTTGCCCCCAGCGTATGTATATAAGTTAAAATTATCCGTTATTATTTAATGATTTTCAAAATATATTTCAAAATTGTTCAACTGCATTTTATTAGTCTATAAGTTGTCCAAATAAATTTTATAACTGCCTAAATTATTTTAAAATTAAGCGAATTTCCTGTATTTCAAATTTGCTACTTTTCAAATTGTTTTTATCTTTCTAATTTTAAAATTATCCACGTGTAATTAAAAAAATAAGATATATTATTTGTATTAAAAAATTGTTTTTGTTTTTATTTTGGGTCAAGTACATCCTTTTACATTTTTAAAATGTTTAAAACTGTTGCCGTTGTCAAAGAAAATAGGTCCAACCGAAATGGTAAAAGTCAAAAACTGTCATTTAATTTTTAATAAAAAACGTAATTTTATTTTTGTCAATGTCATTAAGTTGACATCATTGTATGTGTGCTTGCTATTGTGAATGAAGAAATACAGAGTTTTTGTTTAAATGTGCCAACACTGGAGCACTCTCTCTCTGACATTTGGAATGATAAGATCGCCATATTGTCTGCGCTGTGAAAAAACTTTTTGTTAAAATATAAAAGGTGTGTTCCAGAACTTTCCGGGTAAAGTTCGGTAAAATGAGAGAAAATCAAAAAACCTCTCACGATACCACAAAAATGCACAAAAGTACGGAAACGCTAAAAACCACATTTCAAGCCCAAAATAATATAAAATGTAAACAAACCAATAACGCTAAAATATTTTCGTATTAAAAGTTACTTTAAACAAGAAAACAAATTGTAAAAGTTTATTTTAATAACAAATTATGTTTTTTTGTATTGAAATAACACATTTCCTTGGTTTAGTTCTTTATTTTATTTAAATTTCCAACTTAGCTTCACAAAAAAATCAGCTGTTTTATCAACATCTGACTGTTACCAATTTACCCGAAAAAAAAGTGCGGGTAAGTTCGGTAAAATGAGAAAGTAATTTATTCTCTCAAAAACTCTCTCATTTACCCAATTTTTGCGTACGGGAACGCTTTTCGGGCTGGTTTGGGTACCCGCGGGCACCCGCGGTAACGTTCTGGAACACACCTAAAATAAATTAATTTGATAATTCTGCAATTAATGTGCAGAGGAAAAATTTTTTTTGGACAATAATTGATATTGTGTTATACATTTGTGAAGGGTTTTAAGCTCTTTGCGATTTTTTGGTGTTGTATGCTGAAAAATACATAAGGAAGCTGTATTCAAGTGCGAAGTTGGTAGATGGTGGTGCTGGGCCACCGCCGTTAACGGTGTCTCAAATACATTTTGAGGAGTTTGTCGGTAATGTGCAGAAAGGAGTAGAAGATTCGTGTACCATGGTAGGAAGTAAGAGGAAGAAAAAGAAGAAGGGTCAACGCTTTGATCCGATTGCTGTTACCACACAAGGTAAGGTAATTGATAATGGCTCGCAGGCCCCGATTAATAATGTTAGTAATACTCAATCTGAGGCAATTGGTGGCGTTTCTAATATGAATAGCTCGCAGGCCCTGGTTAATGATTTTAATGATTTTATTGTGGCTCCTCCTGAATTATCTGACTCTAGTGAGGGGGCAGATGGTGAAATGGAGATTGGTGATGGTGTTTGTAGTGTGGATGTTTTGCCTATTGCTGGTGACTTGCAAACTACGAGCTGCGTTAATACTGATCGGAGCAAATCTAATGATACTTTGACTAATTGTAATAATAAGACTGATAATAATAATTTTGTAAACTCAGAGGTATTACCATTAAACAATAATGGCTGGAAAAAAGTACACACATCCATGCGTAACAATGTTTCAAATGTGCCTGGAGCGGGTAATTCGACACTAAATTTGAATAATGGTGCGCAGGTAAATAAAAACGCTGGTAATATACAGAATTCGAATGATCGTTCCCAAGTGGGGCGTAATAATGTAGAAAATTGTAATAATAATAATGGTCCTTTGGCAGTCAAGGAAAAGGTTTTATACCCTGATTTTTTTAATGGTGAAGCTATAGTGTTAGTGGACACATCAATGTCGGAAGTGACATCAAACTTACGTGTGAAAAATGGTCTGTATTTGTCAGAGAAGATTTGGGATCTGAAAATTGTGGGAATTAAGAAAATCCTTGCAATTGGTGTCAATAAGTCTGTTTGCGTACTTTCCCAGTAAAAATTATCAAGCAACAAAATTTTAGAGAGTAAAAAAGAAATCGCTCTCAAAAAAGAAAAATTGTAGAAAGTACGCGAACAGAAATCCGTAAAAATTTGCAAGTTAATTAAACCGCTGATTTAAACCAGCTTATACAAAATTTTGTCTTCATTTGTAAATTTTTAGTTTGATCGTATTTATTTTTTAACTCGTTAATAAAAGAAATTTAATTTTAGGATGTATTTTTTTAATCATTTGTTTATATTTAATCATATTTTATACATAAAAATGTAACTGCAGAATATTTTGTATTTTGTTTACAAAAATATAGTCGAATGTTTTTAAAACATATGTTTTTTTGTGCTTGATAATTCTTGCTGGCAAAAATTTATCCAGTAAAAACTTGCAAGTTTCTAAAATAGAACTGTCACTTTTTTCTCTCATTTTCTCTCTCTTTACTGGGTTTTTAAAGTACGCGAACGACTTTTAGACAAAATTCGTAATAATTTGTACAAATTCGTACAAATTATTGAGTTCGCGAACACAGCTAATCTGTATAAGATATTTTTCGTAAATTGTAAAGCGGCTAATGCGTTTATACTTAACAGACAATTAGAGCAAAGAATGATTCGGCCGTTTGTGCCAGATTCATTTTTGGAAACCTATGGTGTAATACGTGACATACCTGTGTGGTTCACTGATAAACAAATTTTACAACGAATTGGTATGACTGCTGGTAATGAGGGTTTTCGTGTTACCTCGGCCAGAAGATTTTTAAAGAAAAAGGAAAATGGTGATTTTGAACCAACATATGCTGTAAAGATAGGTTTTTCGGGAAATCAGCTTCCTAGTGAAGTTGTTCTTGCCCATACGATACTGAAAGTGGATCATTATTTCCCACCGGTACGGCAGTGTCGCAAGTGTGGTCGCTTGGGTCACACACAGAACTCGTGTAGATCACAACGGCGCTGTTTAAATTGTGGTAAATCGGAAGACTGTAATTTTGACTGTAATACCTTGCGGTGCATTTTATGTGGAAGTGTTAATCACAGTTCTGCTGATAAGAAAGAATGTCCAAAATGGTGTAGCGAGGAAAAAATAAAGAAAATAATGACAATTAAGAAACTGTCGCGTCGAGAAGTCATGCAGGCGTATTCTGTAGGGGGGGAGGTTAATAATTTCCCAATAAGCCAAATTGCTGGAAATCAAGTGTAATTCAAGCGTAATTCCAGTCACATTTTCAATTTTCAAGCCTTGAATTCAACTTGAATTATACTGTAATTCAATAGCATATACCAGCAAAACGGATACTTGAATTCAAGTCGAACAGAACAGTGTAAAAGCACTTGAATTCAAGCCCTAAAAGCAAGCGTAATTCCAGTCAAACCTAAAAATATGGTTGGAAAATCACTTGAATACGGCTTGAATATGGCTTGAATTTGGCTTGAATTTTGGCTTGAATTTGGCTTGAATTCGGCTTGAATTCGGCTTGAATTTGGCTTGAATTAAAGTATAATTCAAGCTCAATCCCAGTTGAATTCAAGCGGAATTCCAGTTGAATTTAAATCACACAGCATCCTTCATATATGTTTTTTTTTAAGACCACACTTTTTTTATTATTTTTTTATTAGTAAATTTTTATTTTTATAAAACTAACACAAAATATTAAAAATATGCATACGAAATGCGAATAAAGATAATGAAAATTACAAACACAAATAATTGAAATGTTAAAATTTGCATTAGACATGTTAGGTATACGACACTGAAGAAAATTTTAAAAGATTTCCGCTGACAAAAAATTTGTAAAAGAAATTCCTCCTTGGAGAACTGAAATACACAAGAAAAACATATGGCTGTAACACGATTTTTTTGCATTGTCTTATTTAACTTACCATTAAATGTTTTTTTTCAAAAATAATGTTGAAATAATCAGCGAAATTCTTTAATGTCCATGCACGTTAAATTTTATTGTATTTTCTAAATTATTATTTTTTTAGTTTTGACATAAAACAAAAATATAAAATTCAAAACAAACTCAATTTGTTTGAACTTGAAAAAGGCTCGAAAACAAGACTTAAATTAAATTTTAATTCCAGTGAAATTTCAAGCACTTGATTTTTAGATTTCTTGTGCTTATTGGGTTTAATCGGAATCAAACATTGGAAAAAGAAAATCATATCGGTTATTATTCTGAGAATCAATTTAACGTGCTATCGGACTATGAGGGGCAGTTCCCTTCAATGCCTACTAGAAAAAATAATATAAGAAACCAGGATAGAGCTGTAAACCAAATACTTACTCCAAGGCCGTAAAATGTGGTGGCAAGACTTTCAAGACGGGTTGAGCTACCGGTGCGTAACCTTTCACAGCCGGATCTGTGGCGGGCTGAGGTGCAGGGCAATGTCTTGAATAGACCTAATGTACATAAGGTGTCGGAACTTGAAAAGACAACAATGGAACTTATTAAATTTATGTCAGAATATTTTGAAAAACAGAACAATCGTGTCTGTCATGACTTTCACATCCACGTGAAAGTGAAACACTTCCGAATATTTTGGTGTCCTGGGTTTCACTTCCGAATTTTTTTTTCGTTTTACTTTCGTGTGCAAAAAGCTAACTGAAAGTAATTAGAATGGACTTTTTCCCCTATAAATATTAACTTAAAAATAAAAAACCCATGTTTAATTTATAATTTGATATATATTCTTTTTATTTTCATTAAAAAATCAACATTTTGTTAAGAGTAAATAAATGTAAAAATTATTTTAAAAACACTCCATAATTTATCGAAATTTTGTTCGGAAGTTGTGCAAAAACAACAACAAAAGTATACAAATTGAAAAAATCACATATTTCAATAACTACACGTTTTCCCGGCTGAGTAATACTTTCAAAAGAAAGAGCACAAAATTGTATATTTTTTAATGCACAACACTTTTAGTTTAACTCACTTAAAATACTTAAAAATTGTAAAAATAAATTAATTATAAAATTTTACAAAATTCAACATGGCGTTGTTTATCTTCGAAAAATTTTCGATAAATGGTGATGCCAATCCATGGTGTTGCCAGTTATTATTACTATTGAAAAGTACTACATTTTACAACTGGGGTTTATTAACATATGTTCATAGAATTATCAAGATGCGAAACATTGTTGAGTTTAAGGTACATAAGAGTAATTTATTCAACTCATATTCGTGAATATATATTATTTAATGAGAAATTCAATGATAAATTGGTGTTAAATATATATTTTTGTTTAAAAATTGTGCAAAACTTTTTTATTTATTTATTTTATTTAATTTTATTTATTTTTAACCAAAAGCCCGTGTTTCGCATCTAGCATATCTTAGTAAAATTTTTCGAACATATAATTAAGAAATATGTGATTTGGAAACACCAAATCTTTTTTTATGTGATTCGAAAATTTTCGCTCTAATTGAAAACGTTCTGAAGTCATGACAGACACGAATGTTACTGGAATGAACACTATTGCTCATTTTGATCAGAGATTGAAAAAAATTTACTTGGATTTAGATCATAACTTTATTACAAACTCTGTGAATGACAATGTCGATGAAAGTAATACAATATAATTGCCAATCTTTACAATGTAACGCTAGTAATATTGAATACTACTTAAACAACAACAACTGCGATATAGCCTGTCTCAGTGAAATTTTTTCACACAATACATTATTGAGGGACACTGCATCTAGATCATCTATATCTAGACCTGCAAAAATTTTTAATTTTAATTTAATCAAGAAGGCAAATAGAACTGATGGATATGGAGGAGTAGCAATAGCATTTAAAAGGAATATTAAATTTAAAAGAGTATCATATTTTACAAACTATGATGTCATCATTGCCCAAACTACGAATTTGACACCTAATTTTATTATTTGTTCTGTGTATTTTGAGCAGAGTATTTCTCTTGAAACTTTTGAGGATGAGATGACTTGTTTATTATCTTTTCTTGAAAATCGTTCAAATGTAATACTAGCTGGGGACTTTAACGCCAGGCTTAAGGCATGGGGTGATAGTTGTGATCAGCTACGTGGCAAAAGGCTTTCTGAAGTGATTGAGCGTTTTGGTTTTTGGTGCCTCAATGATGGGTCCACAACCTTTAGAGCACATGCTAATGGTACAAGTGGTTCTGTTCTTGATTTAACATTTGTTAATTTTAACAAACATGCTGTTTGGTCAGCACCCCCTATTTACTTAGGAGGTAGTCATCACCATCCGGTTTGTACTGATTTTTCTGATGTTGCGGTACGTGAATCAAGATTCTTGGCAAAGGGTAAGCTTTTAAACTCTCTTAGTAGGGTCACCCTGGAGGCCGATTGTGAGAAAATAGAGGAGATAATTACTGATGAAATTAGCGATGCTACGTATAATATTCGAAGGGGCAGAACTCCAAAGTGTTGGTGGCATGATGGGTTAAAACCGTTATTTCGGCAGTACATTGCATATACGAAGAAGAGTATACAGTATCCAACTCCTGATAATTTTGAAGATGCGATCAAGTATAAGAAGATCTGGAAATGTGCTGTGTCCAAGGCCAAAAGTGATAGTTTTAAGGAAAGAATTGAATTATTAAATTTGCAACCAAATACAAGGGAAGCCTGGAGGTTCATACGAAATGTTGGAGGAAATAGCCGTTATGCTGATTCTAGTGCTTGGAACGATGACAATAATGCTGTATATTTAACTTTTCTTAAGGACCAAGTGCCTGGTACTGGTAATGATAATAATGTGTGTGTTGAGTTTGATACTGAGAGTTCATTGTTTTTTTCGTATGAAGAGTTTGTTGGTGTTTTAAATGGTAAAACTAAGTCATCTGCGGGAGGGGATGATCGTATCACTTATGATATGATTAAGGCCCTTTCTGATGTCTCGAAAAGTTCGCTTTTGACTGCACTTAATGATGCCTTTTTGTCTTGTCAGATTAAAGAGTCTTGGAGAATGATAAAAATAGTTCCAATACCGAAGAAGGATCGTGATCTGGATCAGTATCAAAATTTTCGTCCAATTTCTCTTATATCGGTGATGATTAAACTTTTAAATTTAATGATAAAGGAGCGTATTGTTGATCATCTTGAAAATGAAAAATTTTTGCCTAGTCGTTGCTTTGCCTATAGAAAAGGCAAATCTACTTCAATGTGTTTGAATGAACTGTTTCATAGGGTGGCTCTACTTAAGAGTTATGGTTACAAGGTTATTATGCTGGCTCTTGATATAAATAATGCATACAATTGTGTTCAAGTTTCTAAATTAGTAGACATATTGAGGAAGGCAAATATTCCACCTATATACATTGCTTGGATACATAACTTTTTATCTAGAAGAATACTTAAATTAGGTGATGATGAAATTGAGGTTAATGATGGGCTACCGCAAGGAAGCTGTTTATCTCCACTCTTATTTAATATTTATACTGAAAATTTACATGCTATTGAAGATGTCAACACGAATGTCTATCAGTTTGCCGACGATTTTCTTATTGTATCGTATCATAAAGATTTTGATTTGGCTGTAGCTAATATGGAGATTAAAGTTAAAAGGTTCATGGAAAAGTGTGGGTTAATTAATTAAACTTTCAACATTGAGAAGACTAAATTGATGTATTTTGCAAAGGGGAGTAGAAAAATGGTAAAAATCAAGATTAATAATCAACCCATTGAGCAGGTTAAGGCGCTTAAGTTTCTGGGCAGGACAATCAACAACTCATCAACAACTGGTACACACTACGATCGTGTGTTAAAAGAGACTAAAAAGAGTACCAATATTATTAAAATGCTTACGTCAGTTAAAGGTGGTATTTTACCAAAAATTGCACTAAATTTATTCCGATGTTTTGTAAGATCTAAGGTAGAATATTCAAGAACCACAGCAGCAAATACACCAGCTTATATTAATAACAGGATAATGGTATTTCAAAATCCGATATTGAGAAGATGTCTTGGGTTAACGCCCTCTACACCAGTACATAATATTTATGCTCTTGCTAATGAGCTGCCCCCAGCTGAACGTGGAAAGTTGTTAACTGTGAGGGAAATAATCAAACTCAAGATGTCGCAAAATGAACTATATGATTTGATTGCTGAACAACACAGAATAAAAACAAGTTACAGTTTCGTTTATTATGAATTTAAACCTATTTTTGACAATATTGAATGCGGCTGCATGACTTCTAGGAGTGATGGGCTAATTGTCATTACAAATACAATTCCTGGTAGAAAACAGGACATTTCTAAGGAAATGATTCAAGCTATATATTTGGAACAGTTGGACCATTATTACGATCAAGAGTACGCTGTTTTTTCCACGGATGCATCTATTGTGGCTGATCGTGCAGGATGTGGTGTACATAATGTTAAAGAAAAGCAAAATTTTTATTTCAGTATTAACTTTAAATGCTCTAGTATGTTTGCGGAGTTATGGGCGGTTCGTAAGGCTGTTCAGATCGCTGCAGAGGATGGAGCAAAAAAGATTGCCATTTTTACTGATAGTCTGGCCTCGTGTAAAGTGCTTCAGAGAGAAAAATGTGATGATTACTGCTTTGGTGCTATTAATGAAATATTGATTAAATTTAATATTGAGGAGTGTCATATAATATGGACACCAAGTCATGTGGGCGTCTCTTTTAATGAGGTCGCTGATGCTTTGGCAAGGGATGCGGTTGAGGTGGGTGCTCCCTTAAATGCTATGTATACACCAAAGGAGGCCTTTAAAGTCATTGAGAATAAACTTAAAAGTTCGTGGAACACAAATTTTATTGAGCAGTCTCTTGTAAAGGGAAAGTCGTTTGCTAATATTTTCCCAAGTATTCCTGAAAAACCATGGTACTATAAATCGAATCTTCCAGCAAATTGTGTAAAATTAATAAACAGATTAATGACAAACCATACCTACGATAAAAAGTATCTTCATCAAATTGGTTCCATTCGTTCGAACCGGTGTACAGCGTGTAAAACTGTTGAAACAGCCAACCATCTGATCTTTGAGTGTAGCAAGCACTCGCAATTCCGAATTAATTACAAAATTTTTGAAAAATATACTTCAACTGCTGATTTACTTAAGAACAAAAATTTGGATGAATTCAAACAATTATTTGATTTTGTCAGAGAATGCAATATTGATGTTTAAAGATCGTTCACAAATGTTTATACTATATCATTGGAGGGATATCCCGGTCGTTTTTGCATAGTCATTGACCAATAATTTTAGAGTTAAAAAAAAAAAAAAAAAAAAAAAACACTGGAGTTAGAGATTACAAGAAACTGTGATAAAAATAATTTTATTTAAGAAGATAAAAATAATTTTTAACAATAATAAAAAATGTCAGTCACACCACCCTCTTCGAAGACATCGCCAACTCTAGTCTCCCCAGAAACATTAACAGATGAGTGGTTAACTATGTGTGGCCGCCAGTCGTTTGTGGAGTTTAGGAATAAGAAATCAAATCCCCATAGAGTTAAACAAGGACTCCCACTGGGTTGAGTTCTCTCTCCGATTTTGTTTAACTTCTACCTTTCAAAACTTGCGTCACGTTGTACTGTTGTTATTGTCAGAGAAAATATGCAGAAAGCAAAGACGGACAGCGGTGGCAAAAACTGTCATTTATGGTAGTTACCGCACATATTAGTCATGAATTCAATCAAAGTATGCCATATGACACTGTCAGTCATGCCACTTTCTTTGGAGACATCGCCAACTCCAGTCTCAACTGAACCATCAAGAATAGGGTAGTGAACTATATGTGTGGCCGTCAGTCATTTGTGGAGCTAAGAAAAAAAGTCAAAACCCATGGAGTTAAACAAGGAAGCCCACAGGGTGAACTTCTCTCTTCGATATTGTTAAACTTCTACTTTTCCAAACTCCCGGCAGAGAAAATTGGCTCATAACAATGACAGTGGATCACGACGGTCAAAACTGTTATTTATTTACCGCACATATTAGTCATGGACTGAATCAAAGTAAGCCATATGAGCGCTAGACATGTAAAAACCTTTGACACTGTCAGTCGCGCCACCCTCTTCGGAGACATCGCCAACTTCAGCCTCCCAGAGCCATCAAGAGATAAGTGGTTAACTTTAACTTGCTGGAGTTCTCTGTCCGATCTTGTGTAACTTCTACCATTCTAAACTCCCTGTACAGTTGTTGTTGTCTGAGAAAATAGCGGCGGTGGAAGGCGACGTCAAAAACTGTCATTTGTGGTAAGCCAAAAGCCTTTGACACTGTCAGTTACGCCACCCTTGTCGGTTACATCGCCAACTTCAGTCTCCACAGAACCATCATGAAATGGGTGGTGAACTATATATATATGTGGTCGATAGTCGTTTGTGGAGTGTAAAAATAAGAAGTTAAAACCCCGTAGAGAGTTAAACAAGTAGTCCCACAGGGTGGAGTTCTCTATCCGATCTTGTTTAACTTTTACCTTTTTAAACTCCCGGCACCACCTCAAGGGGTTAAATATATATCCTATGCTGACGACTGCACCTTAATGGCACGGGGAAAAAATTCATACTTCCATGATCTTACGAATTTCTTCACTGCGAGACTGAATGCAACTTTCTTCCGCCAAAACATCAGTGAAGATTTTTACCACATGTCGAATAAGGTACAACTGGAACTGGATGTTATATTCAATGGCATCAAAATTCCGACAGCAATCTACCAGAAAATAATGGGAGTAACATTCGAAAAATTTTCTTCGTCCGCGGCGCATGCCACTACAACGTACAATTAATTGCGCAGTAGAAACAAAGTCAAGTTGCTAGCCGGCAGCACTTGGGAAAAGGATAAAGAAACCTGGTTGGCTACCTGAAAAACGATTAACCGGTCAGTGGCAAACTACGTACCGCCGGTGTGGTTACCTAGTGTAAGCCAAACGCAGTGGAAGAAGATCATAGTTGTCAAAATGTAGCCCATAGAACCGTAACAGGCTGCCTTAAGATTTCCTCAGAACACCATCTACATGAGACGAAGATACTTCCGGTTAAGGAACACAGTCACACGTTGGCGAAACAGTTCCTTCTGGCGTGTCATCGGAGGGATCATCCGTACCATCACCTTGATCCTCCCCCGAGACATGTCAGAAAAGATCTTCGGTGTTATGAGATGGACATCCAGCAATACGACATTCAACAGCTGAATTTCATCTCATATCGGACAACTTTAATTGACATTCACAGGGATACGGCCGTCCCTCACCCATAGCAGAAGAAGAGGGAAGTCTGCCAAGAAGAACAAGAGTGGTACTGGCACAATTACGATCCGGGTATTGTAGTCGCCTCAATTCTTATTGGTCGAGAATTTACCCGACTATATCCAATACGTGCCCTACATGTGGAGATTCTCCACATGACGTACCACACCTCTTCAACTGCACGGCAAACCCGACTCCTTTAAATCCAAAATCTTAATGGACCCAACCCATAGATACATAACTCTTCTTTTCCTCCTCTCTTTTCCATATCGTTTGTTTATTTTTGGTATGACCCAAAGACCATTTTTGGGAAAATGGAGTTAGGAATCGATTTTATATGATTTATATGTCCTCTTTCCAAATCCGTAATCTATTTTTTTATATATATAAATTAGAAGATATCCAGCCCTAACTTTGCTTCATATCCCCAATATTAACATTGTCTTAACATTGGTTTGCTGCATACGCCAATTTTCTGCACATGCAGCAAATTTTACACCTAAAAGTTAAAATATTTTTCTCTACTTTTGTTTTGATGCATATAACGTTGAAAGGGTGCATATCAAAACAAACTAAAAATTGACGCTTGGTTATTGGTGTGACCCATAAACCATTTGCCAAATGGAATTAGGAATCAATTGTTTATGATTGTTATGCACTTTATTTTCATCCGGAATGAATTTTTCGTAAGAATTAAAAGATATCCAGCCCCAACTTTGCTAATTATAGCCAAAATTAAAGATAATTTAATAAGGTAAACTCAGGTTGACTTTGACCCACGTGAAAGAAAATTAAATTTTTTTAAGAAAATATTCATTTAAACGGGATATGGAGCAAAACCCGACCAAGTCTTTTTTTGTTAAAATCATAATAACTTTTGATATCTTGTGCAAAAACGTATAAAAATTTATATTTTTTCCTAAAACATTTTAAGCAATCGATACCAAAAGTAAAAAACAAATCTATAGTGTAGATTTTTAATAAAGTTGATGAGAAGTTTCTTTTTCGTTTTTCTCAAAACAAAGTAAATGGTCTTTGGGTCATACCAAAAATAAGCAAACGATATGTTAGTTTAAATCTCGTTCGAACGAGATTTAAACTTACTTCGTTCACAGGGGAAAAGCCTATTAACACGTGAGGTGAAATGGATCATTTGGTACTGTATCATTAATTACACTACAATGTGCTCGAAATGTCGTTTGAAAGTGATGTCATCTTAAGTGTGTAGAGCCTGAAATCTTATTTGAACGAGATTCCAGCTTAACTTTTTTTCAAACCTAAGGTGAAATCTTGTTTACCTATATTCATATTCACACCTGAGATGAAATCTCGTTCGAACGAGATTTTAATCATATGGTACTGTATCATTTTATACACAATATGATCGAAATCTTGTTCGAACGAGATTTCACCACAGGTGTGAATTGGGTATAAATCGTTTTAACGAGATTTCGATCATATGGTTACTCAAATTTCAGCTTAATGTGAAGTCACAGACTAATACAGACTCGACATAAGTGACAGGTGTCAAAAAAGTATTCTTTAACCATATGGTTAATATTTTCAAATTATTCTACGAATTAGGTTAGAAAGAGAAAACTGATATAATGCGCCATAAGAAAAATAGATGCCAGTTTGCAGCGGATTTTTCTTAGTAAATAAACGTTTGCTATTGAGAATCATAACATTTCGTCAAAAAAAACACATAGATACTTTTGTGGGAAGAAATTGGAGAGTTGCATATCGGAGAGGAAAAAAGCAATGTTCGATAAAATTTTTTTATAACTGAATAGTTTTTTTTTACATCCACACAAAAAAAATTAAAAAAATTGTGCCAGTTTTTGGTTTAATTACAACCTATAAAGTGGTTTTGGATAACTTACCAAAGTTTTTGCTCTAAAAAACTTAGGTAAATTATCCAAAACCACTTTATAGGTTGTATTATCCCAAAAACGGACACAATTTTTTTTATATTTTTTTTTTGTGTGTCAGTATTTGATTTGTTTTGAGTAATTTTTTTTTTTAATTTTTGTAAAAAAAAAATTTCGAGTGTAAATTTTTTTGAGTGTAATTTTTTTTCGAGTATAATATATTTTTTTTAGTTTTTTTGAGTGACAAAAATAGTTTCTAAAATATATTTTTTGGCTTACCATTCCTTTTCAAAGCGTTTTTAGCGTTTTTTTAACACGGGAGTTCGGGTTAAAACCCATCTGAAATTCCCCATTTTGCTAATAACTTATGAACCACTGGACAGATTTCGCTGAAATTTAGTATTAATCTGACCGGAAGTATAGCAAATATATACGCTTCAGCAGCTTGCCGTGTATATTTTTCATTCTTCCGTTAACATTTGAAAGTTAGTGTGTTTCACACAGACAGAAAGAAGACGGACGGACGGATTTTTATGACGTTAGGCGTCATAATGTACATGTTTAAAATTAAACACAATTTTGTTGTTTTATTATTTTTAAATTTCTTTTTTATTAAACTCGAAACATTTTTATTTTGTAATTTATGACTTAAATTTTAATATGAATTTTTCTGTTTACGATTTTATCAATAATATGGAACAAATTAATTTCTTTTATAAAGTAGGCAGATGATAATCGTTTACGTTAATATCTTTCTTAATTTTGTTTAGCAAATGGTAACAAATTTTAAAATAATGATTAGGGTTATAACTTTATTTGGACAAAAAAAGTCCATCCCACCACGCTATGGGCAATGTTGTACAGATAACAAAAATCTATTTTTTCGGTCATTTCGGTGAAAAAAGCTCACGCACCGAATTCAATTTCTAAAACTCCTCCAAGAATGATTTTTTTTTTATTTTAAAAATTTTATGTTATGACGTCATATCTTAATTATATGAAAATTATCACAAACTCATGCTTACATATCAGAAGGAACCAACATTTAACTTATTTGTAACATCCGCGAAAAAGCATCAAAATTCCGCGATTATAATCTTTAGTTGCTGAAAAGAATAACTGCCTCATAGCACCTATCACTTGACACTAAAATTTAGCTAATTTAAAAAATCCGCGATATAGCGTCAAAATATAGCGATTTTTTCGCGCCCTCCATTCAACTGATGAGATTTTTTTTTTATTAATGAAATTACAAGAAAATCCTAAATATTTTGCAATTAAATATAATTTGTTTTTTTTTTTTTTTTTTAACTCTATTGAAATGTTGGTCAATGACTAAGCAAAAACGACCAGGGTTTCCCACAAATGGTCCATAAATCCAGAGTCAATCCATTGCCTTTGCAATGGAGGCTATGAACCATGTATATTAATTATATGAGTTGAATGGATCTCCTCCAGTATTATTATACATTCCATATAATAAATGGGTTTAATGATCTATCCTCCTCCAGTAGTTGTAAATTGTTTGAGTTTAATGGTTTATTCTCCTCCAGTAGTTGTAAATTGTTTGAGTTTAATGGTTTATTCTCCTCCAGTTGTATATTGTTTGAGTTTAATGGTTCTCCTCCAGTAATATGAGTTTAATGGTTTTTTCTCCTCCAGTAGTAGTAAAGTTGTATTAATTATCCACAAAAATGTGGTTAAATGCAAATAGCATAGCAAACCACGCGGCCGAGTAGCGGTACCGAAGTCCCGTTAGTCGTTGTGAGACGCCATCCCAAATGCGAAGGTGAGAAGAGTGCAGAACTAGCGCAAAAAAAATTCAAAAAGTCACGTAGCCAGCATTACACAAAAAACCAGCACGAAACGATGTTTAATCAACGCGATCCAAACTACGACTGATATAATTTGTTTATACTTAAAAGAAAAACTAATATTTAAAACTTCATCGCGTTTGGTGCGTGAACTTTTTTAACGATCGCGAAAAAGTAAGACATCGTTTCTTAATATTTTTGCATGGCCTATACGACTATGGGATTGACTTTTTGATATTTGCAAAAAATTGAAAAAGTTATAACCCTAATAATGATGCTTAAAAAATTTAATTTGGTGTGCAATATTTATTCTAAATACCACTAAGAAAAAAAAATTTTCAAATCAAGCAGAAACAATCTCAAAATAAAAAGAAAACAGTGACAAAAGTCAACAAACTTTGTTTTTGCTTAATTTGAAAATGTTTATTTTCATTTTTAAAATGGGCGAATAAAAACAAACGTTTTAAAATCAAGGTTGCTTCATTTTTTATTTAAAATTGAGAAATTTTTGATTTAAGGTTGATATAATTTTATTTTTATGTTTTTCCATACTATTTTATTTTATAAATTAAAACATTTTTTTTTTATTTTTAAACTAAACAATTTATTTAAAGTTATAAAATATAATATGCAGTTTAAGATTTGTGATTTGTTTTTTATGTGAAACCCAGTCTATGTAGCCTCGTAAAATGATAAACTCTGTAATCAGACTATATAGACTGGGGTAAAAATTTATATTACCTAAAAATTTCACTATTATACTTAACCTCTTTAAACTTAATTGTTTTCCTCTCCGGGAATTGAACTGTAAAGTTAATTTAATAATTCCCATCAATTATTTTTTCCACGACAACGCCCTGAAACAAAAGAAGCTCCTAAACCAAAGAAGAACAACATCATTAACAAAAAAAAAAACATATTAAACTTTATAACTTACCATTACTTTTAGATATTTTCCACAAATTCAGTTTTTTACACACATATGTATGTACTACACACAAAAAAAAATATAAAAAAATTGTGTCCGTTTTTGGGATAATACAACCTATAAAGTGGTTTTGGATAATTTACCTAAGTTTTTTAGAGCAAAAACTTTGGTAAGTTATCCAAAACCACTTTATAGGTTGTAATTAAACCAAAAACTGGCACAATTTTTTTAATTTTTTTTGTGTGTATATATCTTGGAAATTAAATTATTAATTTTTTATCAAAAATTTCCATTTTTTTTGCAAAATGACGCAATACATTTTCTTAAAATGAATATGTTCAAATTGAAAATGTTTTCATCTTAAAATTTGACATATGATTTCGAAATGTCAATTCACAACTAAAATTAAAATTGTTTAACATCAAATTGAAAATAAAACAATGTTGTTTTTAAAATGAAAATTTGAATTGACAATAATTAAAATTTTTAACGATTTTTTGCGACAGCATAATAAATTTAAGATTATTCATTTTTAAATTAAGAGGTTAACAACTTTAAAACAAAAATATTTATTTTTAAGTTAACATATTTCAGTATTAATAATAAAATTTTTTGAAAATAATATAGAATTTTAAAATCAAAAATGAAAATTTTTGATTTAACTATGCGTTTTTCCCTCAGTGCACTGTGCTCAAATTTGACACTTTTTTTTAATAAGCTGGGCACTGGCAAAATTAATTTGAGTACTCTGAATTCAATGGTGCTAGCCGTTTATAGAAGTTAGCGCTCGTATTCACGATTTAAAATGTTAATACTAATACCCAATTCACACCTGAAGTGAAATATCTTTCCGGAAATATGCAAAAATCGGCGGCACCTTTTTGTTGTGGTTGATTCAAATGACACCATATGCAACAAGTATACTCTAGACATAATTGCTGATCTACCCACAGCTTTTTGTCCCGGTCGTTGAACAACTCAAAAAGTCTTGTGTTTTTCATGTATTTACATGAAATTGGGACGGTCTTTTTCAGTCTTTAGGACGGCACTTTTTTGCCAAATGACTACATATGGAACAAGGATACTAAAGGCATAGTTGCCGATCTACTCACAGCTTTTTGCCCCGGTCGTAGAACAAAAATTTTGAGAAATCGGCTCTTAAACTTAAAAATAATGGGTTTTGGGCTCCTGAAAAAACTGAAAATCAAATAACTCAAAAACTTTTTATCTCAGAGCTTTCGGGTATTCTGTGGTAAAGATTTATAGGTAAGGAGAAACAAAAATGCCTCTGGATTTTTTATCATGTGGGCACTACTTACCAAGATATTGGCTTTTTAAAATTTTCCGGAATGCGAATTTTTAATTTAAAATTTCGGACCTATTGAGTCCACACATGGATAGAGGAAGGCTGTTCCATATTTTTCTTTGTTGTCTTTCTTTTGACCATTTTCTCGGTTTTGCTCTATCTTGCTTAGTTTTTGAGATACTGGAATTTTTAATGAAAAAAAAAAATTAAACGAATTGTTTAAATTGTAACGAAGTTTTGTAAAAATTCACTTTCTTTACATAATATTTCAGTTTCGACTCTTGAGTTGTTCTTAAAGATGGTGGAAATGGCCGGGTAGCCGGTCCTGACCGGAGGCTCTAGTATGTACCCCTTTTTACCCAAAAAATTTAAATTTTCAATAGTTTTAAAATTAGTACTGATTTACTCCTCTCAACCCTTTTTTGACTTCTTATAATCAAAATTTTAAGTTTTTAAGACCATTACTTTTGGAACTCGAAAAGAACCCAAGTACGATTGTTTATTCTACTTAACCCTCCCAGAATAACCTTGCAAATATTTCCCCATATTACATCGTATACGCAAAAACACTGGTAGCGTACCAAAAATGAATATAACACATGAACCAATACCATACGCATACAAACACAGTATACACATAAAAACCTTGGTATTGCCGTCACCTTTCATGGGAAATTTGCAGAAACAAAATAGATTCACTCATTAGAGGGAACATGCATTACAAACACAATGCAACTTATTTTAATATTTAAAAATTGCAAATAATTTTTTTTTTAATTAAAACGCCAATTATAAAACTATTTAATGCTAAGCATACATATATTTTAAACAAAAATGTGTACATAATTTATAAAGAGATGTTAATGTTTTTTTTTTGCTTTTTTTTCTTAATTTTTTTAATATGAATTATAAATAAAAATTAAAAAAAAATAATGTTTTTAAATATGTTTAACTTAAAGAAATATTTATATATTCTTAAAAAATATGAAAGAGATATAGAGCACGATTCTTAAAATTTTGCGAAACACAAAAATTTAAAAATTTTACCGTTTAAATGTTTTACATGTAATAAAAAAAAAGCAACCAAAGTATTTTAAATGGAAGGAAAATTGTAAAATATTAAAACAAAAAATATATATAATATACATAAAAATACACAAACTCTTAAAATTTATACAAAATGGAAAATAGGAATTACTTGGAAAACAGGGAATTTCAAAAAGAAACTAAAATTTCATATATCAAACAATATTCTTAAATAAAAATACTACTGAATTTAAAAAAAAATGGAACAATACTTAACTATTACTTAAATTATGAACAATAATAAAAGATATATTTTATTATAAAATCGTTTAACGGCCGCAAAAAAAATATGTGAATTTAACAATTTTTTAGGAAAACAGACCAAAATCATTTGAATTGCGATTTTAAAAACATTTTTATTAGTCTTCTGTCTTATTGATTTTTTAATCAAGGGTTGAAAACAATTTTGAAAAAAAAAAATTTTATCTGTTTTAGTTCTCCTGAAAACTTGTATGAAATACACACAGGGTTCTTTGTAGGCCAACGAGTTGTATTTTAGAATTTTTTTGCTTTGTTTTATTTTTTGAGAAGATAAAGAGAGGAATACAGAGTTCGAGCACTTAGGAAATGAGTTTATGTTATTTTTTTAAAAATATGGATTTTAAAATAAAGGATTTTAATAAAAAAAGTAATAGATAAAATTACACTGTGCAACAAATTTTGGGTCATCGCTTTGAGCCTCAATGCCTTCAACGCCATACGAAAGTAGACTATCAAATGGACAAATTCACCAAAGGGTTTTGCTAAGTCAGTACGGATTTCTTTTTTATAGCCCACTGAAGTTTTCATTTTTTTATCAAAGGCGTTTGGAAAACGTAAAAAATACTATAATAAAATTTTACTAGCGGTCGTCAAAGCCAAAAAAAAACCATTTGGACTATGTAAAATGCTAAAAAAAAGTATGTGCAAAAATTGTATGTGCAAATTTTACAACTTTAGCATTTTACATAGTCCAAATGTATTTTTTGGCTTTGACGATCCCTAGTAAAATTTGATGCAGAAAATATTTGTAGAACATTTTAATCCTCTAACAGTAATTTTTATAGACTTTTTTGTATTTCTTTTAAAAAAGGACAAAAATGACCCCGTAAAACGGGAGCTAGAGGGTTAATTTGGTCAAAGAAAATAATCATCATAAAATTTTATAAAACACATCAGAATATAATTTTAAGCTCAGAAGTATATTTGCACTGTTTTTTGTCGATATTTTTTAACACTGCTTTGGTAAAAATAAATAACAAACATTGATTATTTATACTTGACCCTTTTTAAGCACTTTGCGCATGTCGCATAAACTTTGAACATTCGACAACCCCTAGTGAAATTTTATGAGGAAAATATTTGTAGAACATTTTAACCCTCTAAATGGACGTTTTATTAGACTTCTGTGTTTAGTTTTTGAAAAAGGACTAAAATGACCCCTTAAAATGGCAGTTAGAGGGTTAAAATGTTCTAAGAAAAGAACCGCCATACTATTTCACTGACACAAGACATCAAATCAAATTTTGAAGCTCAGATGAGTTTTTATTACAGTATTTTTAACGTTTTCCAAACGCCTTTGATAAAAATATAAAAACTTCAGTGGGCTATAAAAAAGAAATCCGAACTGACTTTGCAAAACCTTTTGGTGATTTTGTTAATTTGATAGTCTACTTTCAAATGGCGTTGAAGCCATTGAGGCTCATTTTTCTTGTTGCACAGTGTTATTCACAAACAATTTTATAACAATTTCGAATTTATTAAAAAAAGTTATATTTTTTTTACTTAGGGTCAATTGTCCACACCCCTCTTCAAGCAAGTTAAGGTTGTTTTAAAATAATGACAAAATCGGCTAATGGCATTTCACTCATTTTTATTCTAAACTTTAAAAAAATCCTAGCTGATCCTGTTTTAGAGTTATTGCTAAATAATTACAATGTTCGACAACAAAAATCTCCCAGTGAAATATCCAACTATTACCTAAAGATGTTGGTCACCTGAATCCAAATCTGCTATCCATTTCTTTCTAGCACGTACCGTTTTTGAGATATTCGCTGTTTAAAAGTCGAAAAACCAATAATTTCGCAGTTTTGGTGGTCCACTGTTACAGATTCTTCCAAAAATATGACAAAATAGACCTCCTGATTCAAAAACTGCAATCCAAATTTTTCTAGCATGTTTCTTTTTTCGATATATTCGCGTTTGAAAATTTTTCCACGCGAAAATCTCGAACGCGAATATCTCGAAAACGAAACATGCTAGAAAAATTTGGATTGCAGTTTTGGAATTTATATAAAGTCAAGTCCTATTTGTTGAAAGCAACATAACAGTCGACCCCAAAAGTGTGAAATTATTGTTTTTTTTTTACTTTTTAACAGCGAATTCAGGAGAGCAAAATCTATAAAAATTAGTTTGATATTTCACTGGGAGGTTTTTGCTGTCGAACAGTGTAATTATTTAGCAATAACTCGAAAACAGAATCAGCTAGGATTTTAGAGTTAATGATTTTTAAAGTTCAAAATAAAGGAGAGTGAAATGCCATTATCCGATTTTGTCACCATTTTTACACAACCTTAATTTGCTTGAAGAGGGGGTGCTTGAAGGGGGGTGTGTGTCACGATAAGAATTTTTCGTATTATTCTTTAAATTATTTCAAATTATTTTGCGATTTATTAATTTTGACATGCTGAATAGGAATATCAAAACAAATTTAAAATCAGTCGAGCGGTTTTCGAGATATTGCCATTTAAAATTTGTCAAAAAATTCCAAAAATGGCGGTATTTTCCTACGTTCAAGAAATTTAAAAAAATTTCAAAATTGTTTTCCTTTGATGTTTTCATAGAGATTAAGACAAACTTCCATTTAAACTTAATTTATGCCAAATCAGACTGTTTTTAAATGATCTAATAAAATTAAAAAAAAGATCAATTGTAACTAAAATAAGATCAAATAAAATTCGAAAAAGATCTATCGAAATTCGTAAGATAAATTTAAAATGGTAAGATAAATTGAAATTTAAAAAAAAAGATCGATAGAAACTCAAACAAGTAAAAAAATTAAATTCGGCCTTGCCGAATGTAGTGATACCCTCCAAAATTTCAAAAAGATTATTGCAAAAAACTTTATTTAAAAGGAATTTACTTTTGAAAAAAAAAAAAAAATTTCCGCAAAAAAAAAATGTTGGTAAAAAAAATCCGCGATTTTTTACTTTTTTTGTCAAAAAATATGTTCGTACTTGTTTAAATACCATTTGGTGTTCAATTATGTTCACATATGCCAACCAGAAGACGAATTAAAGCATTTTTCATTTTAAGGTTATGTTGAATGTACTGAAATTTTTGAGGTGTGCTTACATTTTCGCTCCTAACTTTTGAACCGCTGAACCGATATTGCTCAAATGCAATACCAAACTTCTCGGGAGAACTTCCAATAAATATGTTAAGTTTCAGTCATATCTGTGTAATATTTTGTCCGCGACAGCATTTTCCACAGACAGACAGACGGACATCGCTAGAATGTCTTAAAATCGATCGGGCATCATGAATATATATACTTTATGGGGTCCCAGATCGATATTTCGATGAGTTACAAACGGAATGACAAACTTATATATACCCTCTATCACTAAGTGGAGGGTATAAAAACGAGCAATTTCTATTAAAAAATTACACTATGCTAGTCGTAAAAATTAACAAGCTGGGCACCCTGCTGGTAAAGCTAATTCGGGTACGCTGAATTCAATGGTGCTAGCCGTTTTTCGAAGTTAGCGTTCGTATTCGCGATATTCGCGATTTAAAATTGTAAAGCTAATGTACTACAAAAATTACATTTTTATGCTTTTGGAATAGTTTTTAAATATAAATTTAGAAAATGCATTGGTTTTTTTGCGAAAAAAATTTTCGGCAATAATTTTTTTTCTTTTTGTCAATAGAGTTTAGACGATAAAAATTCAGCAATTGTCTAAATAATATAAAAAAATTGTTTTTTTTTACTTAAAAAAAAAAAAATAATCGCGAATATCGCTAATACATACGCTAACTTTGAAAAAAAAAAACTGATATTACAATGGGATTTCGTGTACACGAACTAGCTTTACCAGATAAATCAAACTAAAACTATTTGTATTGAACCAATATTTTCACGAAAATAAAGATTTTTCGTGAACAAAACCTGTTTTTCGCGAAAAAAAAATTCACGGTATTATGGTTTGTTATGTTTAATAGACTTGAATGGTTTTAAATTTAAAAATTATCGCAAAATTTAAAACAATATCGTTTTTATTGTATGTACTTGAGCATCAAAATTTGAAATTTCGAATATGAGCGCTAACTTCGAAAAACGGTTAGTACCACTGAATTCAGCGTACTCGACTTAACTTTAAAAAAGTGTCAAATTCGAGCACAGTGTAATTTTTGATTTTGAAATGATGTTTTTGGAATTTCAATTGATAACACTGTGCTCGAATTTGACACTTTTTTTAAAAAAGCTGGGCACCCTAATGGTAAAGTTAAGTCGAGTACGCTGAATTCAATGGTGTTACTCGTTTTTCGATGTTAGCGCTCATATTAACGATATTCGCGATTTAAAATTTTGATAAAGCTTAACTAAATTAATTCGAAAAACAATAATTGAACTTCGAAAGATCAATTGAAATTCAAAAACAATCTATTGAAATTCGTAAGTTCAATCGAAATTCGAAAAAGATATGTAAATTAAAATTTTCAAAAACAATTTGAATTCGATAATGATTCATTAAAATTCGGAAAATCCATCAAAAAAATAAACGATCCTTTTCTGTAATGAAAAGATTAATTAAAATTCAAACACGATCAATTTAATTTCAAAAAGATAAATCGAAATTTGAGAAAGATCAGCAAAATTCAACCCAGATAAGACTTAACCATTTGCAATTGTATTTCAGAAATTATCAATTGAATTTCAAAAGTTATCAATTGTTTTTCAGAATTAGTTAATTGTATTTTAGAAGTTATCAATTGTATTTCAGAATTAATCAATTGTATTTTAGAAGTTAACAATTGTATTTCAGAATTTATCAATTGTATTTCAGAAATTATCAATTGTTTTTCAGAGGTTATCAATAGTATTTTAAAACTAATCAAATGTATTTCAGAAATTTTTAGAAACTATCAATAATTCTGAAATACTATCAATTGTATTTCAGAAATTATCAATTGAAGGGCTTACTGCAAAAACTTGTTAAGCAACATGTTATTTTTTGGTGTTCTTCGCGTTCTACTGATGTTCCACAGACAGATTTTTGGCATAAAACTAGCTGAAACCCTTCGTACAAGTATCTTAAGTATGTAAGTTTATTTAAGTTGTATTTTCTACTTTATTTCAAAAGTTTTAAGGCAAAAATCACCATAAAATGAAATGTTGCTTATCGAGTTTTTACAATAAACCCTTCAATTGTATTTCAGAAGTTATCAAATGAGTTTCAGAAATTATCAATTGCATTTCAGAATTTATCAATTGTATTTCAGAAATTATTAATTGTGTTTTAGAAATTTTTAATTTGTATTTCAGAAAAATCAATTGTATTTCAGAAGTTATTAATTGTATTTCAGAAATTATCAATTGTATTTCAGAAACTAACCTTCGCAAAACAGTTGAAAATTTCTGAAATACAATTGATAATTTCTAAACTACAATTGATAAATTCTGAACTACAATTGATAATTACTGAAATATTATTGAATAATTCTGAAATACAATTGACCATTTTTGATAAGCAATTGATAACTTCTGAAATACAATTGATAATATCTGAAATACAATTGATAATTTCTGAAATACAATTGATAATTCTGAAATACAATTGATAGTTTCTGAAATACAATTGATGATTTCTGAAAAACAATTGATAATTTCTGAAATACTATTGATTAATTGGAAATGCTGTAGAATTCGAAAAACATTAAATTGATACTGGAAAAAGCTTAATAGAAATTTGATAATTAAATTTCGACAAAAAAAAAATCAAATGAAATTCGAAAAATATCGGTAAAAATTCGTAAAATCATTTTATGCTCTGTAATGAAAAGATCAATAGATATCCGAACAAGTTCTATTAAACTTCAAAACGATAAATTGATAAATTAAAATTCAAAAAAGATAAAGGATCAATTTAAATTACAACAAACCTTTAAAATCTAAAAAAGTTTAATGGAAATTCGAAAAATATTAATCGAAATTCGTAAGATAAATTATTTTTCGAAAATCAAAAATTGAAATTTGAAAAAAGCAACGATAGAAGTTCTAAAATTGACCATTTGAAAACGATGAATTGAAATTCGAAAATGGTGAATTGAAATTTGAAAATAATGAATTGAAATTCGAAAATGATGAATTGAAATTTTTAAAAGATGTTCTAAATAATAATTATGAAAGAAATTAAAATTGAGTTTCGAAAAAGGTCAATAAATTCGAGAAAAAATCAACAAAGACAATTGTTTTTTGTTTAGTTTGGGTGATACATGCTGTCAAAGTTATTTTAAAAATATGTAACATAATGCAGTTAAGGGTTAAATTTCATTTTTGAATTTTAATTTAATTTAAAATGCAAAATTTTGAAAATGTTTAATACAAAATTTAGAAATTTACAATGTTTTTCTGAGGTGCCACTGATAAAACTTAACACAATTTTTAAAATATTTAAAATAAAAAATTTAACTTTTTAAAATTTAAAAATTATACATACATACGTGTTCTTTACCGCATAAGTGGAGTTTATCTCAGTTGTCAAAAAAAAAAATTTACCCCTGACATACTGCTGACACTACCTTTCTAAAATTGCTGACATCTTCATACAATTCTTTGAAATGTCTGCAATGACAAGGATTGGTTGTAGCTACCGATGCTAGTGGACAGTGCTGACTTGTCATTAGGGACATTTGAAAAAATTGTATGAGAAGTCACCAATTTCTTAAAGGGAAAGTCTGCAGAATTTAAGCGTTGATTTTTTTTTTTGCCGACTGTGATGACAAGAAAATTATTTTTTTTTAGAAATTTTTCTTAATTCATTCAAGACCTGAATAATTACTTTTTTTCCTTCCCTGTATTAAGGTATGTTTACTATTGCTATTTTCTTTTTATATGTTATTGAGTGTTTAGCAAAAAAAATAAAAAAAATTCCGAGCATTCTTCATTCAATAAGATTCTCCTCTTTGTGTATATAAAAAAAGAAAATTTAACTTAAGCCATATATATAAATGTATTGATATCATCGTCATCACGACGCATATACTTATGTTCGATAAGCCATTCCAATTGTTCTTTAATCATTTTTTTCGAAGGTAAGAACATATTTTTTAAAATATCAATTAATTCGGCCTGTTAAGAGAAGAAAAATATATTGAAAAATATCATTGAAAATATGGTAAACTTATGAATTAATAGAATTCTAAAATTTAATCGACAAATTGATTTATTGATCAATAAACTTCTATTGTTTTTGTTGAAAAGAGGCTGTAAAGAAACTGTTTAATAAAGTCGTTAACGACTTTAATTAATTAATTACCCAAAAGGAAAGTTGAAATTTTTTAGTATCCTTTGAAAACTGCTTCGTGGTAAATTTTCAGATTTTTTTGATGACCCGTTCAAAAGATATCGAATTTTTAAAAATTGGTAGTTTTTTCCTTTACACAAACTTCTTTTACTCACAACTTCTTCAATAATGGTCCAAATTAGAGATGGGCAAATGAGCAGATTAGAGCGTGATTAACGCGTGATCACGCGTGACTGTGACTGAATTCAATTTTAATCACGTGATTGTGAGTGAGTGTGAGTGAGTGTGAGTTAGTGTGGTTCATATATGGCACTTTTTTTTTTTTCTTGGATTTTTGTATGGGGCACCCGGAATATATATTAAGCACCATGAAAAACTGACCCGTGATTTTTTTCAAATTTTTTCATTAACATTTAGGGGTCGCTACCGGGCCCTAAACTTTGGGTCATAAAAAAAATTTTTTCACACAATGAAAAAAAAAAAAATTTCGTTTTTTTTATATATTTTTTTTTATTATAATTTAACTTCATTAGCTTATTAACGGCAAAAGATTTCATTTTGGTGGGACAAGTTTTTCAGTTCCAAAATTGACCATGAAAAAAAAAATTGAGGCTGGTTGGGGTCTTACTCTAAAATTTTTTTTTTTAGTTTTGATAAGCTTACGCTATAGGTCTTTAGTCCCTCTTGATACTACATTCTTCGTAAAAATTTTTGTTCTTTCCGAAACATCATTAACATGCGGCGAAAATCAAACGGATATAAAAAAAAAAAACATATTTTCAATGTAAATTTTGGAAATTACATACTTTTCGACCATATCGAATTTTTGTTTGCCGTTAATAAGCTGGATTAGCTTATCAAATTATAATTAAAAATTAAAAAAAAAAAAAATCTATTTTTTTCACCGTTTTTTTTTTTTTTTTTTTTTAATATCCGTTTGATTTTCGGCGCATGTTAATGATGTTTCGGAAAGAACAAAAATTTTTACAAAGAATGTATTATCAAGAGGGACTAAAGACCTATAACGTAAGCTTATCAAAACTAAAAAAAAAAAAAAATTTAAAAAAATTTTAGAGTAAGACCCCAACCAGCCTCAATTTTTTTTTTCATGGTCAATTTTGGAACTGAAAAACTTGTCCCAACAAAATGAAATCTTTTGCCGTTAATAAGCTAATGAAGTTAAACTATAATAAAAAAAAAAATATAAAAAAAACGAAATTTTTTTTTTTTCATTGTGTGAATTTTTTTTTTTTATATCCCAAAGTTCAGGGCCCGGTAGCGACCCCTAAACCTTAATATAAAAATTTGAAAAAAATCACGTGTCATTTTTTCACGGTGCTTAATATATATTCCGGGTGCCCCATTCAAAAATCCAACTTTTGTTTTTATGAACCACCCTAGTGTGAGTGGAGAAAAAAATTGCGTGAGTGAGTGTGCGTGAGTCAATTTTTTTTGCGTGAGTTTGCGTGATTTATTTTCTCATCTTATTTCCTTCCGTACCAAAAAAGCAACAAAAAAATTGTAAAATTTGGCGAAATCTTAAGTTTCGTCCCGAAAAATGCAAAAAAAATTGTAAAATTTCACTGAACTTTAAATTTTGTTGTACATTTTGAAAGATTTTTGAAATAATGGTCCAAATTAAAGATGGGCACATGAGCAGATTAGAGCGTGATTAACGCGTGGTCACGCGTGACTATGACTCAATTCAATTTTACTCATGTGATTGTGAGTGAGTGTGAGTGGAGAAAAAAATTGCGTGAGTGAGTAAGACTTTTGTGTGAGTGGAGAAAAAAATTGCATGAGTGAGTAAGATTTTTGCGTGAGTGAGTGTGCGTGAGTCAATTTTTTTTGCGTGAGTTTGCGTGATTTATTTTCTGATCTTATTTCCTTCCGTACCAAAAAAGCAACAAAAAAATTTTAAAATTTGGCGAAATCTTAAGTTTCGTCCCGAAAAATGCAAAAAAAAATGTAAAATTTCACTGAACTTTTAAGTTTTTGAAATTTTTTTTGTATAAATAAAAAGTTTTGTGAGTGTGAGTCAACGTGAGTGTGAGTGAAGCTTGTGTGAGTCACGTGAGTGTGAGTTGTATTAAATTTACTCACGTGATTGTGGGTAGAAAAAATATGCTCGTGAGTGAGTGTGCGTGATTCAAAAATTCGTGTCGTAAGCGTGAGTGAGTGTGAGTCAAAAATTACTCACGCGCCCATCTCTAGTCCAAATTGCTAATTTTTTCAAAATGTTTGTTTTTTTACGTACTTTAAAAAAAAAATCTCAAAAAGTTCTTAAAAGTGGTCTAGTATCGATTTTTAAGTTTTAAAATTTAAATCTCATTTTTGAAAATGTATCTACTCTTTGATTTTTTTGAATTTTTTTTGTGTAAAACTTCTACCGATTCTACAAATTTTTTCCCCAGTAGGATCGCGGGATACTGATTATTACTGTTTTTTTTAAATTTTTTGAAATAATTGTATTGTAATTTTCTAATCTTAAAATTATTTCTACTGCTCCAATGGTGCGTCATAGAGGGGTCATTTCCAAGACCGACCCACATTAATTTTTACGTCTAAACATTTCGAAATAATTTGTATAGGAGCCCGCTTGAGAGATAGAGGGTAGGTGTGTTCAGAGAAAATGTTTGGACTAAAAAAATATTGTGGGTCGGTGATACATTTTATTGCTCTAAGGGCACTCGTAGGGCAGTTAGAGCGGTTGCAGCAAATTATAAAAAATTTCATTTTGTGTGGGAGCCCCTTTAGAAATTGGAGATAGGGTATTAGTTTGTTCCGAAGAAATGTTTAGACGTAAAAATCAATGGGATCGGTCTTGGAAATGACCAGTAGTGGAAATGACCAGTGGAGCAGTAGAAATGATTTTAAGATTAGAAAATTACAATAAATTTTTTTTAAATAGTCGTTATTCCACGATCCTACCGGGCAAAAAATTTGTAGAATCGATAGAAGTTTTACACAAAAAAAATTTCAAAAAAATCAAAGAGTACATACATTTTCAAAAATGAGATTTAAATTTTAAAACTTAAAAATCGCATACTAGAGCACTTTTAAGAATTTTTGTGGATTTTTTTTTTAAAAGTACGTTAAAAAACAAAAATTAAAAAAAAAAAAATTTCCAATTTGGACCATTATTGAAGAAGTTTGAGTAAAGGAACAAACTACCAGTGTTTAAAAATTCGATATCTTTTGAACGGGTCATCAAAAAAATCTGAAAATTTACCACGAAAGAGTTTTCGAAGAGTACTAAAAACTGTCAACAAATTGGAAAAATCTAAAAAAAAAAAATATTCAAAGTCTTCGATTTGACATGGAATGCCCCATATATTAATAAGTACCGAAAAGTAAGTTTATACCAAGGTAGATTTATATAAGGTAATATTTTAGTGACGTAAATGAAAACAATTTTCTTTCAAAATCATTTTAGTCGGCAAAAATGACTTAAATGTTCAGTGCACACATTAACCAATTTAAACGTTTTTTAAGACTTTTAAATTTTAGGAAACAACTAAATTATAAAAAAATATTGAAATTCAAACGAAATTCTTTTATTTTCCACGACAAAAATTAAAAAAAAATTAAAATATTTTTAAGCATAAAAAGTGTAGTGTAAACTCAAGTCATTTATGCCGAACAAAATATTTTTATTTCGTTTTGAAAATTCGTAAATATTATTGTTTTCAAATTTGTCAAAAAACTTACTATGGAGGAAAAGTGAGGTTATTGGATCTTACCTTATATAAATCTACCTTGGTTTATACCATATTCACATTGGCATGTTTAAATTTAAACATGTGTTTCCCCATACATTCAAAACAAAACATCGTTTAATTTTAAACATCTCGAAAACATCTCCAAAACATTTCCAAAACATCTTGGAAACACGAAATAACAACCCTGTGTTAAGTTGTCATCAAAAAAACAGCCGCTGCTAAACGAACCAGAAGAGAAGCGGATGCTTTTTTAAACTACTGGCAATGCGAACACTTTCGTTTAATTTTAAACACAAAAGTTAAACGATGTTTTAAACATTGTATGCGAATATGGTATTATTTATCCTGATATTTTTTAGGGGCTTTTCGGTGGTTTAAAAGAGGGTTGCCACCTAATGAAAAATTATAACCTTTCCAGAAAATCTAAATAAAAGTCGAACCAACAAGAATTTCGCCAAAGCAAAAATACGTGTAAGCTTAAACTTAATAGAGATTATTGTATCTAAAATTGGGGATCGTTTGCATATACTTTTCCATATAAAGTACCTTAACATTGGCAATTTGACAAAAAAAACAAGTTAACAAAGCCTAATTTTACCATATATGATAAAACCTTTTCATCCATATAACATGTTTATTAGGGTGTCCCGTCAAATCTAAACTTTCGAATTTTGTATCGTAATAACTGCCGAATGATGGCCACGAAAGAGCTGATTGTGGAAAAATTTATAAAAAAAAATATAAAAACACGATTTTGTTTCAAAAATGCTGATCTGCGATTTTGATCAACATTTTTGGACCAAAATCGCGTTTTTATATATTTTTAATATTTTGCACATAACATACTTAACATTTTCCAATGTTAAGTACATAAAAAATTAAAAAAAAAATCGGAAATTTTTTAGTTAAGTTTTTTTTCCTACAAGTATTTTTTAAAAAATTTTACTCCAAAACTCAAAAAAATGCCAAACATTTTTGGAAAAAAAAAAAATTATCTCCGGTGATGGGATAAGTAATTTCGAAACAGTTAAGTGATAAGTTCAAATTTTATCTCAGTCAGAGATATTAAAAATTCATAAGATACTAAAAATCTCCTTAGACATAAAAATCCATTTGTACAACTTTAATGTTCCGTTTCACAATTAAGAACAATCTTTTGATATTATATATTTTCTTTGTTTTTTACTTCAAAATATTTCTAAAAGCTATAAGCTTTTCAGTTAAAGGTATCTTTTTAAATCTTGAAGTATTCAGATTTTAATTCTCAAAATTGTCAATTAAATATAGAATCTTGGAAACTAAATTTAAAAAAAAAAATAAATCTGATGACTTACCTGTAAAGTAGCATTATTCAAACGTTTACGCATTTTCATAATTTTAATAATGGCCTCTTGGACACGTAAAATACGTAACTGAACAATTGATTGATTGTCTTCTTGTATAGAACGTTCAGTACTTAATTGTAAGCGGCCAATAAGATTTAACTGTAAAACGAAAATAAGTTTTAAAACCAATCTTTGTTTAAAAAAAAAATAATTTTATATAATAATGCTTAGTTCTTACCTTTCCTCTACGCTGTGATTTGTTATTTTTAACAACGGCAAACTCTTGATTAACATAAAACAAAGTATTTTCGGCAAAATCTTTAGGTGTTGGACAATTTGGTTCCATTAGTAAAATTTGTTTTTTCAATTTAGGAAATTGTACTAATGACCATAAAGTGCGTCTTAATTCAGGATCTTAAATAAAAAGAATAAAAAAACTTTAAAACAAATTTTCCTTTAAAGTTTTTCAAAGATATCAAATATTACCCGGTAACTCTGTTGCTAATCTTAAATTTTCATATGATATCTTATCAAGTTGCCTTTGATTCCAGGCAAATAGTACGGCCATTTGAAATGTTGTGACATCAAGATCATACCGACCAAAATTATTAACAAATGTTATTGTGCCGTTGCTCATATGATGATACCATTGTAGTTTACGGCCGGAATGTTTTTTCTTATAGAATTCTTCAACATCGGGTATATAGTCTTCCAGTTCGAGAGGCAAGCTAACCGAAACACGTTCGGAACAACGAGCCCATGCACCAGCATTAAGAATTTTAATATTAATTGCATCATGACGACCAGTTGAATTACGAAATTGAGTATTTAAATCTTCACTGACCTGGGGAAATTTAAATTAAGGTTTCTTTTTTTGTTGCAAAAATTTAAAAATTATCTTACTTTAATGTCTTGGAACATACGAGCTAAACGGTTAACATAGTCGGCTGGCATACCAACTTCACGTAGCCATTCAACAATATCTTCTTCTTTTTCACTATCAGCACTAGTACCTAATATAAGTCTGGGAAAGAAAGGACATTTTTTGATAAAATTTTAACTAAAAAATAAAAAGTTGTAGGTTTATTCTAGCTCGAGGTCATTATTCTTTACTAATTACACCATGATATTCTTATAGAAAAATAAAAAATAAATTAATATTTTTCTGTTTTAAATTTATGAATCGCACAAAAAATGGTTTTAAAACATAAAAAATTAAACGCGTAAATCCTGCCACCCACCGGAGAGGGTGGTACCATGTCCACAGGGTACTAATGCGGGAGTTTGTAATCCCTAAGCCCGGCCAAAGGCTTGTTACTCAGAACAACTTTCAAGGCAACAAGAAAAATTAATCGCACAAAGGCTGAACATATAAAATAAAAAAAAAGTAAAAAAAAAACTTTTAAAAAGTTAATGCTTCAGTATTTTTCGCAAATGAAAGCTTGGAATTTTGTCTGCAGCCCTATGTAGACAAAATAAATGTTAACATAAACTTTTAAAAATCAGTTTTTATCGCTATACGGGTTAATTATACTATGTTATTTTGGACCTTATCGGAGAGATATATATTTAACCTTTCTGACGATACCATATACGTATTGATCCGATTAGTAGTTTGTCAAACGAGTCTGTATGTTACTACAAATCCATTCAAAAAAAGTTTAATTTTGACCCTTAACATCTCGGTAAGTTTAAGAGTTAGAGCACCTTTATTTTTGCAAATGAAAGCTCGAAATCTTGTCTACAACCCTTAATAGACAAAACAAATGAAATGTTCGGCTGTGCCGAAAATTTAAACCCTCCAATATGTAAAAAAAAAAAAAAAAATCAGGGGCGTTTTCGTGTTAGGAGGGGGGGGGGGGGTTGAAAGGAGTCATTTGGTACACTTTTTTCTCGGGGTAAATGTTTACAAGTTCATTTATTATCCTTCTTGCAATAAAATAATAGGGTTTTACCATTATTTAAATAAATTTTTATATCCACGCCTACTAAAGAGGGTAGGCAAAACAAATAACGAAATTTCCTTATCCCCTGGATCCAACTGAAAAATGTCAAACTTCTTTTGACAAAATAAAGTTTCATTTGCTTAATAAAAGTATAAAAAAACCTTGTAAAAAATTGAGTTTTTTATAGGTTGGTTAGTTCTTTAAGGGGGAACTTTTTCCCTCGTGATCCGACATATTCGTGCCAAATTTTAGGAGTCTATCTCTTTTATTTTTGACTATACAGACGGACGGACAGACGGACATCGCTAGAATGTCTTAGAATCTATCACTGATGAATAATATATATGGGGCATTCCATGTCAAATCGGACACTTTGAATAATTTTTTCTTTTTAGATTTTTCCAATTTGTTGACAGTTTTTAGTACCCTTCGAAAAGATATCGAATTTTTAAAAATTGGTAGTTTGTTCCTTTACTCAAACTTCTTTTACTTATAACTTCTTCAATAACGGTCCAAATTGAATTTATTTTTGTTTCAAAATTTTTGTTTTTTTACGTACTTAAAAAAAAAAAAATCCAAAAAAATCTTAAAAGTGCTCTAGTATGCGATTTTTAAGTTTTAAAATTTCAATCTTTTGAAAATGTATGTACTCTTTGATTTTTTTGAAATTTTTTTGTGTAAAACTTCTATTGATTCTACAAATTTTTTGCCCAGTAGGATCGTTGAACAAATTTTATTGTAATTTTCCAATCTTAAAATCATTTCTACTGCTCCAATGGTGCGTCATAGGGGGGGGGGGGGGGGGGTCATTTCCAAGACCGACCCCCATTAATTTTTACGTCTAAACATTTCTTCGGAACAAACTAATACCCTATCTCTAATTTCTAAGGGGGCTCCCACACAACATGACATTTTTAAAATTTGCAACAACCGCTCTAACTGCCCTAATACTGCCCTTAGAGCAACAAAATGTATGACCGACCCACAATATTTTTTTATTCCAAACATTTTCTCTGAACACACCTACCCTCTATCTTTAACTGTTAAGGCGGTCCCCATAAATTTTTTTTATTTTTTGTAAATTTGCTTTATTTAAACAGCTTCTACCCGTCCAATGGTGCATCCGAGAGGGGACATAAGTGAGACCGACCCCCATTAATTTTTACCCTACAACATTTTTTTAAAACAAACTTACGCCCTATCTCCACTCCCCAAGCAGGCTGCTCCCATACAAATTACAGTTGGAGCAAATTTTATAAAAATGTAATTTTGAATGGAAGCCCACTTAGGGAGTGGAGATAGGGCGTAGGTATGTTTTAGATAAATGTTGAAGGGTAAAAGTTAATGGGGGTCGGTCTCACTAATGACCCCTCTCGGACGCACCATTGGACCGGTAGAGCTGATTAAATAAAACAAATTTACAAAAAAAAAAAAAAAATGTATGGGAACCACCTTAATAGTTTAAGATAGAGGGTAGGTGTGTTCAGAAAAAATGTTTGGACTAAAAAAATATTGTGGGCCTGTCATACATTTTATTGCTCTAAGGCAATGGTTCCCAACCTTTTTTGGACCATGCCACACTTTTAAGTTAAAAAAACCAAAATGTCCCCCCAACACTCAAGAAAAATGTGTAAATTTTTCAAATTTGTTTTAAAATGCAAAATGTACTTGTAGTTAAGCAAACTTTTTGTTAAAATTATCTTTTAAACAAAGTTTTTAGCAAAAGTTTTCAACTACCAACAAAATAATTTAACTAAAATAATTTTTTTTTAGTTTTTTAACAAAAAAAATTTTAACAATTTGCTCGTTGCCCCCCTGAAGCATTCAAATTGCCCCCCAGTGGGGCGAGAATCAAAGGTTGGGAACCATTGCTCTAAGGGCACTCGTAGGGCAGTTAGAGCGGTTGCAGCAAATTTTAAAAATGTCATTTTGTGTTGTAGCCCCCTTAGAAATTGGAGTTAGGGTATTAGTTTGTTCCGAAGGAATGTTTAAGACGTAAAAATTAATGGGGGTCCGTCTTAGAAATGCCCCTCTATGACGCACTATTTGAGCAGTAGAAATGATTTTAAGATTGGAAAACTACAATAAATTTTTTTCAAAAAATTTAAAAAAATAGTAATAATCGTTATCCCATGATGCTACTTGGCAAAAAATTTGTAGAATCGATAGAAGTTTTACACAAAAAATTGCAAAAAAAATCAAAGAGTACCCAAGTAGAAATTCATGACGGTTATAAAAAAAAAGCGTTTTTAAAGCACTCCAAAGTAGAAACTCATGACGGTAATAAAAAAATAGCATTTTTAAAGCACTTCGAAGTGAAAATTCATGACGGTAAAAAAAAAAGTCATGACTTATCAAAAATAAAGCATTTTTAAAGCATTATTTCATAACGCTTTATGAACGTTTTGAAAAAGCTTTTTGAGATTACTTTTTCGCCAAATTTATGTTGGTTTATGAATACAATTTTTTTTACAACATTTTTTTACACTACTTTTTAAATATGGTTTACGACGACCAAAAAGCCGACATTAAAAGCGAATTAACTCTAGACGACCCCATAACAGATTTAGTTAAGTTTGAGGAGTTTGACAACAAGGTTAAAACTGATCAGCAATTTTGCAATTCACTGGTATGTATTTTTCTATACTTACATTTGAATCAAAATTACTAATTTTTATTTTGTTATTCAGCGTGACCTGATGCGGTTAAAATGTAAGGCCTACTCATTATATGAGGCATACATGGGACTATTTAAATAAATGGACTAATTAATTTACGATTTCATTGACATTATATTGAAACTAATGCCAATGAAATTTTTAGCATTAGCATTGTTTCAATCAATGCCAATGCCTGTTAAGGAATTAGTAGCATTAGTAATGCCAATTATGAAAAATTTCATTGGCATTAATAAATGTCTTAATGAAAACAAAGCATTAGCAATATTAAAAGTCGTATTTCCGTCAACCAGTTGTGAAAATTTTTTTTTGGTTAAAACTTAAAAGCTATAGATCTGTTTGTTTACCCAAATTTCTTACTTTTACTACAACTGGAAAGTTTTGTTTACTTTTTGTATTACAAATTTCCAGCTTTATTACAAGTAGTAAAAATAAGATGATTGTAGTTAGGTAAACGAACAGGCATAATATCTCGAAAACTAAGTTAGATAGAGCAAAATGGAGGGCATTTTTGGTTCTTAGAATCTCCATAGTTTCGCCGGTCCTCTTCACATGTGTGGACCCTAATAGGTCAAAATTTAGAATCTAAAAAATTGGCAGTCCCGAAAGTTTAAAAATTCACATACCTTTAGCATTATCTTGCTTATTTTTCCAGGTACTGCAATTTAGGGGCCCAATAGGGTCTTGAGAATTTTAGAAACTGAATAACTAAAAAACTATTGCTCTGAAGGTTTTCTAGTATTGGCAGACGAGTTCTAGAAACCAAGAGCTACAAAAAAATGCTTTTGGACTTTTTGTTGTGTCACCAATATTTACCGAGACATAAACATTTTAAAATTTTCCGGAATTCCAAATTTTTTGGATTCAAAGTTGGCACCCATTGGGGTTAACATATGTGAAGAGGACCCGCGAAAGTATGGAGATTTAAAGAACCAAAAATGCCCTCCATTTTGCCCTATCTGGCTTAGTTATCGATATATCGCCATTTTTAGTTTTTAAAAAAAATATATATTTATTGTAAAAAAATGCTTTTTTTTATCAATTGTAAATAGTTTTTTAGGCATTTGTGCCGTTTCATTGGCATTAGTACAAATAATGCCAATGCAAAAAAAATTTCATTGGCAATAAATTTTAATGTTTTTTTTTTTGGCACTAATGCCAATGAAAATTCAATGCCAATTAAAAATTCCCATGTATGATATAAGGCCATTGGAAGTATCCTTTCCGTTATAATGTCCCCAGGCTTACAGCAAATGTTTAGCGGCGTTTGAAAACCGACTAAAGGAGTTTCGAAAAAATTTTTTGGCACCATTAAAGTTTTTAATGAATTGAAAGGTAATATTATGCTGGCCAACAATCAACCTAATTTCGTCCCTTCGCGTGATATATTTAAAGTAAAATTTATGTTAATAGAAACTTTTCAATTTTTTTTTATATTTGTGAAGTTTGCCTTACCGCGAAAGCATCAAATTAAGCGAATTTCTAGATCTTTTCAAAAGATTTAAAAAAAAAACACATCGCAGTTTTCGTCAGATCAGAAATGCTTTATACCTATTATATTAATAAACTCATTTTGTTTTCCCGTTGCAGAACACCTTTTTTTTTTTTTTTTTTTTTTTTTTTTTTTTTTTTTTTTTACGAACGGTTTCACCTCACACTTACCCGCCCCAACCGACCGAGAGGGCTCGTTCCCATGACGGGGGAACACGTACACACCATGGTCCGAACCATAGCGGATTAGGCTGGATAAGTAAGGATAGTAATAAACCAACTACAAACTCTTAGTCATCAGTCGGTTTATTGTATGGACACTAAATACATTTATATATTTATAAGTTACTACAACTACAAAATTCCTACAGATAATTTAGTATTAATAATCCTAAATTAACTATAAACGTTCAAAGAAATTAAAATAATCATCGTCACGCAATCTATTCAAATATGTCAAAATAGTTGATTTCACAAGAGCATAATTCTCCGAAAAGTCAACAAACCTGTATAACGAGTTAAAATCAGTACACATCCTACGAATAGGATCTGCACACGCATAATTCGTGCGACAAATATCAATATAAAGAAAGCTGTAATATCTAGTAGGCCGAAAAGGGACGTTAAAAAACAACTTCCCAACAAGAAATTCAGAATCAACTTCGCCCTTAATAATCTTCAAAATAAACACAGTATTTAACATAATACGTCTACTCTTCAGAGTAGGAAGTTTTATCAACGCCAATCTTGCATTATATGATGGAAGATTGCTATAGTCCGGACCCCAGTTGAGGTTCCTAAGACAAAAAAGTAAAAATTGTTTCTGTACGGATTCAATCATATCACTATGAACTGCATAATATGGATCCCAAACAATACAACCAAATTCCAAAATTGGTCTTACCAATGAAGTAAATAATTGCCTCGTTATATAGGGGTCAGAAAATTCCTTCGCCCAGCGTTTCATGAATCCAAGAACACCATAGGCCTTATTTACCATAGTCTCCACATGCGCATTAAAAGTCAACTTTCTATCTAAAAGAATACCAAGATCCAAAATAGAATCAACCGATTCCAAAATTGAACCATTTAATAAGTACTGAGAAGTCAAAAACTTCGACCTAGCAAATGTCATGTGCTTACACTTTTTCAAGTTCAGCTCCATGAGATTACAATCGCACCAATTGTAAAATCTATTCAAGTCATGCTGCAGCAATACCTGTCCAACAGGAGAACTGTAAGACAGAAAAAGCTTAACATCATCAGCAAACATCAAAATATTAGAATGAATAATAGAAGATGGGAGATCATTTATAAACAACAAGAATAGGATAGGACCGAGATGACTGCCCTGTGGGACACCAGAAGCAACACTTATAAATCTAGAATGTGTCTGCCTAAAAAGAACGCATTGCTCACGATTTCTCAAATATGAAGATAACCATTTCAATACGATACCATTAAATCCAATTACACTCAACTTATATAGCAAAAGATTATGGTTGACCTTACCTTCTTCTACAATTTGAAAATGAGTCCGACAAGTCTATCGTGACCAAAACAAGCCGCTGGCTAGCGGCAGCAGAAGAGAGAATAACTAAACGAAATTCTATTTAGTTTTTGGTATAAAGAAACAGTTATTTTTTATAAAAAAATAATATATTTATCTTTTCTTAAAACAACAAAAATTAAAACAAAAATAAACTTTCATTTGGTTTTTAAATTGATGGAAAGTTACTTTAGGTTTTGTATCTGAAATGCTTGTAAATTGCTTTTTTTTTGCATATAAAGCACTTTAAAACTGCTTTACATACCGTTTCAAAAGTGATACATTTTTGGTTTTTGCAATGCTTTAAAAGCGCTATAACGAAGCGTTTTAAAATCATTATTACAAATGTCTTTAAAAACGCTTCAAATAAACCGTCTAACGGTGTTATCATTAGGACAGTCTGAAAGCGCTCTGATGATGGTTTTCAGTATGGTCTGAGAGCATTCGTACTACCATACAAAGCGCTTTTAAAGCGTTTTAACGGTTGTATTTTTCTACCTGGGTACATACATTTTCAAAAATGAGATTTAAATGTTAAAACTTAAAAATCGCATACTAGAGCACTTTTAAGACTTTTTTTATTTTTTTTAAAGTACGTAAAAAAACAAAAAATTTGAAATAAAAAAATTTTGCAATTTGGACCATTATTGAAGAAGTTATGAGTTAAAGTAGTTTGAGTAAAGAAACAAACTACCAATTTTTACAAATTCGATACCTTTTGAACGGGTCATTAAAAAAATCTGAAAATTTAACACGAAGGAGTTTTCGAAGGGTACTAAAAACTGTCAACAAATTGGGAAAATCTAAAAAAAAATAATTCAAAGTGTCCGATTTGACATGGAATGCCCCATATACATTATGGGGTCCCCGACAGATATTTCCATGCGTTACACACGGAATGATAAAGTGAGTATACCCCTATACTGTGGTTGGAGGGTATAAAAAAAAATTATATAAGTTAGATTTTGAGATATTAACCATATTGTAAAAAAAGTGTAGTTAGATTTTTGTAAAACAAGTTTTTGTTTCTTAACGGGTTAATTAAACTTTGTCATGTTAAACATAGTTAGAAAGTTCTTGAGCTAACCTTTCCAATGATATCATACATGTATTGATTGGATAATTAATTTTTGAGATGTCTATGAAAAACCACTTTAAATTTAAACCTCACCCTTTCTCAAACGGGTTACGTCCCCTCGAGTTTCAACACCCTATTCGACTTTTTAGAGGTCAAAGTTCAATGTCATATATTTTTTTTATTGAATTTTAAGCAAGTTCGGTATTCTTAATGAGTTTTTGGGGAAACGTTTGTTCCCCTGCTTCAGTTTTGCCCTTTGGAAACTTAACCTGCCTAGGAACATAAGACATATTCGTGTCAAACTTCAGAACTGCATTGTGTTAACTCAGACAGGAGGATGAACATTCACACAATGTCTTAGAATTAATAATGGATCGATAATATACTTTACAAGGCCCTAGACCGATATTTCGATGAGTTCAACACAAAATGACAAAGTGAGTAGTGCATTGTGTTAACTACAAGCAGGCGGACGGACATTCATACAAGGTCTTAGACCGATATTTCGATGCGTTTACTCAAAATGACAAAGTGTGTATATTGTAATTGGGGGTTAAAAATCTGAAAATGTTATAAGTTTTATTTAAAAAAACTCTCATACATACCTTCTTGTTAAATGTACTTTATGATAACGCATAAAAACATCCTTATTGTTGACATATTTTAAAACCAACAATACATCCCTTAAACGTGCATCAATTTGTTCACTAGTCAAACGTTTACTCAATGGTGTACGTCTCAGCAGCATGTCACAATAGTTGGCCAACAATTCAGGACATTTACTCTCCGGAGCGGTATACTTAACACCACGATTTTGTATACCCGTTGGCAATTCCAATTTAAAGACACTCGTGTCGTTAACCACCGTTTTAAATGCTTTATCACGTGCCGTTAGGAAGCGAGGATCATCGTTAAAAGCATTTTTGACAAGAGTACTGAATTTTGTAAATAGCTCCAATAAACGTTCAACATATTTTTCCGAATCTTGGGTAATGATTTCAGAAGCTGATAGCATATCAGCAAGACCAGCCGAAACAATATGAGTTTCTAGATCACGTAACATGGGGTCCACACCATTTGGAACACGATCTAACAAACGGAACATAAGATTTAGACGATCAGTTTCGTAATCTTTAATAAGAGGAGCACATTCGGCTATTATAGTATTCATGTGATCGCCTACAAGGACTTTAACACAAGTTTGTGCCAATACGGCATAGCTACTGGGTTCTAAATAACGTTTAGCACGGGATTCTTCTTCTTTTAACTTGGAATCGGCATATTTCATAAAGGCCAATACACCATTTGCCTGTTGTTGTTCTGTAGCCTTAAGACGATAAAATGAAGCGGTTGCCTTCAAATAAGCTGCCTCAAAGTTTTCACGATAGATTTGTAATTTATCCTCCATATTGGAGCAGAGATTAACATAACTTTCCCGGACTCCAATAACCAATTGGGCATCATAGGCATCGCCGTTACGCTCGGCATGAACAATTTTCATAGCTGATTCCTGAAGACGATCTTTGATATCCTTAAAAATGTGTTCATTCCAAGAATCCAACATTAATTTCCGAACAATACTATCGTCGGTGGGATTCTTTTTGTTATTATTGTTGTTGTTGTTATTATTTGACGACGATGCCGCGGCAGCGGCAGCCGATGATGTTGAAGCGGCAGCGGCTGAGGAACTTGAGGCGGAAGTTGAAGAACAGCCAGAGGAGGAGGGTTGTTTTAATTGAAACCAATGTTCCAATTGGCGAAAAGGCAAAGGCAGGTAACTGGACTGGGTAAAAAATTTACGCCATTCAATTATGTAGGTGGTTAGCAAAGCATGTTCGCCCCTTTGTGATTGTACCTTACGTTGGGCATGGGCTATAAACTCGACCACATCATTGCGTAGACAATCATAAATTTTCGCTGCTCCCTTTTCATCCCACAAACATACCAAATGGACGCCATAAAATAAATCCTGCCATTCTACCTGTGATACTGTTTCTTGTTTCAATAACTTTAAAACTATAATACGCATATCAGGCCATACTTCCTCAAAGGATCTTTGTCCTTTTCCCTAAGTACAGCAATAAAATATTGAAAAAAAAAAAAATAGACGGCAAAAAGAAAATGCATTTTGCAATAAGTTTGGAATTTTCAAGGTTTCTTTAGCATTATAATTTTGCAGTTTTCTTACCTTTAACATGTTTTTCTTAAAATTTTATTTTTGCACAATTAGTTTGTATGCATTTGATTTGTTTTATATATAATTAAATTTATTTGTTGTATTGTTTTAATAATGCTGACATTTACTTTCGTTTTATTGCAAATATTCCGGTTTTATTCTATTTTTACTGGTGTATTTATTAATTGTTGATAATTTTTATAATTCTTTCGTATTGTTTTTAATTACAATTTTTTTGTTAAAATTCTTTATAAAATTTTGCAGAATATAAAGAAAAAGAATATTTTTCAGATTGCTTGCGAATGTGCAAAAAAGTTCTAATTTTCGCCGCTATTTTTTTTATTTTTTCTTTTTTCGACTTCGTTTTTTGTTTGTTTTATGTTTGACATGTAGACATGATTTTGACATTTGATGTAATTTTACATGTCTTTATTGTTATTTTTTACACATCGTGTAGAAAATGTAAATTGTAATGAAATACCGTTAAATATGAAACCGTTAAATAAAAAAATACTTAGGCCTTTATTCATAATACTTAAAGTACTTTTATTTGACAAATATTCATGCAATAACAGTCAAATAAACCTACATTAGATTTAATTTACTCATTATGAATAGCCCAGTTAAAAATCATAATTGATTTTGAAAAGATGCTATTATTAATTAAACTGCAGTTTAAGGAGCACACAAAAATAAAAAACAATTAAGAAATTAAGAATTAGGCAAATAATAGTCGGTTAAGACCGACCATATGATAACCTTTGCCAGTGTTTTCCGGATAATGGGCCCAAGTCTAGCTCGAGGTCATTTTTCTTTACTAATTAAAACCATGATACTCCTGTAGAACAATTTGGTTTTAATGAGACCTTTTTTATTTCAGAATCTGGGACTTTTCCTACACGAAAAATGTTTCAGAATCTGAAATTTTTTCTATACAAAAAACATCTCAGAATTTGCGACTATTTTAACACGAACAAGTAAAAAAGTTAAATTGGGCCTTGCCGAATGTAGTGATACCCTCCACAATTTCAAAAATATTATTGCAAAAAACTTTATTTAAAAGGAAATTACTTTTGAAAAAAAAAAATTTTTTTGAAAAAAAAATTTCCGCGAAAAAAAATTTTGGTAAAAAAAAAGATTATTTCAAAAAGATTATTGCAAAAAACTTTATTTAAAAGAAAATTACATTTGAATTTTTTTTTTTTTTTTAATTTCCGCGAAAAAAAAAATTTGGTAGAAAAATCCGCGATTTTTTTCTTTTTTTGTCAAAAAAATATGTTTGTACTTGTTTAAATACCATTTGGTGTTCAATTATGTTCACATATGTCAACCAGAAGCCGAATTAAAGCATTTTGTATTTTTAGGTTATGTTGAATGTACTGAAATTTTTGAGGTGTGCTTACATTTTCGTTCATAACTTTTGAACCGCTGAACCGATATCGCTCAAATTCAATACTAAACTTCTAGGGAGAACTTCCAATAAATATGTTAAGTTTCAGTCATCTCTGTACAATATTTTGTCCGTGATAGCATTTTCCACAGACAGACGGACATCGCTAGAATGTCTTAAAATCAATCGGGCATCATGAATACCCAGTCAGAAAAATACAATCGGGTCAGTGTCGGCAAAGCGTTGGCGACAGTGGCCCAAACGCTGGCATAACGTCGGCTATACAAATTTACAACGTCTCCCCAACGACTAAATGATAACGTCGGAGTACGGTCTGGCGACGCTATTTTCTGACGTCGGCAAGGCGTTGGATTTATACATTTTACAGTGACGTGCCAACGTCATAAAATAACGTCAGAGGATGGTTTTTCGACACTTTTGTACATCTAAAGAAAATAATATATGTATGAGCAAATATTTTCCAAGACGGTAAAATAACTTTTATACTCATCTGGACTTTTTGTGGGTTTTCTTTGTTTTTAACCATTTCATGTATTTTTTAATTTGACAGAAAAATTTTTAATTTCGACCGAAAAACTTCAAAAGAAAAAATGTGGCAGTGAAAAAAAGTACTGTGGTAACTATTTTGTACGCCTTTTTTTAATAACAGAGTTGCATTTTTTAAAAATTGATGTAATATTTATTGTTTCTTTACAATACAGCAGCAGGAAACTGCTGCACCAAAAAAAAACAGCAAAACCAAAAGTTTTTGGTATTGGTATAAAAGAGAGCAGAATTTAAGACAAGAAAAAAACATTGAAATTCGATATTAAATTCAAAACATTGATTTGAAAATAAATTATTTAACATTTTATTTAAAACTAGCTGGACCCGGTCCGTGCTGCTGGGCCAGCTAGTAGCCTTTAGTTCCACTCTCGGTAAGCATTATCTATAGAGAAATCTCAACAAAATCGGTTCAGACATTTTTGCGTGATTGCGAAACGGGCAGACGTAACGCTAAGTATGTACAAAGCAGATTAGTCATTATAGGCATCATTATCGAATCGTGGATTAATATTGCCTAAAGTTCCAAGTTTCGTCCTCGGTTAGTACTATAAGTGCTGCAAATTTAATTGAAATCGGTTTAGCACTTTTTGTGTGATTGCGGAAGAGGAAGAAATTACTTGTTATTTAATAAAAAAGAAGTGCAATTTTTATACTCCTTTGCAAATCGCCCTATTATATGACCTTTTTGTGTGATTGCGGAAGAGGAAGAAATTAATTTTTATTTAATAAAAAAATAAGTGCCATTTTTATACCCCTTTGCGAATCGCCCTATTATATGACCTACATTTCTCGCTCGGTTAGTGCTATCTTAGTGACAGATTCGGCTTATAGCCTATTCACATCTAGCTAAAATATTGTAGATTTTAGCTGAAATCTGACTTAAAAATCTATGCCGTTTACATATACATTTTTTGACGTTAAGCGAGATTTTGTTTTAGCAACCCTGTTTATTTTTGTAAACAAAAAAAAAAACTCAATCGGAATTATTCCAAAACAGCATTTATCTTCGACCGGAAGATGGAATTTTTTGTTTAAAGAGAGTATACAATGACAAAAACACCAAGAAACCTCTATTTGTCCAGAGATGCTTTGTTGATATCAAGATTTCTTAACCTTTTGGTCGGTGAAGGGCCGACATCATGGAAAGCGGATAGCACATTTCTTCTATGGCTCTAAATAAAATTCAATAATACCCATTATAACTATCAATAAAAACACGTTTGTTTTATATCTGCCATTGTTTTAGTTAAGTTTTTTGATATATTAAAAATAAATTTTTTACTAATATTTGTAATATAACAACCCTGCTTTTCATATCCCATAGTTAAATAGACTTGACACAGACATTATTATTTTTTAGTATCAAATTGGTGATATTGGAATGTTTCTAAACTTAAAACGCTGTTAAATATACGTTTGTATATAGATGTTAACGTTTTTAATTTTATTTTCTTAGTTGTCCACAAATTTTGGTAAAAATATAAAAAAATATGGCCGTGCTGCCAATACATCAACACTGTGACGTGTCTGGGTTTTCTGTGAGCTATCGAAATGTTGTTAAATCTCCTAAAAGTTATCGAAAATTTATGAGATTTTAGTAAAATCTCATTACGAACGAGAATTTACTTTATATGGGGAATCTCATTAAAATCTCATAAAATAACAGAGATTTTAATCAAAATCTCGTTTAAACGAGATTTTGCTCAGGTGTGAATTGCCTATTAGCCGTTTTTGCGTGATTGCAAAACACGCAGACATAATTTTTAATTAAATTCGGAGTTTTTCCTTGTCTGGAGTTTATATTATCCTAAGGGGTGGTATTTTTTATTATAATTTTTAATTTTCTTTAGACTGCTGTTAATTTTTTTAACAAAACAAAGACTTTTTTATTTAAAACTAAAAAATCAATAAACTTGAAAATGGTTGTAAATTTAGTAAATACAGTGCTGCCGCAGCACTGCAGGAGTGGTGCTGACGCAACACGGATGATACAAAACAACAGTGTTGGAGCAACGCTATATTTTTGTAACTGTCGGCAATTTCTGACTGGGTATAAATACTTTATGGGGTCCCAGACCGATATTTCGATGAGTTACAAACGGAATGACAAACTTATATATACCCTCAATCACTGACTTTTTTTATAGGAAAAACGTCTCAGCATCTGAGACTTCTTCAATACGAAAAATGTTTCAGAATCTGAGACTAGATCTTTACGAAAAGTGGCTCAGAATCTGAGCATTTTTCTATAAAAAAAAATGTCTCAGAATCTGAAACTTTTAACATGTCTCAGAACCTAAGAATTTTTCTATAGAGTTTGAGAGTTTTTCTATAGAAAAAGGTCTCAGAATCTGAACATTTTTCTATACAAAAAATGTCTCAGAATCTAAGAATTTTCCAATGAAAAAATTTGAGAATTTTTCTATAGAAAATATGTCTCAAAATCTGAGTAATTTTCTATAAGAAAAAGGACTCAGAATTTGATTATTTTTGTATAGAAAAAATGACTCAGAATCTGAGAATTTTGACTCAGAATCTGAGAAATTTTCTATGCCCCTTGTAGAGCCAATTGTATTTCGATAACTTCACACAAAAATTTTGAATTTATCGAAATTATTGTTGAAAAGTTCCAAAACAAGCAAACATGCTTTGCCATCACTAACTGTTAATTAAACACAGTTCCATTTGCTGCTGCTGACATTTTCAAACGTCATTTATGTTTTTGCTTTCACCTTCTGTTTCTCGTCTTATTTTTTTCATTGCATTGTTGGTATTTTTTTGTAAGGTTTTAATTTTGTGTGTGAATATATTTTTCATTTCCATTGATAATTCTTCCGTGTTGAAATTTTCTTAATTATAATATTTTATTCTATTCAAAGCACAAATTACGAAAACGTCTTGAAAAATTACATACATCTTACAAAAGCCAATTGTTTTTCATTTTGACGGTGGGAAATATTGATGCAAGATAAAATTTGAACGAAAAAAAAAATAAAAATTTCAATAGACAAAAAGTTAAAGTTAATGTAAAATGACCATGGGTGAGATGCCAACACCGTCACTTATCTTGCCCGTAATATTGAGGCCCATATTTGCACAGGTAAGTTGGGGGAACAAAAAACAAAATTTTATCAAAATTAAAAGTGAAAATAAAAATTTAAAAAAAAAAAAAAAAATGGGTCACGTTTCAAGTTAAAATTAAAGTTGTATTTATTTTGGCTTTATTGTAGTTGGAAAGACGTGATGTGGGAGCTGCCCAATCATTAAGATCGGCCATATTAAAAACTGAACAAAATAATCCCGGATTTTGTTATGATCTTATAATGTCAATCATACGAAAAGCTGAACTTAATGTCAATCTTAATGAATCTGTATTAAGATTACAGGGAAATTTACCAGAATCTGATTGTAAGTTTTCAAAGATTACAACACATGTGTTTTTAAAAACGTTTGAGCTTGATTGGGTTTCTTTTTTTTATTATTTATTTTTGTTGTAGTAAATGAATATCGACTGACACGCACTGAAGAACCATTCCAAGAACTTAATCGGAAATCGGTAGCACTTAAGGTTATTTTAAGTCGTATACCCGATGAAATTCAGGATCGTAAAACATTTTTGGAAACTATAAAGTAAGTTGAACACAGATTTCAGAATCTGATAACTTTTTATATTAAAAATTTTTCAGAATTTTTCTACCGGGAGAAATGTCTCAGAATCTGAGAATTTTTCTATAGAAACAATGTCTCAGAATCTGAGAATTTTTCTATAGAAACTTTTTTTGAGAATTTTTCTATAGACAAATTGTCTTAGAATCTGAGAATTTTTCTATAGAAAAAAATGTCTCAGAATTTTTCTATAGAAAAAATGTCTCAGAATCTGAGAATTTTTACATAAAAAAATGTTCCAGAATCTGAGAATTTTTCTATAGAAAAATGTCTCCGAATCTGAGAATTTTTCTATAGAAAAAATGTCTCAGAATCTTAGAATTTTTCTATATAAAAAATGTTTCAGAATCTGAGAATTTTTCTATAGAAAAAATGTCTCAGAATCTGAGAATTTTTTTGTAGAAAAAATGTCTCAGAATCTGAGATTTTTTTTATAGAAAAAATGTCTCAGAATCTGAAATTTGTTTTTTATAGAAAAAATGTCTCAGAATCTGAGAATTTTTCTTTAGAAAAAATGTCTCAGTATCTGAGAACTTTTCTATAGAAAAAATGTCTCAGAATCTGAAATTTTTCTGTAGAAAAAATATCTCGGAATCTGAGAATTTTTATATAGAAAAAATGTCTTAGAATCTGAGAATTTTTCTATAGAATCTGAGAATTTTTCTACAGAAAAAATGTCTCAAATCTGAGATTTTTTCTATAGAAAAAAAGTCTCAGAATCTGATAATTTTTCTAGAGAAAAAGTGTCTCAGAATCTGAGAATTTTTCTATAGAAAAAATGTCTCAGAATCTGAGAATATTTCTTTAGAAAAAATGTCTCAGAATCTGAAAATTTTTCTATAGAAAAAATTTCTAAGAATCTGAGAATTTTTATATAGAAAAAATGTCCCAGAATCTGAGAATTTTTCTATAGAAAAAATGTTTCAGAATCTGAGAATTTTTCTATACAAAAAATGTCTCAGAATCTGAGAATTTTTCTATAGAAAAAATGTCTCAGAATCTGAGAATTTTTCTATAGAAAAAATGTCTCAGAATCTGAGAATTTTTCTATAGAAAAAATGTCTCAGAATCTGAGAATTTTTCTACAGAAAAAATGTCTCAAATCTGAGAATTTTTCTATAGAAAATATGTCTCAAATCTGAGAATTTTTCTTTAGAAAAATTGTCTCAGAATCTGAGAATTTTTCTATAGAAAAAATTTCTAAGAATCTGAGAATTTTTTTATAGAAAAAATGTCTCAGAATCTGAGATTTTTTTTATATAAAAAAATGTCTCAGAATCTGAGAATTTTTCTATAGAAAAAATTTCTCGGAATCTAAGATTTTTTCTATAGAAAAAATGTCTCAGAATCTGAAAATTTTTCTATAGAAAAAATGTCTCAGAATCTGAGAATTTTTCTATAGAAAAAATGTCTCAGAATCTGAAAATTTTTCTATAGAAAAAATGTCTCAGAATCTGAGAATTTTTCTATAGAAAAAATGTCTCAGAATCTGAGAATTTTTCTATAGAAAAAATGTCTCAGAATCTGAGAATTTTTCTATAGAAAAAATGTCTCAGAATCTGAGAATTTTTCTATAGAAAAAATGTCTCAGAATCTGAGAATTTTTCTATAGAAAAAATGTCTCAGAATCTGAGAATTTTTCTATAGAAAAAATGTCTCAGAATCTGAGAATTTTTCTATAGAAAAAATGTCTCAGAATCTGAGAATTTTTCTATAGAAAAAATGTCTCAGAATCTGAGAATTTTTCTATAGAAAAAATGTCTCAGAATCTGAGAATTTTTCTATAGAAAAAATGTCTCAGAATCTGAGAATTTTTCTATAAAAAAAATGTCTCAGAATCTGAGAATTTTTCTATAGAAAAAATGTCTCAGAATCTGAGAATTTTTCTATAGAAAAAATGTCTCAGAATCTGAGAATTTTTCTATAGAAAAAATGTATCAGAATCTGAGAATTTTTCTTGAGAAAATTGTCCCAGAATCTTAGAATTTTTCTATAAAAAAAGTATCTCAAAATCTGAAAGTTTTTCTATAGAATCTAAGAATTTTTCTGTATAGGAAAAATGTCTTAGAATTTGAGAATTTTTCTGAATATAATGTTTTTAAAGTATTTTATCTTATTTTTTTATTTAATTTCAATTTTCCAGAGAAATTGCCAGCGCCATTAAAAAACTTTTGGATGTTGTTAACGAAATTGGTAATTTTATACCCGGTGTAACTGGCAAACAAGCAGTGGAACAACGTAAAAAGGAATTTGTTAAATACTCGAAAAAGTTCAGTACAACACTTAAGGAGTACTTTAAAGAAGGACAGTAAGTATTAACATTTTTTTATAAAGTCAGTTTTCTTACCATCGAAATATCAGTCTTTGACCCTATAAACCAGACATGTACATTAAGGGTGTTCTTATTTTTTTATTTCGGATTTTTGTGTTGCACTGGGCAGAACTTTGTTCCTTTGTACTAAAAACTTAATAATAAAAAATTTGGAGTTAATCCGATAACTTTAAGTGGACGCGGAAACGACCTGAAGTTTGAATAACGGATTACAAGGGGAAAAAATTACTTTTTACTCATTTTCTCAATTTTTTCGATATTTAAAGTTAAGTTTGAATTCAAATGGTTAAAGAATTGTGATGTGGAGTACAATACCTTCGTAATAAGGCAATAAAAACTAAAATCGGTTAAAAATCAGCCAAGTTATTACAACTGCCCCAGGCAACTAGCGTGTGGCAGACCACTTGATCAAAGATTTCGAGTTCAATTTTTGAAATCGATTGAAATTATCTACTATAGCAACATTTTTCTATTTTTTACTTGCCAATAAACTAAGGTTGTAGTTGTTTTTCATATTGTGTTATGCTAACTTGTTTTAAATTAATGTTAAAAAGGTCTAACATTTTCAGCCCTGTTTTCAAATCTCCAATTTTAAATTTAAATTTTTTTAGGCAAATAAAATTTAAAAAATCGACCATTGGACCATAGGATTTTGTTAAGCACATATAAGGGAATAAAAATTACAAAAATTGTAGACATTCCTTTTTACATTCGGCTAGTTTAGCGATTTTATTTCGGCGGATTTCGAGATAATAGTGATTTTGGTAACTTTTTTATCTTTTAGTTAATTTTTTTATTTTTTTTTAACAAACTTCGTATGTTTTCTACCGAATTACTACAGAACAATATAGAATACTTCAATTCCTTTAACCAGGGCAAAATTGAGATATAAAATATTGACCCAGTTCAAGGTCAAAGGTCAAATTTTAGAAGAATTTGAATTTTTAAAAATTTACAAATTTTTCGAGCGGATATTAATGAAACTCCTAAATGTTATTTTAATAAGATGTACAAATTAATGGCTTATAAAAATTCAGAACATTAACCCTTAAGTGCTGTTGGGGTCTATATGACCCTATGAAATAATATACTTATATTTTCTCCTTTAAATAAAAAAAATATAGACCCCAATAGCACTTATGGGTTAATTTTCCGAATTTTAATAATAAACCATTTATGTTTAGTCATATTAAAATAACATCAAGGAGTTTCATAAATATCCGCTCAAAAAAATTGTTAATCTTTAAAAATTCAAATTGTTCTCAAATTTGACCTTTGACCTTTAACTGGGTCAATTTTTCATATCTCAATTTTGCCCTGATTAAAGGAATTGAAGTATTCTATATTATTCTGTAGTAATTCGGTAGAAAACATATGAAGTTTGTTAAAAAAAAAAATAAAAAAATTAACTAAAAGCTAAAAAAGTTACCAAAATCACTATTATCTCGAAATCCGCCGAAATAAAATCGCTAAACTAGCCGAATGAAAAAAGGAATGTCTACAATTTTTGTAATTTTTATTCCCTTATATGTGCTTAACAAAATCCTATGGTCCAATGGTCGATTTTTTAAATTTTATCTGCCTAAAAAAATTAAAATTTAAAATTGGTGATTTGAAAACAGGGCTGAAAAACTTAGACCTTTTTAACATTAATTTAAAACAAGTTAGCATAACAAAATATAAAAAATACCTATCACCTTAGTACATTGGGAAGTAAAGAATAAAAAAATGTTGCTATAGTAGATAATTTCAATCAATTTCAAAAATTGAACTCGAAATCTTTGATCAAGTGGTCTGCCACACGCTAGTTGCCTGGGGCAGTTGTAATAACTTGGCTGATTTTTAACCGATTTTAGTTTTTGTTGCCTTATTACAGAGGTAATGTACTCCACATCACAATTCTGTAACCATTTGAATTCAAACTTAACTTAAAACATCGAAAAAATTGACAAAATTAATAAAAAGTCATTTTTTCCCCTTGTAATCCGTTATTCAAACTTCAGGTCGTTTCCGCGTCCACTTAAAGTTATCGGATTAGCTTAAAATTTTTTATTATTAAGTTTTTAGTACAAAGGAACAAAATTCTGCCCAGTGCCAAGCAATTAAAACATTTTAAATTTTTCCCTTACTGTTAAGAACACCCTTAATGTACATTCGTGATGCCCTATCGATTTTAAGTCGCCGGGAGGACCTTCTGTCTTTAGGAATGGAATGTCAACAACGGCAACATATCTAAATTTTATGAAGATCAGAGAGTGACACTAGGGAGACTTCCCTTGTAAGTGGAATAAAAAGATTATAGTCGGTGAATATTAGCCATATAATACTATACACCATTGCTGGCCGTAGTCTGTGGCCACTCCCGTGTCCAAACATCGATCGGAATGATTAAAGTTTTTTTATACCCCCCAACTACAATAATGGGGTATACTCATGCCGTGTGTAACGCATCGAAATATCGGTCGGGGAACCCACAAAGTATATATATTGTTGACCCATGATAGAATCTAAAACATTCTAGCAATGTCCGTCCGTCTGTAGAAACCGCGATTCAGTCCAAACCAAAGTTTGCCAAGAATATGTCTTATGTTACTGGTTAAGTTAAGTTTGAAGATGGGCCAAATCGGACCAGGAGGGAAATATTCCCCCTTGAAAAACTAAAACAACCCCTGAAATACAAAATTTTTTTTACCAGTTTTTTTTTAATTTTTGCTCAACTAATGCAACATTTTTATGCCATATTATGTTCATAGACCTGCACTTGAAGCAAGGGAATCGGGAAACTCGATTTTTTTGTCGGGCCGCCCCTACTGGGGGCGTGCTTATAGAAAATAATTAAAAATAACTATAAAAATGTATTAGTTAAGCGACAATATCATAAACAAATAAGCGACAATTTCATAAACAAATATAGCGGGAGCAAAGGTGTCCCCTGCCCCCCCCCCCAAAAAAAACTTTCCTTTCAATTTTTATACCCTCCAACCACAGTATACTCACTTTGTCATTCCGTATGTCGGGGACCCCATAATGTATATATTATGGATCAGTGATCGATTTAAAGACATTTTAGCGACGTCCGTCTGTTCGTCAATTTGTCTGTCCGTCCGTCTGTCTGTGGAGAAACGATACAGTCCAAAATAAAAGATTTAGACTCCTGAAATTTACACGAATATGTCAAATGGTCATAAGTTCGGAAATGGCCAAAATCGGATCTGGGGGAAGAACTAAACCAACCTTTGCAAAGGTTGTAAAAGCCTTGGCCCGGCACCAATTTTGTAAACATTTAGTGCGAGGAAAAAATTGAAGCGGTAGGACCCATTGTACATTACCAATTTCTCGTTGGGTAACTGCATCGTAGATTTATCAGTTTATCAGTAAGTTTATTATTTCCTGTTAGATTTAAAATTACAAAAAAAAAATACTAACTAATGATTTTGTGAAAACTAACTGTTGATTTCATATATCTTATCTTTAATTGTTGTTTTTTTTTATGGAAAGTACACATTTTTTTAGGACGGTTTATCGATATAATTTATCAAGATGTGTTAAAAATTTACATTCATACAGTCAGTCATTGATGATTAGTACAAATTAGTGTTTATAAACCGGTTCACCGGTTAACCGAAAAACCGGTTTTTTTCTAAAATTTCGGTTTTTTTGCAAACCGGTTAACCGGAATTGAAGATTTCCGGTGCACCGAAAACCGGTTTTTTTCTGTCGGTTAACCGGTTTTTTAAATACATTCAAAACGGAATATTTTCGCAAATATTAAGGTTTACACTTATTTTTTTATGATATTTTCAAAATTTCGATGAAAACACATTAAAAATCTGCGAGAAAGAACGTCTAAAATATTTTTTGTCTTCAAGAAACAATTTTCTAAATAGGAATTTTATTCTGAAACTGATAAAAAAATTTGAAATACTCACCGTTGTAAGCGTTTTTTTGAACATTTCATGAAAAACTTAATAAGTGACTGTTAACCAGATACTAAAATCCCTGTTAATGGCGAAAATGTCAATAAAAGAAAATAAAAATAAAATTCGGAACTGCAATTTACTTATAACGAATAAATGTATTTTTCTAAATAAAACCAGTACAAATTAAATTGAAGTTCTAGTGAATATGGTCAATTAAAGTACATTATTTAACTATCGCTTTTTTATAGCGTAATAGTTGCAAACCTTGCTGAAAGAAACAAATATGTTAACTTAAGCTATATTAGCTTTATTATTTAATAAAAATAAGCTATTTTCAAGTATTTTTTGGTTTTTTCAGTTAAAGAAAAAAACCGGTTAACCGGTTTTTTTATTCCGGTTTAACCGAGAAAACCGGTTAACCGAAAAAGCTGATTTTCGGTTAACCGAGAAACCGGTTTTCCAAAATGTCGGTTTTTTATAAACACTAGTACAAATTTATGACATCACATAAATTAAAATTTAATAAGAGTTTTAAATAAAAAGTGTTAATTGAAAATTACTACAAAATGATTATGAAAATAAAAACACTACACCTTTTCCAATTTGAATTTCTGTATTTCTGAATGTCAACAATATATAAAACAGCGTATAAAAAAAGCATATAAGCGTTTATTAGAAACATTCTTCTCTTATGAATTTTGTCATAAAAATCCAATTGTTTTTTCTAGTATTTTTAGCTTAAAAATCAGGGGGGTAATTGTGTATTTCGATTCGAAAAGAGAAGCTATTCGAACGATATTCCGAATTCGAACAGTTTCTTTCGAATCGATTTTTTTTTGAAAATGATTAGAGTATGCTGGATTCAAAAAATAGCAGCATGTTTAAAATAAAATTGAACATTTTTAATTTAAATATTTTTTTTATTTCGAATTTATTTTGATTTACTTATTTTTATTATATACAAAGCAATTTAAGACTAATTTCATTATTATTCGCCAGTTTGATTACTTTAAATTGGAGATGGGCGTGAGTGATTTTTGACTCACACTCGCTCACGACAGGAATTTTTGAATCACGTACACTGACTCACGAGCATATTTTTTCTACTCACACTCAATCACAATCACGTGAGTAAATTGAATACAACTCACACTCACTTGCACTCACACAAGTCTCACTCACACTCACGTTGACTCACACTCACGAAACAAAAAAAATGCCTGCGAATTTTGTACTCTTGCCCAAAACATTAAATCATGATAATGTTTTGCCGAAGATTTGGGTGTACTAGCCAAAGCAAAGTTTTTAAAAAAAAATAATGTTATATTACTTTGCTATTCCATGCAAAACGAATTGAAATATCAGTCGAGGACCAAATTAAAAACCAAAAGAGCTGTACATTTCGTAAGTGAGTGCAAAAAAAAGTGTTTTTACATTTTGGAGAGTATAAAATATTCGGCACCAAAGAATTTAACACTCTCACTTGTTTTATGTACATTTGATAAACAAATGCAAAATTTTAATGCGAATAGCTTAGAATTGGTGAAAAAGTAGTTTTGGTAAAAAAAAAAAATATTTTTTTCACGAAAAACAAAATTATATTAAAAAAAATTAATGAACCCAAAATTTTTGGTTAAAAAAAATTTGGATGAATTTTTTTGATGAAAAGAAAAATTTTTTGATGTAAAAAAAATTTTTTTTTGGTGAGAAAAAAATTGATAATAAAAAATTTGATAAAAAATTTGATGAAAAAAAAATATGAAAAAAATATGATAAAAAAAATTAATGAAACAAAAAAAAACTTTGATGAAAAAAAAAAATTGATGAGAAAAAAAATTAATGAAAAAAAAAAAAATTGATGAAATAAAAATTTGATGAAAAAAAAAATTTATGAAAAAAAAAAATTTGATGAAAAAAAAAAATTGATGAAAAAAAAAATTGATGAAAAAAAAAAATTGATAAAAAAAGTTATGAAAAAAAGTTTGATGAAAAAAAAAATTGATGAAAAAAAAAGTTTGATGAAAAAAAAAATTGATGAAAAAAAAAATTTGAGGAAAAATAAAATTTGATGGAAAATAAACTGATGAAAAAAAAATGATAAAAAAAATAAATTGATGCAAAAAAAAAATTAATAAAAACAAAATTTGATGAAAAAAAAAATTTGATGAAAAAAAAATTGATGAAAAAAAAAAATTGATAAAAAAAAAGCTTGATGAAAAAAAAAAAAAAATTTATGAAAAAAATAAAATTTGATGAAATAAAAAAAAATTGATGAAAAAAATTTAATGAAAAAAAAAAAAAATTATTGAAAAAAAAAAAAAATTGATGAAAAAAAAAAAATTTTGATCAAAAAAAAAAAATTTTGATCTTAAAAAAAATTTTCCGAAGGAAAAAATCTCGAAATCCGAAAATTTTTAAAAGAAAAAAATCTGAAAATTTTCATAAGGAAAATCTGAAAATTTTCTGAGGAAAAATATCTGTAAATTTTATTATGAATTTTATGAAAAATGTGACTTATGCGTTATTAGGTCTATTCGATTACCTTACTACAATCTACTATTTTTTACTCATTTTACTACAGCTGGAAATTTTCAATACAAAAAGTAAACAAGACTTTCCAGTTGTAGTAAAAAACAGTAAGAAATTTGGGTAATCGAATAGACCTATTAGTACTTATAATTTTTATTTTGGATTTGGGAATTCTACAAAAATACATAATAGAAAATGTTTGAGGAGTGAAAAATTTTTCTTTGTGAAAAATCTGAGACTTTTTCCATAGAAAAAAGTCTTGGAATTTGAGACTTATTCCTATATAATAATATAAAGGTCACAGAATTTGAGACTTTTTTTTTATAGAAAAAGGTACAAAACTCTAAAACTTTTAACATCGCCAAACATTTAATTTTTCGGATTTTTTTAGAAGAATTCAAAAATTCTAAAAGTCTTGGAACCTAAGACTTTTTGTTAAGGAAAAAGTTCTCAGAATTTAAAAAAAATATGGGAAAAAGTTCTAAAAATTTTAGACTTATTATAGGAAAAAGGTCACAAAATCTGAGACTTTTTGATAGGAGAACGGTCTTAGAATCAAAGACATTTTCTATAGTTAAACGGTCTCAGAATCTCTGAATTTAAGATATTTTTAAGGAAAAAGGTCTCAGAATTTTGCAGAAACTTAGACACTTTCTTTGGTGAAAAAAAGGCCAGAATTTTACACTTATTCTATAAAAAAAGGTCTGACAATCAGAGACTTTTCTTTAGAAATATGGTCTCAGAATCTGAAACTTTTTTTATAGGAAAAAGATATACGAATCTGAGACTTTTTCTACAAAAAAAAAACGGTCTAAGAATCTCAGACTTTTTCTATAGGAAAAAGGTCTGAGAATGTGAGAAATTTCTTAGAAAAAGGGTCTTAGAATCTGAGACTTTTTCTACAGGAAAAAGGTCTAAAAATCTGAGACTTTTTTAAAGAAAAATAGGTCTCAGAATCTAAAATTTTTTCAATACGAAATAAATATAATAATCTGAGACCTTGTCTATAGCAAAAATATCTCAAAAATGTTTTAAAATATAAGACTTTTTCTATAGTAAAAAATCTCAGAATCTGAGACTTTTTCTCTGGAAAAATTCTTAGAATCTAAAAATTGTTCTGTACGAAAAAAATATAATAATCTTAGACCTTTTCTAGGAAAAATATCTCAAAAATGTTTTAAAATATGAGACTTTAGTCTCATTGGTCTCGGAATCTAAGACTTTTTCTGTGGAAAAAGTTCTTAGAATCTGAAAATTTTTCTGTACGAAAAAAAGACATTTTTCGGAAGTAAGGAGTCTTAGATTCTGAGTTATTTGCACTATAAAAAATAATTTCTTCACGAAAAATGTCTCAACATCTGATATTTTCTATGTAGGAATAATTTCTTCTGTTGAAAAATTCACAGATTTCGACTTTTCTATACGTCAAATGTGTAAGAACTGAGACTTTCTTTATATACGAAAATGTACAATTTTCTTTTAAAACAAATTAAAAAAAAAATTATCAAAACGAAATATGATCGTGAAACACAAAATAAATAAATTGTAGAATGTTTTGCAAAAAAAAACGGATCCCTGTTTTTGCTCGTCCGACAAAGGTGAATTTATGATTTTTTTTTTTGGAAGCAAAAAAAAAAAAAAAAAATTCCCCCCCCAAACCCAAAAGCTGTACCCGCCACTGTCCAAGATACAAACCCAAGTTATTAAAATGTTTGGTTTTAAGAACATGAAAATAGTAATTCTTGTTTTCTTTTTCGTTCATTGTTAGCTTATATAGTCAAACTGAGGTCCTGCAACTTTTTTTAAAATTAGACACCAGCATAAAAACATTATCATGTTAAAAAATTTCAAAAACTAAAATTTCAAAAATCTTACAAAACTTTATGCTATGTTCAGATTGGCGTCGAAACCCCGTTGAAAGCTCGTATTTTCAATTTAAAAACTTACCTGTTCACACACAACAATTTTGACACTTATGAAGGTTTCGGAAAATATCACACTAAAAATATATTTTTTTCACTAATTTAATTATGCGTAAATTATTTTTTGCACGTTTTAATTTTATTTTTATTTCAAATTAATAAATATTTTAAAGAAATTTTGTAAATAAATTGATTTATTTATTTTTTTATTTTTGTCATTTTCCCATTTTCTCTATTTCTCATTGTCGCACAGTGGTAAAAATATGAAATTTATAAGGTTTCGATCGTACTTTCGTTGAAACCTCACTACAAAAAGGTTTAAATTTGTGAGAGAAAATACGTATTTTCAAATGGGGTTTGGCTCGAAACCTCGTTAAACGGGGTTTCAAGGCCAATCTGAACGTACTATTAAGCAAAATTTAAAATTCAGCGAAATTTTACTATTTTTTTTGTTTTTTTTGGACGAAATCTTAAGTGTAGCCAAATTTTAAAGTTTTTTTGTTGCTTTTTTTGGTACAAAGGGAAATATGAAGAGAAAATAAATCACACAAAACTCACGCGAAAAAATTTACTCACGCACACCCAATCACGCAAAAACACTGCGTAACATCAAATTTGTGACACGGGGTCTGACCATCATTTCTATATAATTAAGACATGCTGATTTTAAGGGCGAAGTCTGTTTTTGAATCAATGGAACAGTTTTCTTGCAAATCTTCATCAAAATTTGGCCCATTTTATGCCGGTTTTTTATTTAAAAAAAATCTGCCTTTACAAATTTAAATTTGTTTGATTTGGGAAATGTGGATTAGACCCATAGCAATATACTAACAAGGAAGGTCTGTTACAGGGCACCCACCGATTGTCCTTTTATAGCTGCCCAATCTCACATTTAGCGGGTCAAAGGGGAGGGGGAAAAACTGGATTTTTTCGTTTTTTTGGGATTTTTCCCATTTCTTTAAAATAAACTATATGAGCATTGTATACAGATCGAAAGGTTTTTTGAAGGCCTATCCAATGGTGTATCGGTCGTGTCCAAATTCAGCTTCGTTAAGTTCGTTATTTTTAAAAATGTATAATCGTTGGAGTAGTTTATATGGAGATGTATACACAGTGAGCGTCAAAAGAAAGTGTACAGGTCTAAAATATATGTAATTCCTTAACGAAAAAGTTGACAATAAAACCCCTTATTATTATCAATTGACTATCATTTAAAAACATGCAATAAAGGAAATTTGCCAAGCTTTAATTTAAGCTTGATAGCGTCCAGATTAAGCAAATATTAAATGAGATACGAGGGTCGAGCTGAAAAATGAAATTATCTGTAGACATTTTTTAGAAAAATTTTAAAAAATATTTCTAAGTTGATTTTTTTCAAGTTCAAACATTAAAAATTTAAAAAATAGTACAATGGTTTAAATTCAGTTATCAACTCATTTTTCCAACGACCCAAACAAAAACCAAAATTTATGCAGTAAAAAATATGAATTTTTTTGATCTCCAATTCTTTTGACCACCAATTTTTTGTAAACAAAGAAAATTTTTAATTATTTTCATATCTCTTTACTATACACTTAGGTGTACTTAAATTAGTAAACAATGAAATCTTTTCTTTGTTTACAGCAAATTGGTGGTCAAAAGAATTTGAGGTCAAAAACTGCATATTTTTTTTACTGCATTTAAAAATTTTTGATTTTCGTTTGGGTCGTTGCAAAAATGACTTGATAACTGAATTTAAACTATTGTACTATTTTTTAAATTTTTAATGTTTGAACTTGAAAAACATCAAATTTGAAATATTTTTTAAAAATTTTCTAAAAACCTTCTACAAAAATTTTCTATTTCCAGCGCGACCCCCGTATCTCATTTAATATTTGCTCAATCTGGACGCTATTAAGCTTAAATTAATGTTCGGAAAATTTCCATTATAGCGTGTTTTTAAATGATACACTCAAAAAATGATGTTAGTAAAATCAACTGAAAATGTCAGTTAAAATAACTACTTTGTAAGTTGTTTTGGGGTCAACTACTTTTTCAGTTAAATCAACTAACAATGTTAGTTATTTTAACTGACAAAAAACAACTGATTTATGTAGTAAAAATTACTAACATTTGTAGTCAAAACAACAATATATATATTTTTTTTTTTAATTTTTCAGAAAAAAAAAATGAGGACCAAATTTTTTTAAATTTTTATACCCTCCACTTACAAGGGAAGTCTCCCTGGTGTCACCCTCCGATCTTCATGAAATTTGGATATGTTGTTAAGAACGAAAATTAATTCGACACGTATTTTTTTTTAGCGGCCCAAACTCATTTTTAGGGGGGGTCGATTTGTATGGGGGGAAATTGACCTTGTTCAGTTTTTTACGATTTACGCCTATTTAAACAAAATTAATATAGGCATGTGAGGTATCAGATTAAAGGTATTAAAAATACCTATCTCGTGGTGCTAACAACGGGCCAAAGAAGTTAATATTTTTCGACTTATTAACAAAAATGTGCTAAAATTTTGGTATTTTTCTCAATGTGACGAAAAGTTGTGCATGTTTGGACACGTTCTTAGCACACGTAGATAGGTTTTCCAAAGACCTTTCATTTGGTATGTAACATGACTAGGTTTCTTTGCATAATATAGGGGTTAAACGAAAAAAAACTGAAAAATGGCCTTGTCTTCCCCCCTCCTTTTTACCCCCTAAATATGAATTTGGGCCGCTAAAAAAAAATACGTGTCCCTTTATTTTTTCTGCTCTACAAAATAAAACCAATTCCATAAAGATCCGCGGGTGACACTAGGGAGACTTCCCTTGTTAGTGATAGAGGGTATATATAAGTTTGTCATTCCGTTTGTAACTCATCGAAATATCGATCTGGGACCCCATAAAGTATATATATTCATGATGCCCGATCGATTTTAAGACATTCTAGCGATGTCCGTCTGTCTGTGGAAAATGCTGTCGCGGACAAAATATTGCACAAAGATGACTGAAACTTAACATATTTATTGGAAGTTCTCCCGAGAAGTTTGGTATTGCATTTGAGCGATATCGGTTCAGCGGTTCAAAAGTTATGAACGAAAATGTAAGCACACCTTAAAAATTTCAGTGCATTCAACATAACCTAAAAATACAAAATGCTTTAATTCGGCTTCTGGTTGACATATGTGAACATAATTGAACACCAAATGGTATTTTAACAGGAACGAACATATTTTTTGACAAAAAAAGAAAAAAATCGCGGATTTTTTTTTTTACCAAAATTTTTTTTCGCGGAAATTTTTTTTTTCAAAAAATTTTTTTTTTTTCAAAAGTAATTTCCTTTTAAATAAAGTTTTTGCAATAATCTTTTTGAAATTGTGGAGGGTATCACTACATTCGGCAAGGTCGAATTTGACTTTTTTACTTGTTTTTTTTAAAGTTGTGAAAAAACTTTAAAAATTTTTCAGAGATAAAAAAATGAAATTAACTACTTTAAATAACTGCTACTACATTACAGTACTTTTTTGTTAGTTATTCAAAAAAAAAACGACTTAAAATAACTAACAGAAATAGTTGTTTAATATTTTTCATACAAAAATAACTGACTTTTTAAGTATGAAATTCTCTTTTAATATTAATGATTTTCTTTCGCAATTTGTTCTAATTACCCTCGGTTATTATTTACATATATCAAAGTAAATAAAAATGCATCTAAAATCAGCAATATTTTTTCTTTTTTTAATTAAACAGTTCACGCGAAAAAGGGCGAATTTTTACAAAAATTTTACAGAGGATTGTAAAGCTGTGCTAAACAAGCAATTGTGCAATATGATCTATTTGCCCCTCTTCGCGTCAACTGTTTTATTGTTAAATGTTTTGTTATTTTTATAATTAGGTTATACTTCATGAATTTTGTATTTTTTATGTAAAAAAATAACTATACCTACATATTTACATTAATTTTTTAATGTTGACATTTGCTTATTTTGTTTTAATTTTTTTAAATCAATAAAAGTTAATTAAAAAACTATTTTTTAAATTTTATTAAGTAACACTTAAAACAAATTTTGGGGTTAAATAAAAAAAAAATTTCCTAAAAATCCAAAATCAAGAGATATAGACTTATATCAGTTCTGATACAATTAGATATAATTTGATCCGAGATTTGTCCCCATTTTTCGGATCTAACATATCTGTTTAGATATAAACTATCAGATATAATTAGATATGGCATCACATATATTTGGATCTGGTACCATATAATTTTTTTTACACGGGTGACTTTGTAGTTGAAAACAACTAACTACTGTAAAATATACAAACAACTAACATGTAGTAACTTACATAATTTTCTGAGTGTAGTCGATTAATAATAAGGGGTTTTATTGTCATCTTTGTCGTTAACGAATTACATCAGTTTAAGACCTGTACACTTTCTTTTGACGCTCACAGTACGTACGATCGCTAGAATCATATATAACAATCTCCATCAAAATTAAGCTGACCCGTAGTTTCCTGCCAGTTCGGCTTTTATACCGATTTTCCCGAAAGCCCGATTTTTTCATAAGGTGGCAAACCTTTTTTAAATTTGAATTTGGGCAGCGAAAAAAAAACAGGTAGCTCTTATTTTTTCCCCTCATTCCCATATTCAAGTTTCAGGACAATCGGTGGGTGCCCTGTGAAGGACCTTCCTTGTAAGTACGAAATTGTATAAAATTGTTTGTTTGCAAATGAATAAGCTGTAGCTCTTTTCGATAATCTTATAGAGTTTTTTCTTTAGTGGGAATTCTACGATTTAGTTAAAATAGAACTTGACCATAGTTCTCAATACACTTCAGCCTTAAAATTCTACATAACCTAAAAAAACGTAAATTCAAATCTATTTTAAAAAATTTAAAACTTATTTTTTTTCTTTTCAGACCCAATGCAGTATTTATAAGTGCCCTGTATTTAATACGACAAACGAATCAAATTATGCTAACGGTAAAAAGTAAATGCGAGTAGAAAATTTGTTTGTGCTAAATATAAGTGGCATTTTTTTTTTATTATTTTATTATTAATTAATTACACTATTATTATGAAATATAATTTTATTAAAGAAAAAAAAATATGAAAAAAACACAAAATATTAAAAAAAAACAATACAAATCCTTAAAAAACTTTTAATAGAAATAGTTAATACTAAACATGAAAGAGTAGCGAAATCATTATAAAAATTACAAAAACAATAACAACAAAATAATTACAAAAATAAACAAATTACTACAAAAAACAAATGAAAAACAACATATTTACAATTAAAAAAAAATAAATAAAGACGAAAAATAAAACACAAAATATATTTATTTTTATTTTCTGAACAAAATATTACAATTAAAAACAAAAAATACAAATTATTTAAAAAGTTATTTATCAATTCTTTATGTAGTTTTTAGTACTATTACTAACAAAATACAATTAAATATTAATAAATAAATACAAAAGTGAAACAAATATTATCAATTATACTTTTTTTTCTTTTTTTTTTCAACAAAAATGTAAATATAATTAGTTACTTTTTTACTTTGTTGTTTGTTCGTTTAAAGAAAAAAAATTGTTTAATTGTTTAGAAATATTTTTTTTTGTTTTTAAAAATCTTTATTAATTAAAAAAAACAGTACACTTAAAAGAATTTCCCAAATTGTTAAATTACAGCATTATTTAAAAACAAACATAAAAAACACTATTAAAATTGTATTGAAAATAATAAACAAAAATTTGGTTCTTAATTATAAAATTAACAAAAAAAAAAATACTTTTTTTTGTTTTATGTCTAAAAATTAAACGAGAAAAGAAATAAAGTATATAATTATGACAAATAAATGTATTTATTCATTTTAACATAAAATTAACAGCGTTTTTATTTAAACTTTAGGAAAGAATTTCACAAATTAATAACACTGTGAAGGAAAATTGAATTTTCCGAATCGGGATTAAACCAAACGCAAATGCAAGTTAACATTTTCCATAACAAAACCCTCAAGTTTTTTTTTTGGTTTAGTGCTTGATTTTTTTTTACACGCAATTGAAGTTGGTGATTTTAAAGCATTTAACGTATTTGTATGTATACTAAATGAGGCGATCAGCGCCAAAGAGAATATTTTAAGCTTCTATTGATACGATAAAGCAATGGAAAATTATTTGATGAATCGTTTGATCGAAAAATATGAAGTTTTCTTTGAACTTCTCCGATGGGGTTGGTTGGAAAATTTATAATACTTTTTATAAAACCTGGGCTATTTTCGAAATCAAACGCGGAAAATTAAGATAGCGGCGCCCCTATATTAACAACGTAATCTGCGATATGAATGAGGTTGTGAATATTCATTGTATGTGATTTTGGTCCATAAAAATATGACATAAGTTCAACAAATTTCCTTAATAACTGCTTAGCATAATCAGCTTTAATGTAGCTAATTTGCTAGATGACAAAATTCGACAAGCTGTAAAAAGAAGTAAAAAATGTCTGTACTGATTAGATTTCAATACATTACGATATTGTGTAGCTTTCCAATTTCCTGTATCTATTAAATCAAACGTTTTTCTTTGGAACTCAGCTGTAATATCTTTAGATATTTTTAAAAAATTTTGTTGCATAATTGCTACGTTTTCTTCGGAAATAAAAGAATCTGGATTCTTAAAAATAAGTTTCTGAAGTAACGTTTTTCCAATTCCAAGGTACAACATATGAATTTCATCCAAAACGACGGACTGTATTAAGTCAAAGTTAGGAATATCGAGAAGTGGACTGGTTTCTTTAGCTAAATGGTGCTCAGCGTTAGCCTTTTCTCCAAACGACTGGAGCGTACGTTGTTCACAATTTATTTTTTTAAAAATGCGTGTTTTATTTACTGTTTCTCCTTTTACGGTGCATCTTTCACACACTCAAAAAATTATGTTAGTTAAATCAACTGAAAATGTAAGTTAAAATAACTACTTTGTAAGTTGTTTTGGGGTCAACTGCTTTTTCAGTTAAATCAACTAACAATGTTAGTTATTTTAACTGACAAAAAACAACTGACTTATGTAGTAAAAACTACTTACATTTGTAGTCAAAACAACTAAAATGTAGTAAAAATCAAATAATCAATATATATATTTTTTTTAAATGTTTCAGAAAAAAAATTGAAGACCAAATATTTTTCAAGTTTTTTTTTAAAAAAGTTATGAAAAATAAAAATAAACGAAAATTTATTTTTATTTTTTGGAAAAAAAACTTTGAAAATTTTTCAGAGATAAAAAAATAAAATTAACTACTTTAAATAACTGTTACTACATCACAGTACTTTTTTGTTAGTTGTGCAAAAAAACGATTTAAAATAACTAACAGAAATAGTTGTTTGATATTTTTCATACAAAAACAACTGACTTTGTAGTTGAAAACAACTAACTACTGTAAAATATCCAAAGTAAGTGTAGTAACTTACATAATTTTCTGAGTGCAAGAAAAAAAACCTGTGTGACCCTTGGTACACATGATAAACGCTCGGGCAGGCATATCACACCAAAAAGCTAATATTTTAAATGTAAATTGTTTTCCGTGGACCTCGACACCTTTAATAATATAAGTAAAAAAAATATTTAATTTTTTTTCTAATTTTTGTGTGTACCTTCATTAGTTAAAGTATTAACTTCGGATACAAATTCAGACAAAAATTCTCCAGCAAAATACGGTTTTGAATTTCCAAAGTATAATGCTATTATAAATGGCTTAGTGGTGTAATTTCTTGCAAAAACTCTTCCCTTTAATGTCCAAAAACCTTTTTTGGACTTATTAAATATGTCCATTCCGTCTCCGTGAATCAATAATTCAATATAATTTTCCGTATAAAGATTTGGATGTATGATAACATCTAGATTAGATTTTACTCCAAAGTATTGAAATGTTCCCAGAGTGCCGTCAGAACATTTCATTATTTCAGTTTCTCCTCTTATACGAGAAGTTTGCAATAATGTTTTACAGCATTTTGGGAGAGACAGGTGCCCTTCCGATCTAAGTATCAATAATAGTCCGTTTATACATTTTTGTGTAAGGGTTCTGATGTTTTGAAAATTATTATTACTTTATTAGTATTACTTGTAAATCAATACTGGCAATGTACAGCATTTTTATACCCTCCAACTACAGTATGGGGGTATACTCACTTTGTCATTCCGTGTGTAACGCATCAAAATATCGGTCAAGGACCCCATAAAGTATATATATTTATGATCAGTGATCGATTCTAAGACATTCTAGCGATGTCCGTCCGTCCGTCCGTCCGTCTGTCCGTCTGTCCGTCCGTCTGTCCGTCTGTCCGTCTGTAGTTAACACGATGCAGTCCAAAATAAACAAGCTAGACTCCAGACATTTGGCACAAATATGTCTTATGTTAATAGGCAGGTTAAGTTCGTAAATGAGCAAAATCGGACCAGGGGAAAAAAAGTTTCCCCTTGAAGAACTAAACCAACCTCTGAAAAAATACACTTTTTTTACATGTTTTTTTGTATTTTTGTTAAATAAATGAAACATTTGTTATATTTATCGGGATATGAAGGTGCTGTCAACATCCCCCACTGACCCCCATCACCCCCCCCCCCCCCAAAAAAAAAACAAACGCCCCTGACAATTTTTTTTTTTTTTTTTACATTTTGGAGGGTATAAAAGATTCGGCACAGCCGAATTTAACACTCTCACTTGTTTGTTTTGCCAACAGTCTGCCAACATCAGAAAAAACAATTGGCCCGAGCCCCATCTGGCGTTATCAATCCAACAATAACAGTATTTTTTGTAAATCCGACTTTGGCACAGCGTAGTATTACTTAAAAATATGACACTGGTGATGTACACACAAAAAAATAATCGAGGTAACAATACCTTAGCTGGCATAGGTATTTATTTTTTCTTTGAAATCAAAAATATAAGGTTTATTACCTTAGCAATATGTAATTTAAATACCTATTGGCTATGCAACTTTTACTATTCAAATTAGGTAGAACTTCGAAAAATTTTTTGACAATAATTTTAAAATTAATAAAAAATACAAACATCAAAAATTTTTGAAATATTTTTTAAAAGTTGTTAAACGCAATAAAAATCAAATCATAAAAATTAACATTTCGCGAAAAATTAGACCAGCACGGTAATTAACTTTATTATCAAATTAATTATGTAAAAATAAATCAATTATTTTACAGTTTTTTAGATAACGTAAGAAGTCTTCAAGAACTAAGGATCCAGCGACCCAGTTTTAAGAAGCATCATTTACAAAAAAAAAACTCATCAAGAATACTAGAATTAAGAAAAATCTCAGAATCATCTATATTTCTTAACCGTATTTCCAGATAGAAAAAATGCGAAAAAGACATTTTTCTATAAAAAATATTTCAAAATCTGCGAATTTTTTGTAAAAAAAAGTCTCAGAATCTGAAAATCTTTCAGGCACAATTCCATAGATGTTTTCTGCAAAATTATTTGATTCCGAAAAAATTTTTCTAAAGAAAAATTCTCAGATTCTGATACATTTTTTCTTCAGAAAAATTTTCAGATTCCGATACATTTTTTCTATTGAAAAATTCTCAGATTCTGACACATTTTTGCTGTAGAAAAATTCTCAGATTCTGAGACATTTTTTCTATAGAAAAATTCTCAGATTCTGAGACATTTTTTTATAGAAAAATTCTCAGATTCTGAGACATTTTTTCTATAGAAAAATTCTCAGATTCTGAGATATTTTTTCTATAGAAAAATTCTCAGATTCTGAGACATTTTTTCTGTAGAAAAATTCTCAGATTCTAAGACATTTTTTTCAGAGATTTTTCTATAGAAAAATGACTCAGAATCTGAAATTTTTTCAATAGAAAAATCTCTCAGAATCTGAGAGTTTTTCTATACAAAAATTTATAAGAAATTTGAGGTTTTTTCTACACAAAATGTCTTAGAATTTGAGATTTTTTCCATACAAAAATGTCTCAGAATCTGAGATTTTTTCTATACAGAAATGCCTCAGAACCTGAGATTTTTCTGTACAAAAATGTCTCAGAATCTGAGATTTTTTCTATAGAAAAATGTCTTAGAATCTCCATAGATAAAATGTCTCAATTTCTTTAGAAAATTCAGAGATTTTTTTCAAGATATTCTATAGAAAAGAATCTGAGAATTTGTGTATAGAAAAAAATTTACAGAATCTGGGAAATTTTCTATTGAAAAATACCTCAGATTCTGAAAACTTTTGAAAAGAAAAAACGTCTCAGAATCTCAGAGTTTTTCTATAGAAAAATACTCAGATTTTTAGACATTTTTCCTAGAGAAAAATGTCTCAGAATCTAAGATTTTTTCTATACAAAAATGTCTCAGAATCTCAGATTTTTTCTATAAAAAAATGTCTCAGAATCTGAGATTTTTTTTATACAAAAATGTCTTAGAATCTGAGATTTTATCAGATTCTGAGACATTTTTACTATAGAAAAATTCACAGATTCTGACAAAATTTTCTATAGAAAAGTTCTCATATTCTGAATTGTGAGACATTTTTCTATAGAAAAATTATCAGATTCTGAGATTTCAGATTTTTTAAAAGAAAAAATATTTAGAAACTGAGTATTTTCTGTAGAAAAGTTTTAGAATCTGAGAGTATTCCTATTTAAAAATGTTTAATAACAGAAAAATTTTCAGATTTTGATTTCTTCATAAAGTTCTGAGACATTTTTCTTATCCCAGCAAAACTTAGATTACCAAATAAGGTATAAAATATGGTATAGGATCTCTTATTTTATACATTGCAGCATTGATGATTTTAACAGGCGATGAGACTCAAAGTAATGCATCCACATTATCACAAAGAATACCAGTAAGGTATAAAATAAGTCATAAATTTATAACGAAGAATACGAGTAAGGTGTAAAATATATGATATTTTATAGGTTACGAGAAATGAAATAATATAGCATACCAGAAGATAATATATAAGGTGTTACGAGTAGTGAAAAAGTAATTTTGTATTAAATTTACTCACGTGATTGTAAGTGAGTGTAAGTAGATAAAATATGCTCGTGAGTGTGTGTCGTTAGAAATTTCCTGTCGTGAGCCCATCTCTAGTTTAAACTTGTGCATTTTTTTATAAAATAATTATTTTTTATGTTATTATGCATTACAATACCCAATTATAAATAATACATTATTTCAAACTTTCAAATAATACATAATGTAACCAAATATAAGTCATCCATGATTTGATGTTTAGAAATAATAAATATGAAATACATTTTTTTCAATAATCATGCATTACGTAGCAAATTATTAGTAATGAATTATTTTTCACTTGAAAATAATGCGTTGTGGAACAAATGTTTGGTAAGACATCCTAAAATAATGCTACAAATAAGGTATATACATTACCTGGTAATGTGTTATATAATCACTACCCATTACCAAAGTTTTGCTGGGATTATCAACTTTTCTTTAAAATCTGTAAGCATTCAAAAAATTAAAAAAAAAAATTAATTAAAAATAATAAACTTTCGTAGTTTTTATTTAAATTTTAAAAGGAAATGGTGTAAAAAAGCCATTACTAATACAAGGTAATACTACCCAATTATTTACGTAATATCACCTATTTATCAATGCTATTTTACCTAAAAAGCTAAGGTATATTTCTGTCAACCATAATAAATTTTCGAACATAGGAATTACCTTATGGCGTTTTCTTTTCTGGCAAAAAATGTAGCATTTTGTAACATATTTTTTATTCTTTGAATTTTTTGTGTTCTTTTCTAAAAAAAATGCACACTTTTGAAAAAATATTATGTTCTTTTCTCAAAATATTGCCTGCCCGTGAGGTAAAAAGTGCATATTTTCCACCCCGAAATCAAATTACGGGGTGAAAAACTGCCCTGATATTCTCTCATATAGCAAAACTCAAATTAAGCGAACAAGTTAACTGGTGCTGTTGTGGTGCAGAGGATGGTGTCGTGGCATGTGACACTGGAGGTTCGGGGTTCAAATCCCGGTATGGACAATTTTTTTTTTTTTTTTTATTCTGGTATTTTTTTTTTATTTAATTACGTATTATTTTTTATTTTATAATGTTTTTTTTTTTAAATAATTAAATAATTTAAATAAATAAAAAGTAAATTTTCATATAAAATCGAATAAATTTGTAAATTTTTTGGTATTTTTTTTAAAAAAGTTTAAATAATTAAAAAAAAAAATAATTTAAAGCAAAAAAAAAAATAAAAAAATATGTGATGGCCATTGCCGGGATTCGAACCTGAGCTGCCGGCATTATAAGCGAAAAACACATCCATCGAACCAGCAAATCAGGGCAATTTGCGTAAAAAACAGCATTTTTTGTGTTCTTTTCTGAGTGAAAAAAATGCTACATCGTTTCAGGGCCATGTCAACATTTTAAAATTTAACATTTTAACAATGCACAATTTTTTGTTCAGAAAAGAAAACACCATTAGCTTTTAAGTAACATTACCTTTTAACTTAGCAAATGCCCCGTTTGCCTGGCGCTAAGGTATTTTTATACTATAATTTTAGGTAATATTACCTCGATTTTTTTTTGTGTGTACAGTGCTTTTTGTTTTGCCAACAGTCTGCCAACACCAGAAAAAACAATTGGCCCGAGCCCCATCTGGCGTTATCAATCCAACAATGCCACTGTACAGTATTAGTTGCAAACCGTGTTATCGGCCAACGCTGGTAATACTGGCACCAACGCTTTGCCAACCTTGGCCCTTTTGTATTTTTCTGACTGGGTAGCTTACCATCCCGGTACTTCGTACCCTACGTAGTCTTTGTTTTATTTACTTACTTTACTTACTTTATTTTAGTCTTTCATAAAATAATATTTCAATCAAGGTAGATTTATATAAGGTAATATTTTAGTGACGTAAATGAAAACAATTTTCTTTCAAAATCATTTTAGTCGGCAAAAACGACTTAAATGTTCAGTGCACACATTAACCAATTTAAACGCTTTTTAAGACTTTAAAATTTTAGAAAACAACTAAATTATAAAAAAATATTGAAATTCAAACGGAATTCTTTTATTTTTCACGACAAAAATTAAAAAAAATTAAAATATTTTTAAGCATAAAAAGTGTAGTTTAAACTCAAGTCATTTATGCCGAACAAAATATTTTTATTTCGTTTTGAAAATTCGTAAATATTATTGTTTTTAAATTTGTCAAAAAACTTACTATGGAGGAAAAGTGAGGTTATTGGATCTTACCTTGTATAAATCTACCTTGATTTCAATGAATAATTTAAACAATAAAATTTGAATAATTTTCGAGCCCTTGTATCGGGACTTTGGATTTTGACTGAATAAATATTTCAGTGAATAAAAAAATTGGAATAAAAATAAGTTTGAGTGAAAAAACATGTAGAGAGAAAAAATATGGAGAAAAAAAAGTTAAAAGTACACTTTCTTAACCCCGTTAGAAACGGAATTTCCAAAAAGAACCTCTTCCAGAACTTTTTTTCTTCACCGAAGGATCGTCTTTTGAATATTTCAATTATTTAGGATCATTGTTTTAGCAAATATCAAAAATACAAAAAGGATTTTACATTCCTAATTTTAAGTTTCTAGAACCATTACGTCAAAAAATATCAAAGGTACCGAAAATACACTTTTTTAGCCATTTTAACCCACTAAGAAGCGGAATTTTAAAAACGTATTTTCCCAGAATGTTTTTTTTTTACCGAATTCTCCTACATTACAAATTTTTAGATTCTAGGAAATATAAAAAAATTCTATAAATATAATTTCAGGAAATAAAAAAGTACCAAAAAGTGTACTCTTCAAGTACTTTTCATAAATGTGTACTTTTTCTAAAAGATACTTTTTCAAAAGGTACTTTTTTAAGGTACTTTTTTTAAAAGGTACTTTTTATAAATGTACTTTTAATAAAAGGTAATTTTTATAAAAGGTACTTTTTTTATAAAAGGTACTTTTTTATAAAAGGTCTTTTTTTATAAAAGGTACTTTTTTATAAAAGGTACTTTTTATAAAAGGTACTTTTTATGAAAGGTACTTTTTATAAAAGGTACTTTTTATAAAAGGTACTTTTAATAAAAGGTACTTTTTATAAAAGGTACTTTTTATAAAAGGTACTTTTTATAAAAGGCACTTTTTATAAAAGGTACTTTTTATAAAAGGTACTTTTTATAAAAGGTACTTTTTATAAAAGGTACTTTTTATAAAAGGTACTTTTTATAAAAGGTACTTTTTATAAAAGGTACTTTTTATAAAAGGTACTTTTTATAAAAGGTACTTTTTATAAAAGGTACTTTTTATAAAAGGTACTTTTTATAAAAGGTACTTTTTATAAAAGGTTCTGTTAATAGAAGGTACTTTTTATAAAAGTTGAAGCTACTTTTTTATAAAAAAGGTACTTTTTATAAAAGGTACTTTTTATAGAAGGTACTTTTTATAAAAGGTACTTTTTTTAAAAGGTACTTTTTTTAAAAGGTACTTTTTATAAAAGGTACTTTTTATAAAAGGTACTTTTTATAAAAGGTACTTTTTATAAAAGGTACTTTTTATAAAAGATACTTTTTGTAAAAGGTACTTTTTATAAAAGATACTTTTTATAAAAGTACTTTTTATAAAAGATACTTTTTATAAAAGTACTTTTTATAAAAGATACTTTTTGTTAAAGGTACTTTCTATAAAAGGTACTTTTCATAAAAGTTACTTTTCATAAAAAGTACTTTTTATAAAATGTATAAAATGTAAAAGGTTCTCTTTTTAAATGGTATTTTTTAGAAAAGGTACTTTTTTAAAAGGTACTTTTTATAAAAGGTACTTTTTATAAAAGGTAATTTTTATAAAAGGTACTTTTTATAAAAGGTACTTTTTATAAAAGGTACTTTTTATAAAAGGTACTTTTTATGAAAGGTACTTTTTATAAAAGGTACTTTTTATAAAAGGTACTTTTTATAAAAGGTACTTTTTATAAAAGGTACTTTTTGTAAAAGATACTTTTTATAAAAGGTACTTTTTATAAAAGGTACTTTTTATAAAAGGTACTTTTTATAAAAGGTACTTTTTATAAAAGGTACTTTTTATAAAATGTACTTTTTATAAAAGGTACTTTTTATAAAAGGTACTTTTTATAAAAGGTACTTTTTATAAAAGGTACTTTTCATAAAAGGTACTTTTTATAAAAGGTACTTTTTATAAAAGGTACTTTTTATAAAAGGTACTTTTTATAAAAGATACTTTTTATAGAAGGTACTTTTTATAAAAGGTACCTTTTATAAAAGGTACTTTTTATAAAAGGTACTTTTTATAAAAGGTACTTTTTATAAAAGGTACTTTTTATAAAAGGTACTTTTTATAAAAGGTACTTTTTATAAAAGGTACTTTTTATAAAAGGTACTTTTTATAAAAGGTACTTTTTATAAAAGGTACTTTTTATAAAAGGTACTTTTTATAAAAGGTACTTTTTATAAAAGGTACTTTTTATAAAGGATACTTTTTATAAAAGGTACTTTTTATAAAAGGTACTTTTTATAAAAGATACTTTTTATAAAAGGTACTTTTTATAAAAGGTACTTTTTATAAAAGGTACTTTTTATAAAAGGTACTTTTTATAAAAGGTACTTTTTATAAAAGGTACTTCTTATAAAAGGTACTTTTTATAAAAGGTACTTTTTATAAAAGGTACTTTTTATAAAAGGTACTTTTTATAAAAGGTACTTTTTATAAAAGGTACTTTTTATAAAAGGTACTTTTTATAAAAGGTACATTTTATAAAAGGTACTTTTTATAAAAGGTACTTTTTTAAAAGGTACTTTTTATAAAAGGTACTTTTTTATAAAATGTACTTTTTATAAAAGGTACTTTTTATAAAAGGTACTTTTTATAAAAGGTACTTTTTATAAAAGGTACTTTTTATAAAAGGTACTTTTTATAAAAGGTACTTTTTATAAAAGGTATTTTTTATAAAAGGTACTTTTTATAAAAGGTACTTTTTATAAAAGGTACTTTTTATAAAAGGTACTTTTTATAAACTGTAACGAATTTTCGGAAAGTACTTCTTCCAGAATGTTTAATTTCACTAAAGGATTCTACATTCCAAATTTCAAGTTTGAATGACCATTACTTCAGTGAATAGAAAAAAGTACCAGAAGTACACTTTTTTTACCCATTTACCCCCGTATAATCAACATCGGCAAAAACCCGGCCTTAGTGAATCTTTTTTCCGGCAAGTGAACCGACATTGCAAATTTCAAGTTTCTAGTACCATTATTTAAGGAAATATAAAATGTACCAAAAGTACAGATTTTTACCCTTTTTACCCCCTCGGAATCAACATTGGCAAAAATCCAGCCTTACAGGATCTACATATATTCGAGGATGTGAACATAAATTCCAAATTTCAAGTCTCTATGACCATTATTTCAGGAGATATAAAAAATACCAAAAGTACAGTTTTTTACCCTTTTTACCCCCTTAGTATCAACACTTGAAAAAATCCAGCCTTAGTGGATCTATATTCGAGGATGTGAACATAAATTCCAAATTTCAAGTCTCTATGACCATTATTTCAGGAGATATGAAAAGTACCAAAAGAACAGTTTTTTACCCTTTTTACCCCCTTTGTATCAACACTTGAAAAAATCCAGCCTTAGTGGATCTATATTCCGGGAGGTGAACATACAGTCCAAATTTTAAGTCTCTATGACCATTATTTCAGGAGATATAAAAAATACCAAAAGTACAGTTTTTTACCCTTTTTACCCCCTTAGAATCAACATTGGCAAAAATCCAGCCTTACTTGATCTATACTCCAGGGTTTTGAAAGATCACATCGGAATTTTATTATAGGGTGGCCTAAAATTTCCCCCCTTTGGCTAGTTCTTGCAGCTTATCGGTATATGAAACTTTTCTCTGAAGTGTAGGGTATGTTCAGAAACTTTGTAGAAATTAACCCACTAACTTCCCTACATAACTGACATTTTTGTCTATATTCCAACAAATCGTAAAAAATCCCTTAAACGGGCGAGGACGGGGATGAAACATTATAAAAAAATGTTGGTCATAAAATTTAACTTTATGTATGAGAACATACAAACACTAAAAACCAGTCAGAACAAATATTGCCCATTAAGGGTTAATTTTTTATGTTCAGCACATTAAAATATTAAAGCAAATTTTTTGTGGAACAAATAAACCCTTAACTCCCCCACTTAACGGAAATTTTTGGATCTATTCTAACAAATCGCAAAAACAGCCTTAAAAAGTGGAATGGCGCGCAGGCGCGGATGCACGGGGGAAAGGAAATTTTTCCCCCCAAACCGAATTCGAAAGAAAAAAAAGAAAAATGAAAAAAAGAAAGGAAAGAAGAGGAAAGAGAAAAAAAGAAAAGGAAATAATCTGAGAATTTTTTTCTATGAAAAATGTCTACGAATATAAAAATTTTTCTAAAGAAAATGTCTCGGAATGATACAATTTTTCTAAATGAAAAATTTCAGAATTTTTCTGGAAAAAATTGAGAATTTTTCTATAAATAATTGAGAATTTTATTATTTTTTTTTTATCGAAATGTTACAAAATGCCTTGGAATAATCTTTTTTTTAGAAAATATACGAGCTTTTTTCTAGGCAAAAAAAAAAATGGGAATTTTTTTATACCAAAATTTTGGGTATTTTTCTACATGAATAATAATAATTTGCAAATTTTTCGTTAAATTTTCTATAGGAGAAATCTGAGCATTTTCTTATAGGAAAAATCTGTAAATTTTTTATGAGAAAAATGCGACAATTTTTTATAAGAAAAATTGGACAATTTTTCTATAGGAAAACTCTGAAAATTTTTCTATAGGAAAAATCTGAGACTTCTATAGGGAAAATCTGCACTCAAAAAATTATGTTAGTAAAATCAACTGAAAATGTCAGTTAAAATAACTACTTTGTAAGTTGTTTTGGGGTCAACTACTTTTTCAGTTAAATCAACTAACAATGTTAGTTATTTTAACTGACAAAAAACAACTGACTTATGTAGTAAAAACTACTTACATTTGTAGTCAAAACAACTAAAATGTAGTAAAAATTAAATAATCAATAAATATTTTTTTTTTTTTTTCAAAAAATTTTTCAGAAAAAAATTTGAAGACGAAATTTTTTCAAAGTTTTTTTTTTTTTTAAAAAAAGTTGTGAAAAATAAAAAAAAAAAACGAAAATTTATTTTTATTTTTTTGGAAAAAAACTTTGAAAATTTTTCAGAGATAAAAAAATAAAATTAACTACTTTAAATAACTGTTACTACATCACAGTACTTTTGTGTTAGTTATTCAAAAAAACTACTTAGAATAACTAACAGAAATAGTTGTTTGATATTTTTCATACAAAAACAACTGACTTTGTAGTTGAAAACAACTTACTACTGTAAAATATACAAACAACTAACATGTAGTAACTTACATAATTTTCTGAGTGTGATAAGTCTTCTTTTGAAAATGAGAAGAGAATGGTAAAAAGAAAAGAAAACAAGTAGAAAAGTTAAATTCGACTTTGCCGAATCTATGAATACCCTCCACAATGCATTTTTTTAAAGGGTACTTTTAGGCCCGTTAACATTAAAAAAATTAACCTGGGGTTAGCACTAACATGCACTTTAACCGAAGGTTAAAACAAAAATCGTTAACACAATGTTCTCGTTAGCAGTAACTTCCAGTTATTAATGTCAATATTTCCGGTTAATTTAATCCAAAAAAATCTTGTGGTTAAATATATAACTGGAAGTTTCGTTTACATAATGAATTAAGTAAATATTAAAAAAAATATTGCAAATATTTATTTATTTAATATTTATTCTGAAATAAGTTCTGTATTTCGAAAAACGTCCGTTCCAAACCTATTTAAAAAAAAAAAAGGAAAAATATCTCAGCATCTAAAATATTTGTCTTTTAAAGAGAATATAATGAGAGAGAATCTGGGAGAAGTCTCAGATTCTGAAATATTTTATTTTATAAAAATAAAATATTTTTTCTTTAGAAAAAGTTTCAGATTCTGAGACATTTTTGTGTAGAAAAATCAGATTCTAAAAATTTTTTTTTAATAGAAAAAAAACTCAGATAATGAAACACTTTTCTACAGAAAAAGTCTCAAATTCGAAAAAAAATTTTATGAAAAAAGTCTAAAATTTTAAAATATTTTTTCTATAGAAAAAGTCTCAGATTCTGAGATATTTTTTCTATAGAAAAAGTCTCAGATTCATTTTTGCTATAGAAAAAGTCTCAGATTCATTTTTTCTATATTTTTTCTATAGAAAAAGTCTCAGATTCTGAGACATTTTTTCTATAGAAAAAGTCTGAGATTCTGAGACATTTTTTCTATAGAAAAAGTCTGAGATTCTGAGACATTTTTTCTATAGAAAAAGTCTCAGATTCTGAGACATTTTTTCTATAGAAAAAGTCTCAGATTCTGAGACATTTTTTCTATAGAAAAAGTCTCAGATTCTGAGACATTTTTTCTATAGAAAAAGTCTCAGATTCTGAGACATTTTTTCTATAGAAAAAGTCTCAGATTCTGAGACATTTTTTCTATAGAAAAAGTCTCAGATTCTGAGACATTTTTTCTATAGAAAAAGTCGTAGATTCTGAGACACTTTTTCTATAGAAAGATTCTTAGAATCAGAGACATTTAAACCATGCAAAAAGTCTTAGAATCAGAGACATTTATGCCCAGATTCAGTATGTCGTACAAAGTGAGTGACTAGAAATTTTGTACGTAAAACAAAAACGAATTTGAGATTTTTGTTTTTGTTTTACGTAGTCACTCACTTCGACCGAAATAGCGAATCGCACAGTTAAACTATAGCAAAAGTCTCAGATTCTGGGAGTTTCTGTCTATTTAAAAACAAAAAAACACTTTCAGTAACATTTTTATTATCAAAGATTAATTTATATATGTACATCCTCCCGCTAATGTGGGATGTATGACTTTCTTTGTGTTAGGCGCTTTAGGTTTCTTCGCTGCTCAAAGTTTGGATGACTTTTTTTTATTATTTTAACGCAAAAAGCAAAGACTAACAAGACTTCCAACTCATTTTGTTTTGCTGTCAGAAGACCTAACTCTTTGAATGTATTTGAGTTAGGTCCTCTTTAGTATTGGTGAACCTAACTTTTTTCACCACATACACAGAGTTACTTTTCTTTATCAATATTTTTTTTGTTTTGGAATTTTTTCGTAACAAAAAGTGGGAAAGCATAAAAATACATTAAACACAATTGTTAGTACCCACATAAATGCATATTTGCAAAAAAATTAAAGAAAAGACAAATTTAATTATAAAAGTTACAGATTTTAATATCAACTCTGTATTCGTTTTTGATCATAGAGAAACATAGAGGCGAAGGTGAAAGAAAAAACAATATTGCTATCTTTTTCTAATTTCTCACACGTACGTTGTCGATGTGAATTCACCACACAATACATATTTACAAGTCGTACTTTGTCAACAAATACATTTAAACAAGTTGTACTTTGACAACTCAATTTTTGACGCCTTCGCCTCTATGTTTCTCTATGTTTTTGATATTTACCACAACTATTTCACCACTAATAACGACAAATGTCAATATTTTATTTGTTTATTTTCATTAAAAATTTTTTAAATTCGGAAAAAAACTAAAAATAATTAAACGAATAAATATAATGCGATATAACACCTTACCATCAATAAAGTAGGAGCTTATGTGGCTTGTCATCCATAAGGAAGAGTTTCGATTACTATAAAATTGTTCCTGTACAAAAAGTCTTCGATACAGATCTTTTTCTCTAAAGAAAGTTTTAGATTCAAAGGACAATTTCTTAAAAATAAACTCCTTACATTTATAGTATTTGTTTCTATAAGTTTAATTAGTTTTTTTTATAAAAAGTCCTTTGAATGTTATGTCATTCAATAGAAAAAAAGTCCCCACAATCTATAAGAAACATGTCTGAGAATCTGGAACTTTTTCCCTGAGAAAAATGTCTCAGTATATGGTATTTTTTGTAAGAAAAATGTCTTCGATATTAAGAATTTTTCTATACGAAAAGTGTCTCAGAATCTGAGACTTTTTCTATAGAAAAAGTGTCTCAGACTCTGAGACTTTTTCTATAGAAAAAGTGTCTCAGAATCTGAGACTTTCTATAGAAAAAGTGTCTCAGAATCTGAGACTTTCTATAGAAAAAGTGTCTCAGAATCTGAGACTTTTTCTATAGATAAAGTGTCTCAGAATCTGAGACTTTTTCTATAGAAAAAGTGTCTCAGAATCCGAGACTTTTTCTATAGAAAAAGTGTCTCAGAATCTGAGACTTTTTCTATAGAAAAAGTGTCGCAGAATCTGAGACTTTTTCTATAGAAAAAGTGTCTCAGAATCTGAGACTTTTTCTATAGAAAAAGTGTCTCAGAATCTGAGACTTTTTCTATAGAAAAAGTGTCTCAGAATCTGAGACTTTTTCTATAGAAAAAGTGTCTCAGAATCTGAGACTTTTTCTATAGAAAGTGTCTCAGAATCTGAGACTTTTTCTATAGAAAAAGTGTCTCAGAATCTGAGACTTTTTCTATAGAAAAAGTGTCTCAGAATCTGAGACTTTTTCTATAGAAAAAGTGTCTCAGAATCTGAGACTTTTTCTATAGAAAAAGTGTCTCAGAATCTGAGACTTTTTCTATAGAAAAAGTGTCTCAGAATCTGAGACTTTTTCTATAGAAAAAGTGTCTCAGAATCTGAGACTTTTTCTATAGAAAAAGTGTCTCAGAATCTGAGACTTTTTCTATAGAAAAAGTGTCTCAGAATCTGAGACTTTTTCTATAGAAAAAGTGTCTCAGAATCTGAGACTTTTTCTATAGAAAAAGTGTCTCAGAATCTGAGACTTTTTCTATAGAAAAAGTGTCTCAGAATCTGATACTTTTTCTATAAGTAAAATACCTCAGAATCTGAAAAATTGGACCATCTAATTTTGTAAGATATATATTTAAAATCTAATGGACTCACACTTAGAAACTGCTTTTAAGCTTGTTCCTAAAGAATAATAAATCTCACAAGGGAAGTCTCCCTGGTGTCACCCTCCGATCTTCATGAAATTTGGATATGTTGTTAGGAACGAAAATTAATTCGACACGTATTTTTTTTTAGCGGCCCAAACTCATTTTTAGGGGGGGTCGATTTGTATGGGGGGAAATTGACCTTTTTCAGTTTTTTACGATTTACGCCTATTTAAACAAAATTAATATAGGCATGTGTAGTATCAGATTAAAGGTATTAAAAATACCTATCTCGTGGTGCTAACAGCGGACCAAAGAAGTTAATATTTTTCGACTTATTAACAAAAATGTTCTAAAATTTTGGTATTTTACTCAATATTACGAAAAGTTGTGCATGTTTGGACACGTTCTTAGCACACGTAGATAGGTTTTCCAAAGACCTTTCATTTGGTATGTAACATGACTAGGTTTCTTTGCACAGTATAGGAGATAAACGAAAAAAACTGAAAAATGGCCTTGTCTTCCCCCCTCCTTTTTACCCCCTAAATATGAATTTGGGCCGCTAAAAAAAATACGTGTCCCTTTATTTTTTCTGCTCTACAAAATAAAACCAATTCCATAAAGATCCGCGGGTGACACTAGGGAGACTTCCCTTGTCAGTTTAATATTAATTTAAAAAACGAATGTGTGTTTTTGTTTTTGCAATATTTGCGATTTATTTAGGTAAATGTTTTTAATATAATTTTACATATATGTACGAGTAATTAGATTCTAATGATTTTTTCCGTTAAAAAGTCTCAGATTCTAAGACATTTTTCTTATAGAAAAAGTCTCAGATTCTGAGACATTTTTCCTATATAAGATTATGAAACACTTTTCCAATAGAAAAAATCTCAGGTTCTGAGACATTTTTCCTTTAGAAAAGGTGTTAGATTCTGGGACATTTTTCCTATAGAAAGTGTGTCAGATTCTGAGACATTTTTCCTACAGAAAAAGTTTCAGATCTTAAGACATTTTTTCTAAAGTCTCAGAATATGAAACTTTTTCTATAGGAAAAATGTCTCAGAATCTGAGACTTTTTCTATAGGAGAAATGTCTCAGAATCTGAGACTTTTTCTATAGAAAAAATGTCTAAGAATCTGAGACTTTTTCTATAGGAAAAATGTCTCAGAATCTGAGACTTTTTCTATAGGAAAAATGTCTTAAAATCTGAGACTTTTTCTATAGAAAAAATGTCTCAAAATCTGAGAGTTTTTCTATAGGAAAAATGTCTCAGAATATGAGACTTTCTATAGGAAAAATGTCTTAGAATCTGAGACTTTTTCTATAGGAAAAATGTCTTAGAATCTGAGACTTTTTCTATAGGAGAAATTCTCAGAGTCTGAGATTTTTTCTATAGGAAAAATATATCAGAATCTGAGACTTTTTCTATATGAAAAATATCTCACAATCTGAGACTTTTTCTATACGAAAAATATGTCAGAATCTAAGACTTTTTCTATAGGAAAAATATCTCAGAATCTGAGACTTTTTCCATAAGAAAAATGTCTTAGAATCTGAGACTTTTTCTATAGGAAAAATGTCTCAGAATCTGAGACTGTTTCTATAGGAAAAATATCTCAAAACCTGAGACTTTTTCTATAAGAAGAATGTCTCAGAATCTGAGCCTTTTCTACAGAAAAAATGTTTCCGAATATAAAATTTTTTTATTAGAAAATGTCTCAGAAGCTGAGACTTTTTCCATAGCAAAATGTCTAAGGCCTCTGTTCTGTCTTTCACAATTTTTCAATTCACATGAAAATTTCCGAATCACATGAAATCAAGTTTAGTGTTTTGTTGATCACATTTTTATTCGAAGTTAAAATCGAATAATTTAAATTTAAAAAATCATATGGAAAAAAGTGCATTCGTTTTACATTCACCAAATTTTATTTTAGTTAAACAAAACGAAAAAGAAATTCGGATGTGAAATCTAGAACACCAAAAAAATTCGGAAATTTTCATTTTCACATTTTTTATGTGAATTACTTTTTTTGGAACAGCGGCCTAAGAGTCTAAGACTTTTTTTATAGGAAAAACGTCTCAGAATCTGAGACTTTCTATAGGAAAAGTCTTAGACTCTAAGCCTCAGCTTCTAAGGCATATTTCCAATAGCAAGTTCTTAGATTCCGAAACATTTTTTTGTAGAAAAATGGCTCAGATAAACATCTTTCCTATAGAAAAAGTCATAGATTCTTAGACATTTTTCCTATAAAAAAGTCTCAGATTCTAAGAAATTTTTCCGAAAGGAAAAGTCTCCGAATCTGGGAAAATTTTTCCATAGACATTTTTCTTATAGAAGTCTCAGATTCATAGAAATTTTTCGGGTAGAAAAAGTCTAAAAAAAACATTAAACACCGTTGCAATAACTGATGCGAGCACAGGAACAGCGTTCCCCTCTATGCAAGTTTGCATTGTTTCAGGGACGAGGGTTTTCAGCAAATTATTGGCAGTACACCAAACCACAAGTCCACAGAAAAATAGGCAACTGAAAGATACAATAGCAACAATACTAAAGATTAGAATCTAAACACAAAAGAAATTAATAACAATAATTACCTTTAATTATGTTACTTGCATCCCCTCTTTTGAACCGCAATCTGAAAAAAGACAATGCAAGTTTGAACTTTAATAATAGAAATTTATTAATTAGAGATCAAATTTATGTTAGATTTTATTATACTTACAAGTTTCCTGTGCAAAAAAACAAAACTCATCTGTAAATTCGATATTTTAGTTAAAAAAAGAAATAAACAAATATTTGTTTATATTTTTATTACAAACGTCATATTTTTTTTATTTCACCACACTTTCCCAAATGTGTTGAAATACACAGTACCTGTATGTGTGAATTATTTTATTGAGGTTATGTAGAGTCGGAGGCATAGAGAAACATAGAGGCGAAGGCGTCAAAAATTGAGTTGTCAAAGTACAACTTGTTTAAATGTATTTGTTGACAAAGTACGACTTGTAAATATGTATTGTGTGGTGAATTCACATCGACAACGTACGTGTGAGAAATTAGAAAAAGATAGCAATATTGTTTTTTCTTTCACCTTCGCCTCTATGTTTCTCTATGGTCGGAGGTCTTGTTAGTCTTTGGCAAAAAGGTTCCATGTTGACCAATTTTCATCCTATGAAATAATTTAAGATTTATGTTATAATAAAATGTTGATGTTAAAAGCTTAAACACTTGCCTTTTGCAATTCCTGTCCTTCAGCGACATCGCAGCGGTTATCAATAATTTCTAAAATCTGCCATCATTTAGTAATGTTGAAATATTTTTTTGCATATTTATTTAAATTTTTTTTGTTAAAAATATTTTCATAATATTTTGACTTTTGCTGTTTTAAAACAATTCACAATAACACGTAATCGGAAGTTAACTAACTTTTTTCATTTGTTAACGAAATTTGTTAACTTGGAGTTAAGAGTTTAGGTTAGTGTAACTGGAAGTTAGATAACTTTTAGGTTAAATTTAACTAACTGGACTTTGTGTTAACCGGCCTTAGTACATTTTTTAACTTGAAAAAATGAACAATTTTGATTAGAAATATTTTATTTTGAGTAAAAAACTCTTTTTTTGCCTTTTTTTTAAAAAAAAAAAAGAAAACTTACTAATTTTTTTTTTGAGTGTAAATTTTTTTTCGAGTTTAATGTTTTTTTTACTGTAAAAATATTTCTGAATGAATGCACGTATGTATGTACACAAAATATTGTCATTTTTGTAAAAAAAAAAACTAAATTTTTTTTGTGTAATTTTTTTTTGAGTGTAAAATTTTTTTTGAGTGTAAAATATTTTATTTTAAATAAAAAACTCTTTTTTGCCTTTTAAAAAAAAAAAAATAAAAATTACTATTTTTTTTTTTGAGTGTAAAATTTTTTTCGAGTGTAACGTTTTTTTTACTGTAAAAATATTTCTGAGTGAATGCACGTACGTATGTACACAAAATATTGTCATTTTTGTAAAAAAAAAAAAATTTTTTTTGTGTAATTTTTTTTTTGAGTGTAAAATTTTTTTTGAGTGTAAAATTTTTTTCGAGTATAATTTTTAAGTTACCAATGCTTTTAGAACTAAACAAGTTTAAAAAGCATTGCTTTAAAATTAAACAAGTTTGAAAAGCATTGTTTAGTTACCACCAATGCTTTTCAAACTTGTTAAAACACGTGGCATTTTAGATGAAACTAATTTGAAATTCAGGGTTTTGCTTATAACTTTTGAACCACTGGACCGATTGAGCTGAAATTTAATACCAAACAGACCAGGGGAACGGCAAAGATACATAACAAGCTTCAGTAGTCTCATTATTGCCTTTAGAAAGTTATCGTGTTTTTTATCTCGTAAATTCGCGAAACACCCTTGCCGAAATTTACTCTTTTGCTCATAACTTTTGAACCACTGGACCGATTTCGCTGGATTGCAATACCAACCTGACCAGGTAAATGACAAACATATGTGCCAAACTTCAGTAGCCTCTGTAAAGTCTTTCAAAAGTTATCGTGTTTTCTACGGACAGACAGACAGACGGACGGACGGACGGACGGACATCGCTAGATCGACTTAAAATCGATTGAGGATCATAAATATATATACTTTATGGGGTCCTAGACCAATATTTCGAGGTGTTACAAACGGAATGACAAACTTATATATACCCTCTATCACTAGAGTGGAGGGTATAAAAAGAAATAATGCAAGATTATTTTCAAGAAAAAATTTCGAAGAATCTCAATATTTTTATACAGGATAAATGTTTTTGAATATCAGATTTTTTTTTTAAAGGAAAAAAGAAAGCAAATGCCTCTGAAAAATTTTGAAATGAGGAAACTTTTTTGAAACAAAACCCCAAAATTGGGGTGTTATTTCATTTTTTTGGGGTGTTTTTGCATTCCGATAGGGATTTATTTCATTTTTAAAATTTGGGGTTTATTTCATTATGAAATAAGTCCCCATTTTTGGGGGCTTGTTTCATTTTCATTTTGGGGATTTATTTTCTGGGGGGTTATTTTATGCTGCCCCGCAAAATAACCAAAAGCTCTCCGAGTAATATTTTTGAAGTTATCGAGTTTTTTAATTCTCAAAACCCCAGTGGTCCCCTTAAATCACGTATCTCAAAAACTAAGCAAGGTAGAGCGAAACGGATACAAATTTTGGATAAAAAACTATGACGATTTTTAAGGAACCCAACCAGGTCTACGCCCATTGGGGTCTGGACCTATTGGGTCCGAACCCAATGGGGTCCTTAAATGTGTATGAATTAAGTTGATACACTCAAAAAAAAAGAAAATTTGCTGATTTTGAACCCACAATTTTTTTGCTAAAGTTAGCAAAAATGTTTTGCCAATAATTAATTAACTAAATTTTGATTTTTTTTAACTTAGTGTTAGTTAATACACATTTGAGGACCCCATTGGGTTCGGACCCGATAGGTCCAGACCCCGATGGGCCTAGACCTAGTTGGGTTCCTTAAAAATCGTCATAGTTTTTGATCCAAAATTTTTGTCCGTTTCGCTCTACCTTGCTTAGTTTTTGAGATACGTGATTATAGGGGACCACTGGGGTCTTGAGAATTAAAAAACTCGATAACTTCAAACTTAGTAGTCATAGTAACTGGAAAATTCGATAATATCATCTCGGATATTATGTGCAACGCTCTACGTTTGGTAATGGGCTGGTGCACTGAACAGGGTCTTTCCATTAACCCTAACAAGACTATTATAGTCCCGTTTACTAGGAGAAGAAATCTCAATTTAGGTGTAATTTCCGTAGGGAATACTATTATCCAACTCTCTAAGGAGGTTAAGTATCTGGGAGTTATCTTGGATACGAAACTTACTTGGAATTCACATTTAGACGGCACTATCAGAAAGGCTATTGCGGCATTATGGGCAGCGAATAGGATTGTTGGTAGGACCTGGGGATTGAGCCCCAAAATGGTCATGTGGATCTACAAGATGATTGTAAGACCGATCATGACGTACGCTGCCATAGTCTGGTGGCCGAAAACTATACAGGGGGATGCCACCGTAAGACTAGGCAAGGTACAGCGGCCTGCACTCTAATCACGGGTGCTATGAGAACCTGCCCAACTTTGGCCCAAGAAGCCATTTTGGGTCTCACACCTCTCGAATAATTTATTAGATCTACGGCAACTATGGCTTCGCGTAGAATGAATATCGATTACTCTGACCCCCGCAACTTGAGCGGTCACTCCAATATTCTTTCTTCAATAGGAATTAGGGAAAACCTAGATATGCCGACGGATAGAATAAACACTGTGCTTCGCTATGGAAGGAAATTCGAGATCGTGATACCGAGTAGACCAGAGTGGGATGAAGGTGGTCCATATGTGGATACTAGAAGCCTAAACTGGTATACTGATGGATCCAAAATGTCCTCTGGAGTTGGCGCTGGTGTCTACGGTCCAAACACGCGGATCTCCGAACCAATGGGTAGGTGGGCTACAGTTTTTCAGGCTGAAATTCAGGCTGAAATTCAGGCTATTACAATATGCGCTAGAGTTAATATTGCAAAGGGTATGAAGGGTACTCATATTTCAATCTTCTCTGATAGCCAGGCAGCACTTCAAGCGCTGTCTTCTTGGGAATTCAAATCCAAAATGACACTGGAATGTTTTGATACCCTTCAGGAGCTGGCCGGGAGAAACAAAATTACTCTATTTTGGATCCCTGGTCATAGAGGTTTTGAGGGTAATGAGATAGCGGATGAGCTTGCTAGAAATGCCTCCGCTACTCCTATGACCGGACCCGAATCCTATTGTGGGGTAAACTGGTCCACCTTCTCGAACATGATTAGGGGTTTGGAAAGAACCGACTTCTTAAACTTGTGGGAAAATTCAGGAGGTCTACGAAAATCCAAGGCACTAATCGCTCCATTATCATATGGAAGTATACTTAATCACACCAAAAGTGACATTAGGTTACTGACAGGTTTTCTCACCGGGCATTATAAGGTAAATTATCACTTGCATAATTTAAACCTTTGTGCATCGTCTTTGTGTCGACTTTGTCTTGAGGAAGTGGAGACAACGCAACACATATTATGTGAATGCATCGCAATATGTAGGATCAGAAGACGGTTCTTAGACAAGGAATTGCTTAATTCTGAGGATATAAGGCTAGCTTCTCCATCCTCTGTTATAATGTTCATTAGGAACATTGAACAGAGTTTGAATTAGATTAATGGAGATCTTGGCACAAAAGACCCATAAGGGTCGCAGTGCCGGCCGTTAGGGCTAGATCACCCCTTGAATAAAAAAAAAAGAATAATTGCTCTATCTGGCTTAGTTTCCGAGATAGCGCCATTTTAAGTTTTCTGAAAAAAAAAAAAATTACCATTTATTTTGCTAATATTAGCAAAAAAGCTTGTAAAAATTTGGTCAACTCAATTTTAAATCTAGCAAAAAAAATTAGTTCAAATTTTGTTTAAAATTGCTAATGCGCTAAATGAAGTTTACAAGATATTTTTGCTAACATGCTAATCTCAACTAAAAATTTGCTAAAAGTAAGCTAACCAGCATTAGCAAAAAAAAATTAGTAAATCTACTAATGTATTATTTTGAGTGTATACAAAATTTCAGTTAACTAATTTTTGGCAAAACAATTTTGCTAACTTTACCAAAAAAATTGTGGGTTCAAAATCAGCAAATTTTCTTGTAGGTTTACAAGTTTTTTTTGCTAACATTACAGTTTTTTTTTGAGTGTAGGTACCTTTAGAGGACCGACACTTTTGGCGGGTATTAAATTTTATTAGAAGGAAAAGTTCAAAATCGATCCACATTTGTGATCAATTTGTCATCAGTCAGCCATCACTCAGTCATCAGTCAGTCAGTCAGTCAGTCAGTCAGTCAGTCAGTCAGTCAGTCAGTCAGTCAGTCAGTCAGTCAGTCAGTCAGTCAGTCAGTCAGTCAGTCAGTCAGTCAGTCAGTCAGTCAGTCAGTCAGTCAGTCAGTCAGTCAGTCAGTCAGTCAGTCAGTCAGTCAGTCAGTCAGTCAGTCAGTCAGTCAGTCAGTCAGTCAGTCAGTCAGTCAGTCAGTCAGTCAGTCAGTCAGTCAGTCAGTCAGTCAGTCAGTCAGTCAGTCAGTCAGTCAGTCAGTCAGTCAGTCAGTCAGTCAGTCAGTCAGTCAGTCAGTCAGTCAGTCAGTCAGTCAGTCAGTCAGTCAGTCAGTCAGTCAGTCAGTCAGTCAGTCAGTCAGTCAGTCAGTCAGTCAGTCAGTCATTAGTCAGTCATTAGTCAGTCATTAGTCAGTCATTCATCAGTCAGTCATCAGTCAGTCATCAGTCAGTCATCAGTCAGTCATCAGTCAGTCATCAGTCAGTCATCAGTCAGTCATCAGTCAGTCATCAGTCAGTCATCAGTCAGTCATCAGTCAGTCATCAGTCAGTCAGTCATCAGTCAGTCATCAGTCAGTCATCAGTCAGTCATCAGTCAGTCATCAGTCAGTCATCAGTCAGTCATCAGTCAGTCATCAGTCAGTCATCAGTCAGTCATCAGTCAGTCATCAGTCAGTCATCAGTCAGTCATCAGTCAGTCATCAGTCAGTCATCAGTCAGTCATCAGTCAGTCATCAGTCAGTCATCAGTCAGTCATCAGTCAGTCATCAGTCAGTCATCAGTCAGTCATAAGTCAGTCATCAGTCAGTCATCAGTCAGTCATCAGTCAGTCATCAGTCAGTCATCAGTCAGTCATCAGTCAGTCATCAGTCAGTCATCAGTCAGTCATCAGTCAGTCATCAGTCAGTCATCAGTCAGTCATCAGTCAGTCATCAGTCAGTCATCAGTCAGTCATCAGTCAGTCATCAGTCAGTCATCAGTCAGTCATCAGTCAGTCATCAGTCAGTCATCAGTCAGTCATCAGTCAGTCATCAGTCAGTCATCAGTCAGTCATCAGTCAGTCAAGGGTCCTTCAAAAAATGTTTTACAAATTCATAATACTATATTTAAGCTTCATTTTCCCCATATTTAATGTTAATTCATTTTTTTTTTAATTTTAAGATCGTAGTATTTTTTTTTTTAAATTTTCAAAAAATTTTTTATTTTATTTTATTTGACTGTGCTACAACAACCTCATGGAAAAAATTGATTGTTACCCCTCAAATCCAATTTTTACGTTTTGTATTTGTTGACAAAAAGTATGCAACACTATTTAACCATATTTGAAACAAAACGGAAACGGAACTGTTAGTTAACACTTTAAGAGTACAAAAAACTCTCTTAAATACTCAAAAAAGTACCGTTACCATTAACAGTACTTGAAAAACAGTCAATGTTAAAAAATGTAAGACACATACAGCAAAAATCGATTGCTGTGTGTGCCAGCAAGTGTAGATGAAGACTACAAGCAGACCAAACCGAACGACCGAAGATGACCCACTTTTCGGGGTTTTTTCGCATTAAACCAAAAGAATTTTTTCTAATTACAATTTAAAAAATATATATATAAAAAATACATAGCTGAGTTAAAAAGTGTAAATAAATTAGTTAAAATTATAAAAATGATTAAAAAAAAGTGTAAAATAATGAAATATAAATAAAGTGTTGTAAAATTTTCATTGAAAAACGGGAAAATATCATAAAATAAGAATGAAGAAAAAAAAAATTCTATATATAATTATTTTTTTCATACAATTTGATAGCCCCACCATAACGGGAATATTGGCACACTTGATTTTTTTTTATATATACATATATGTATATGTTATAGAAGAATAAAAGAAGAAAGTATAGAACGGAAACGAGGTGGAGATAGGAAAAAATTTCACATTTTGAAGGAAATTTTCACGCTTAGTATACTAAATTTTGAAGAAAAAAAAAGTTATTGAAAAAAAAAGAAAAAAGTGAAATGTTTAGAAATATTTAAGACATTTTTGTAAAAAATTAGAAAAATTTTTTAATAAAAATAAAGTCGGGATTACTACAAAAACAAAATTTTATAAAAAAAAATTTCATTAAACACAAAATTTTTAATATTTTTTTTTTTGGATTTTTCTTTTAGATACAAAATGTAAATTTTTCAAAGTGCAGATAAAATAAATTTTTATCAAGTAGTTAGTAGAATATATATAAAAAAGGAGAAAAAAAAAAGAAATATTTGCATTTATAGTATTAAATGTATAACAAAAAAAATAAAATATGTATGAAAAATTTCATAAAAAGAAAAAATCTTGAGTAAACCAAAATTTTTATGGAAAATGTTGTAAAAAAGAGAAAAAAATTAATGAAAATGTGTGATTATATGAAAATATTACAAGAAAATTTATAAAAAAAAAATTATTCCTTGTACAAAAAAAGAAAAAAGCATATCGATAAAAGTGTAAAAAATATATAGAAAAAAAAAAGTATTACACCAACATTTTTACACAATCACACATACACACACACACACACACGCAACACACACTTACACACGTCAATCTAACACCATTACGCGCACATACACTTACATATACTACGTATGTATGTGTTGTCGAGAATTAATAGCAGAACACCACCAGCTGCAGCAGCAGCAGCACCAACAACAGCAGCAGCAGCAGCAATACCAGCAGCCATACTTTTCCATCATCCAATACTAAAAAAGCTAAACTGCCTTCAAAATATGTGTCTCAAATGTCGTTGACACTTATCATTATAAAATTATCTAAAATTACCATAAATTATAACAAAAAGAAATTCAACAGAGAAAACAAAAAAAAAAAAATAGTTCACAGCATATACAATAACAACAACAACTAGAAAAATTACCTCAAAGGATTTTTTTCTGCCTAACAAAAAAAAAATGTAAGTAATAATTTATAGAATTTTAATTTTATATATATTTCATATTCTTTGGTGCTTCTTCTTTGTTACGCTCCATTTACTCTAAATTCACTATTTTGCTCACTCTCTCTCTCTCTGAATTAAATTTTTATCAGTGTACAAAAACAACAACAGAGAGTGAGAAAGTGTTTAATAGTGTTGCCATAGATTAATTTTTAATTTAACCGAAAATGATTAAAACAAATGGTTGCCAAAGATGAGGGCTCACTAATTGTAAGAGCCTGCATCTTGGCGAAAATGGATTAAATATATTCTTTTTATCAACTTTTAGTGATATGGATGTTACAGCGGCTAGAGCTTGATAGGAAGTCTATTTGGATCGCCTCTGCCTATTTTCCTAAGTTAGGTTAGGGGTGGCGGAGCTCAAAATTTTGAACTCCTCGCATAGACCGGCTGGTCCATAGCAATACCACATGTTCCTTCAGCGACGAGGATAAAACGCGTTAGTCCATGTTGCAAACAATTTAACGCGCATAAGGTCCATAACTGCGATTTCTTCCAGATTCTCTTTGCCTAAAATTTGTTTGCGATGCCATGCCAATGCGGGGCATTTGCACAGGATATGTTTAACTGTTTCATCCATATTCGGTTCATCACATCTTCTGCAATTGGAATCAGAGATGAGTCCAATTGTTCTTGCATGGAAAGCAATTAGGCAGTGTCCCGTGACCACTCCCGTGAGTAAATGACATTCTCTTCTGTTAAGAGCATGTAGGTAACGAGTTCTTTTGAGGTCGTAACGCGGACAGATTATTCCGGTAATTATGCTTGTACTTAACTCTCGCCATTTCCTGTTCGCCATGGAAATACACTGACAATCACTCCTCGATCTATTTTCCTAATCCAGGGCCAACACCCCCGGAGAAGGTTGGTGGTGTGATTCGGCAGTCTGAATCTAGGCGACACCAGTTAGTAGTGTGCTGTGATGCTAATGCACATCATTCGATATGGGGAAGTACAGACACAAATGGTAGAGGCCAGTCACTTTTGGAGTTTTTTGTTAAGCACTAACCTGTACAAGGATAGTGCACCAACTTTCGCTACAAGTACGCGACAAGAGGTTCTTGACGTAACACTTGTATCAGATACATTGTCTGATACAATTGATGACTAGAGAGTTTTGGAAGAACATTCTTTCTCAGATCATCGCTACATTAAGTTTTTACTCAGGGAGCGTGGCCGGTTGAGTCAGTATCTAGAAATCAGAGGAGAACAAACTGGGTGAAATATAGGGAGACTTTTTCTTTGCTTTTGGGTGAAGTACCCTTATCTGAACCGCATAGTTTGGCAGAAATTGATTGTCTGGTTGCCAATATAACAAATAGATTGTAATAGGTCCCTGGATGCGTCTAGTCCTTCTGCAAAGCCTAGGGGGAAAAAAGTCACATTGGTAGTAAAATGAGTTGCAGACGAGCATAGATTCCTGCAGAAGGCTCTTTAATAAGTCTAAATCTTCAAGAGCGGACGAGGACTGCTCTGCATACAAGCTGCAACTTAAGAGTTATAAGAAGATGATCAGAATTGCCAAATGTGATTCTTGGAAAAACTTTTGTGGAAACATAGAAGACGTTTCTGAGGCATCCAGGCTGTGCAAGGTTCTGGCTTCTTCTCCTTGCACCCTGGGATACCTAAAAGATCCTAATGGGGTGTGGTCTTCCTCCAGTGGAAATTCGCTGGATCTACTTCTAAACACGCATTTCCGGGCAATTCCATGACGCCGTTCCACACAGCTCTTTTTGTTTTAAAGACAATGGATCGAATGATAGAATCAGATTTGCGTAGTGTGATTGACCCGTTGTTGCTTTCGACAAAGTCACATGCATACAGCAAGGGTAGATCAACGGAAACAGCTATTCATGAGCTCGTTGGTTCTATCGAGAGATCGCTTGCCATGAAGGATTACACTATGGTGGCCTTTCTTGATATAGAGGGGGCTTTTAATAATGTCATCCCAGACTCGATAATTCTGGCATTGTCTGGTCTGGGAGTAAAGCGTGGGATCGTTTTAATGGTGAAAAACCTGCTTGCCAATAGACGTATAACGTCTGAATTGGGAGCGTCTGTTATATCTCGATTTGTCAATAGGGGCACACCACAGGGAGGCATTCTTTTGGGGGAAGATGGGGAAGCATCTGCCAACATTGAGGGACATTCTTCAGGGTTCCCTGAAAGATCTGTCTAAATGGGCAAGAGACTGGGGTCTAGGAGATATTCCAAGAAAAACAGAGCTTGTTTTGTTTACAAGGAAAAATAAGATTCCTGCTTTTGATCCTATTTCTCTGGACGGCACTGAAATCACCTTCACAGATGGAGCCAAGTATCTTGGAGTATTTCTAGATAGGAAGTTGAATTTCATGCGTAATATTGAGGAACGGGTGAGAAAAGCAACGATTGCTATATATTCCTGTAAAAGAGCCATTGGAAATCGATGGGGTTTTAGCCCTCAAGTCGTTCATTGGATTTATACAGTAGTGGTGCGTCTGATTCTGCTGTATGGAATCATTGTCTGGTGGCCTGCTTTAGAAACAAAAGCGTACTGTGTCTTTCTCACGAAGGTACAGAGAATGACGTCGATGTACATCACTGGTGCTCTTCGTACTACACCTACGGCTGCATTAGAAATCCTCCTTCACCTGATACCATTTGACATATTGGGTAGGCAGTATGCGGCTGCGTCGGCAATTCGACTTAATAGCACGCTGCAATGGAGGAGCAGCGATTGTGGCCATAGCGCGATCTTGAAGAAGATAACAATACCACAAAATGTGGACTCTGCTCCCTCTTTGAGCGCCACTTTACCACTATGATACCATCCAGGGAGTCTTGGATTGGGGACATTCTGGGTAGTGGAGCCACAATAAATTTTTACACAGATGGATCGAGTGGGCTTTGGAGTCTATTCGGAAGAGCTTGGATTGAGCCTGGCTCGAAGATTGCCAGATCATTGCAGTGTTTACCAGACAGAGATGCTGGATATAAAGGAAGTGGCTGACTGGTTGAGTTAGAATGTCTTGTCTAAAACAGCAGTCAACATCTATTCTGACGGCCAAGACGCGGTTAAGTCTCTGTGGTCCATGTTTCTGAAAACAAGATCTGCCCTTAACTACCGCACGTCTTTAAATGAGATGGCCAATCAGTTTGATAGACGACTTATATGGGTCCCAGGGCACAGAGACATTCCGGGGAATTGCAAAGCCGATGAGCTTGCAAGACTTGGAACTATCTTAAAGGTTCCAACATAATTGGAATGTGTTGATATGCCTCTAGAAACTTGCAAGCAAAATCTACCGCTTTGTTCCGCTACGGAGACTAATCAGAGATGTGTTGACGTGTGAGACAACGCGACAGATTAAGCCTTCTCTTAATTAGAGGCGCACAAGTAAGCTGATATCGCTTCCAAGAGGAGATATTTCGACAGTGGTTGCTGTAATTACCGGACACTGTCTTAAATGACTTTTGTCGGAGTTGTATGGATGAAGAGGAGTTGGAAACTATCGAACACTTCATCTGCCATTGCCCAGCACTTTCTGGTCAGAGACTTGCTTCACTGGGATACAGGGTGCTGCTCGATCTCTTTGATTTGTCAGATGTCAAAATTCAATATCTTAGGAGTTTCATAAGAAGCTCAAATTGGTTTAACGGCAGGGACCAGTAGGGAAACTTATTACGGTCCCGTGGTACCACAATGGACCTCAGAGTCTACGTTTGCTATTTTATCACAATGGACCTCAGAGTCTACGTGTGTTGATGTAAAACGTCAGCAGCCACTTACAACCTACGTTTGCTGACGTTAAACGGCAGCAGTCCCTTACAACCTAACCTAACCTAAAAATTTGTTGAGTTTTTTTTAATGCTTGGTAAAATTTTTCTAAAAAAAATTAAACCGCTGAGAACATTTTAATTTCCAAAACATTGGAAAATGTCCCGAAAAAAGTTGGTTTTATGCAAATATATCGATATTTAGCAAAGATTTTATGAATTTTTGAATGTGTATTTTAGCTTTAGGTAAGCATAATACAAAATAGCAAATTTGGTAAACTTCGGATAAAAAATGAAATTTCGACAATTTTATTGAAAATGTTAACATTAAACAGCCAAAATCGCTTAAATTTATGCACGCGGGCGGATTTGAATTACTTAATTATAATGTTATTAACCTTCAAAGACTTATCAATGTGCCACGAAAAAAAATCGAACTTTTTTTTTTTTAAATATTAAAAATTATTGACAATTGTCCATATATAAAACAAATATTTTATAGTAAAATTGTATTACTAAAGTGCAAAACCCATAATAAATAAATTTGTTAACATTTATCGCGCAGGGGAAGGTGACCTCCAGCATCCCCCGCCAAACCAACACCCGCCAAAAATACCCCTGTAACATTTTTTTTTATGTTGGAGGTTGTAAAAGATTTGTCACAGCCGATTCTAACACTCTTATTTGTTTACACTAATTTAAGATCTAACTAATTATAGATCCAATAGATCCATGTTTGGACTGGACAGCCATTTTCCGACAATACTGTCTGAGGGTATTATACGGCCGATCTTTATTATTTTCCTTACTTTTTTTTATGATTTTAATAAATCTATATTCTATTTTATTATTCCCAATCATGTGTATTAAAACTAAAGCTATGGCAACTCTAAGTGCAATTAAGCTCTTTTTCAAAATAGAGAAATGCATAAAGAGAGCAAGAGCTTATAAGTGTATAATAATAATTTTTTCATTTGACTTCCTCCCCTTGAGATATGCAGGGATTTTTTTTTCAAACCACATTTCTTATATTTAAACGAGTTTTTGGCGCTGTGTATGTTAGCATGTCATAAAAAAACGATGGTTGGTCGCATATTTCTAATAACGTTTTTCTTTTAGGGGTATGCGTGTCACATAATTTTTTTTTTTATTTAATTTTTTATTTATTTTTCGTATATTGCAATAATGAACAAGTAGAAAAACTGTTTGCTTTTTAAATATACAATAGAATTTACTGACTGCGTAACCATTAGTTAAATACTAGGTATACATAAGAGGCATTCCATAATAAGTGTCTAGGAAAAAAATTACCATAAGTCGCAGCAATGTCATAGCTCTAAGGATTGAAGTGACTGCTAATGTTTCACGGCGGTACACATAGACTTTGAAAGTCCCTATTTACTATATAATTGAATTAGGAAATTTGAAAGTTTCGCAAAAAATTTGTAAAAATACTAAAATATCGTAAAATATCGTAAAATTATGGAAATTGTTTTTTGGTCCCTTTTCTTCTAGTAAATTGAGTGCCAAATTTTAGAGGGAAAATTAGAAACCCCAGCTGGACGTTAACGTTGTGGGACCTTTGTTGAGCAAAGTTTCATATACACTCAAATAAATATAACTGTATTCAATTGTGAATGCGAATATATAGAGAGAATGCCTGGGTATGAGACGATAATAATATTTATAATAAAAATAAATGTTCAAATATATTTAATATACATAAATAGAACACAAAAACTATTACACAAAAAAAAATTACCAAAAAAAAAAAAAATTCAAAAGGTTTTTGAACTTTTTATAAGTACATAACCTTATTTATATTGCCAAAAAAAATTTTTGAAAGAAAAAAAGTCACGCATTTTTAGGCCAAAGTGTTATACACTTGGAAGAAGCAAAACAAAAACTATAAGTAAATGTTAAATAAGTTCAGTTTGTTCAATGACCTATGTACACATAGTTTAAATACATATTATCGAAATAATTATGAAACTAGTACAATAAATATTTGTGCTTAAAGCAATAAATTGTTCTATGTTTATTAGGGGTGGGATAGTGCACGAGTTTTCGACTTCGAAACGCTAGAACCGCTAATTCTCTCACTCTGGGGTCTACTCCAGGGGAGTTATGAGGCTTTTTGTGGATTTTTTCCCCATCACGACCAACTTTAACTTCGATGAGCGACCCCTAAATCATATTTTTTTGCTCATTGACTTTTTTTGCGAACCTTACACTCAAAAAAATAAAACTGTAAAGTCAACAATTTTTTTTAGTTAAGTTGAGTTAACTGGCTTTTTAGCAAATTTTTAGTTATAATCAGCGTTTTAACTACTTTTTTTTAGTTAAGTTCAATTTACGAAAATACTAGTTTTGAACAAATTTTGAATTAATTTTTTTTGTTGACTTTAAAACTGAGTTAAAGAATTTTTACTAAATTATTTGCTGATTTTTCGTAACATATTTGTTAAGTGAAAAGAGTTATTACTATTTAAGAAATTTCTTGTGTAGCCTCCTATGCAAATCTCATAAGTTCTACTTAAGCTGAACTTAATGCTGTGAAAAAATAGAAAAAAAAATAAGTGAAGTGTTACTGCTTAAAGCGTTCGGTGAAATAAAAAAAAATGTCGACCTGAAAATGTAAAAAAAAAAATTACAAAATATTTTGTTAATTTTAGTTTACGAAAAGTAACTAAAAGTATAGCTAAATTCAACTATTTTTTTGTAAATATGCACATAAAAATGTTACAAAATTTTCAGCTAAATTTTTAGTTAAAGTTAAGGTTTTCTTTGCTACATTCATTCTACGAAAAGTCAGCTAAATATTTTTAGTTAAATTAACTAGAAATTTAGTAGGCTCAAAATCAGGTGCTTTTTTTGCTAACTTTACAGTTTTCTTTTTTTGAGTGTACAAAATGAGCGGTTCTAGTGTTTCCAAATCTTGCTGTTTAAAATCTAATACAACAGCTATCACACTTTAATGTGGATTCTACAAAATGTTGTTTAAAATTATATAGATTCGTTTCCAGGAAAAGACGTCACTCTCACAAAAATATTATTTTTTTTTAATTTGGTACAAATAAAAACATTCAGCCTTACCACAGAAAAATAAAATAAATTTAAAATCGACTTTTATTTCCATACAAATTGTTTTTGTTTTTAATATCGACTTTCAAAAAATATATGTATGAAAAATTTTAAATTTAAAATAAAACTTTTGTTAAAATAAACTTTTTGTTTTTCTTTGGTACGGGCCATTGATTTTGTTTTTAAAATCGACTTTCAAAAAATGTATAGAAAATTAAAAATTTTAAATAAAACTTTTGTTAAAATAGAGTTTTTATTAATTTTTGGTACGGGCCATTAATTTTTAAAATGAATTTTAATTTTCGGCTGCTTCGAATCAAAAATAGTCCCCACAATTTCGTGTTTCCTGGGTTAATTTTGAGTTTGAGGTTTTTTTTACTATTTGCCTTATATCTCACGTTGTATATACCCGATCTATTCGCAATAAAAACCATGGTAAAGAGAATTATATTTGCAACAAATCGTAAAAAAAAATATTTTCCAATCAAAACATTAGATAATGTGGACTTATCATACAGACAGTGTTGCCAATTTAGCCATTTTCCGGCTAGATTTAGCTCCTTTTGAACTCGTTTAGCCGGAGAAAAAGGCATTTAGCCATTTTCGAAATTGTTTTAGCAGTTTTTTTAGCCATTTGTGAGTTTTCGGTTAAAAAAGTAATTTTTAGTGTGTTTTTTATACTAAAATAGAGAATTTATTGGTTTTTAAGTTTGTACAAATCGATAACAGACTCTAATACTATTTGTTATAAAGGTTTAAGTTGAAAAATGTAGGAGAAAATTTAATTTCTAAAAATTATAGACATTTCTGGTATTCCCATACCGGTTTCAAACACTTTAGTTATGTGTTATCATCAAAAGGATTCTAAATGTTGGTTTGTTTTGTTAGTAGGTAATTGATTTTCATATATTTGAATTTTTATTAATAGTCGTAACTATCTCTTTTACCCATGCAAACACGGCTTCAATTGTGTAATGATTTTTCGACACTTTTTTTTTCGACATTATGGATCCTGACAATTTTGTTGTTTTTGACGTATTATATTTATACAAATAATAGGTTATTGCCCCATTTATTAAACGCGAGGCTATAAAGTATCATTTTGCATCATTGGTTTCAAGTTTGCTCATTGCATATTAATTTCCCGGTATGAAAAGATAATTCATAAATGAAAAATCGAAAAATGCTGTAAACTCCGTCTCCACGTTTACAACAAAACTACTTAGCGTGTATCTGAAATATCGTCATAATTTGACGTATCTAGTTGACATCTAATGATTTTTTTCGGAAACCAATTTCCGACAAATAGTTTTGGAAAAAAAGGGCAAAAAGTGACAAAATGTAAACTCCGTCTCTGTAAACTCCGTCAACTTTTTTTTTTGCAGATACCCGTGTAAAAAAATAATTATATCAAAACATATCTCCGTTGATAAAAACATATATGGATCATATATAAATGGATATAATCAGATCTACTCCATATATATTCATATCTGCTTCAGATATGTTTTGATCCGTAAATTGAGTCTATCTGACAATTTTACATATATGAACATATCTGAAAATGGCTGATCATATATGCCATATATGCCAGATGGACTCAATTTACGGATCAAAACATATCTGAAGCATATATGAATATATATGGAGTAGATCTGATTTTATCCATTTAGATATCCCTATTAATATTATAAATCTGATTGTTGGTTTGTCTGTCTGTCTGTCTGTCTTTTTGTCTGTCTGTCTCTCTGTCTGTTTCGCAATAAGTACAGAACGGCTTAACCGATTTTCATGAAATTTTCACCACAGGTAGTACTAACCGAGGCGGGGACTATAGGCCGTAAGCGACCGCGATCGGACAAAGGGGCGTAAAATGCCACGCCCCTTTGTACCATGCTAAAGCTATATATACCTTTCCAATAACGGAAAAACGGCTGAACCGATTTTCATGAAATTTTTACCACAGATAGTACTAACCAAGGCGGGAACTAAAGGCCAAAAGCGACCGCGATCGGACAAAGGGGCGTAAAATGACACGCCCTTTTGTACTATGCTATAGCTATATCTGCCTGTCCGGCAATAACGGAAAAACGGCTGAACCGATTGTCATGAAATTTTCACCACCGATAGTAATAACCGAGGCGGGAACTATAGGCCAGAAAAATCCGCGATCGAAAAATGGACGTAAAATGCCACGCCCCTTTGTACTATACAGAAACTATGTCAGCATGTTCCGCAATCACTGAAAAGTGATTTAACCGATTTCAATGAAATTTTTACCACAGATAGTACTAACCGAGGCGAAAACTATGAGCCACAATTGAGGGCGATCAAAAAAAGGGGCGTAAAATGCCACGCCCCTTTTTGTAAGACTGAAAGCTATTTCTGTCTTTTCCGCAATTACGCTTAAACGGCTGAACTGATTTTCATGAAATTTTCACTACAGATAGTATTAAGCGAAGCGAAAAGTATGTTCCACAATAGAAGGCGATCGAAGAAAGGGGTAAAATGCCACGCCCCTTTGTATTACATCGAAAGTTATTTCTTCCTGTTTCTCAATCACGCATAAACGGCTGAACCGATTTTAATGAAGTTTTTACCAAAGATAGTACTAACCGAGCCGGAAACTAGAAATTATAAGAGAACGCGTTTGGACAAAGGGGCGGAAAATGTCACGCCCCTTTTTACTATACTGAAAGTTTTTTCTGTATGTTCCGTAATCATGCTTAAACGACCATACCGACTTAAAAGAAATAAAATATCACGCCCTTTTTTATTTAATTGAACGCTATTTCTGTCTGTTCCGTAATTTAACATAAACTGCTAAAGCGATTGGAATGAAATTTTTACCACAGATAGTAAGTACTTACCGAGGCGGGAACTATAGATTAAAATAGAGCGCGTTTGGACAAAGGGGCGTAAATTGACACGCTCCTTTGTACTATACTGAAAGTGCTTCTGCCTGTTCCTTAATAACGCTTAAACTAAACCGATTTTAACAAAAATTTTTCCATAGATAGTACTAACAGAGGCGGGCACTTTAGTATGTAGCAACTGCCACGCCCGCCTTTTGCAATGTACTGAAAGTTCATTCTGCCTTTCCGTAATCATTTTAAACGGTTATCATAATATTCACCACAGTTAGTTAGTACTTATTGAGGCGGAAACTATAGACACGACCATACAAAGGCGTGAATTGCCACGTCTCTTTGTAATACATTGAAATTTCCCAGCTGGCAAAATAAAACCACACCTGACATACTGCTGACTCTCCCTTTATGAAATCGCTGACATCTTCATACAATTTTTCAAAATGTCATCACTGACATGTCAGCAGTTGGTCAGCAGGGTCCACCAGTATCAGTGAACACTAGCAATTCGTTTAAACAACCCCTGACCAACTGCTGACATGTCATTGATGACATTTTGAAAAATTTTATGAAGATGTCAGCAATTTTATAAAGGGCGAGTCAGCAGTAAGTCAGGTGTGATTTTTTTGCCAACTGGGTTATTTCTGCCCGATCCGTACACACGCGCTAACGGTGAAAAAATTTTAATTAAATTTCATTACAGATGGTATCACCGTGGCGATCGGGGCTTAAAATGCAGCACCCCTTTGTATTAAATTAAAAAATATTTTTTCCTGTTGAACGATATGCCATATTAGCCCGTGATTAGGCAAATGGGAGTAAAATGCCACGTCAAATTGTAATATACAGAACGCTATTTCTGGCTTATTTGCTATCATGCAAAAACGGCTTAACCAACTCCTTTAAACACTACTGTTAGAACTAACTGAACGCGAACTATTTCCTATATCATAACCTTAAATCAGTTGAGCCGATTTCAATGAAATTTCCAACACAAATAGTGATATAGCCAATATTTTTGATAAAAAGGCATATAATGGCACGCCCCTTTGTACTTTAGTGAGAGTTATGTCTGCTGAGCAAATTTAGTTGCTATTTTCTTCACGTGCTAACCAATAGGGGAACTATAGGTCACATGAGACCAAAATTGAACTAAATGCGTTAAATGCCACACCCACTTGAACTACAGTGAAAGTTATGTCTTTATTGATGTTTTCACTTCATAAAGTGCTAACCGAGGATGGAACTATAGGTTCCTTTGAAAAGCCATTAAATAAATACATTTGGCGTTTTTTGTTGGCATAATTATCAGTGTTCTACCATACAAAGTTCACATTAGTGTTAACGGTCAAAATTCTAGAAGTTAAAAATTAACTTGCATACATTGTGAATAATTCTCTTATTGGTAATGGCTCTCTTTGGTATTAATAAAAAAGATACATAAATGTTTTATTTTTATTATAATTTTATTAATATTTCATCGAAAATGTGTAATATTTTACAAAACTATTCCAAACGACGCTAAATTAAATTGAGAAATTTATGGAAGTTAATGTATCGTTTTTTTCGTTTTCATGCATGTTAACAATCTAAGTTTGCCAACAAAAAAGGCCTATTAATATTAGGTTTGTTCCCATGACGGAGGAACACGTACACACTATGTTCCCGACGCTAAGAAAAATCGAAAAATAAAATCGACCAAACCTCATGAATTGGTTTATATTCATTAGTGAAAAGCCACGAAGAAGTAGATAAAATGATAATAAAAAACTCATTCATTACATAAAAATTTTTTTCAACCCGGGCAACGCCGGGTGCAAAACAGCTAGTGATCCATATATGTTTTTATCAAATAATATATTTTTATATATTTCAGGAGTCTAGCTCTTTTACTTTGGACTGTATCGTGTCTTCCACAGATGGACAGACGGACGGACGGACAGAAGGACATCGCTAGAATGTCTTAGAATCGATCACTGATCAATAAAATATATACTTTATGGGGTCCTAGACCGATATATCGATGCGTTACATACGGAATGACAAAGTGAGAATACCCCCATACTGTGGTTGGAGGGTATAAAAATAAACATTGTTTAGTTTTATTTTTTTTTTGGTTCAAATTACGTTCTGAGTTTTTATAAAATCGCACAACACATATGAATATTTATAATTACTCCACCACAGCATCACCTATCGGGTCCATTTATAAATATATATTTTTTTAATAGCGAAACATACATACAATCTGAACTGGTGTCTAATCGCACTGAAAATAAGAACTTGTTTAAAAACTTGATACCAGCGCCATCTACCGGGTCCAAAATGAAAAAAAAAAAAAAGTAGTCATAACAGCTTGAATCGAATCTATGGTGTTAAACTTAGTTGGATAGCCCTCATGGTAACAATTACACACACGATTATATAAATAACGATATGGCATTGCTTTTTGGCACTAATTTGGCACTAAATAATAATGTTCTGAAACAGGGTATCTCATATTATAATTTTCCAAAAGCCTACATCCTCCGCTATGTTTTCTCTATTGAAGTTTTTTTGATCAGACAAATAGTTTACGAGATATGATTTTTTAAGCACCAGAATGGTACTTTGTCCCACTGTGCAGTGGTTCAAAAGTTATTAGCAAAACCGCGAATTTCAGAATGGTTTCACCTTAAATTCATGTGTTGCAATAATCAAGGTTTAAAAAACAAGCTTTAAAAACATTGGCAAGCCACACAAAATTACTTTGCCAATTATTTTTATTACTCAAAAATTTTTTTTACACAAACAAAAAATTTACACTCGAAAAAAATTTTACACTCAAGAAAAAAAATAGTAATTTTTTCTTTTATTTACAAAATTACAAAAAAAAGTTTTTTACTCAAAATAAAATATTCATAGATTCGGTCAAGTCGAATTTAACTTTTCTACTTCTATTACCAAGCGAAATTCTAAAAAGATATAATTTTCGGGACAGGTAAGTATTCAATGAATACTATTCATGGATTCGGCAAGTCGAATTTAACTTATCTACCTGTTTTGTACATGTTTTTTTCTATTTTTTGTTAAAAAATTTAAACATTTTTATGCAAGAAAAAATTCAAAGTCCTGCCCTTGTAACCAAAAGGATTAAAAAATGTCGGGATTTTTCGGCTATCGGTTTGGGATGCCAATGAAGCCGATTAGTGTTTGGGTGCAATTTCTGGATGGGTATTTTTTTACATTATGGATTGTATAAAAGATTCGGCAAAGCTGAATTTTTTTTAACAAATTTTGACACATTTTTTTTGGTAAATTTGCAATTCACCAGAAAAATAATGTGCTCGATTCTGGAATACATTTTCACCATTCACCTAATTTAAAAAAAAAAATTAATACTTTTTAGAATTTTAAAATATTTAAATATGTTCTTGTAATTATTAAAGATATTAACTACACCATTTACAGATGTAATTCGAAAAAGATCAATTGTAATTCGAAGATTCTATTTGTAATTCGAAGATTCCATTTGTAATTCGAAGATTCCATTTGTAATTCGAAGATTCCATTTGTAATTCGAATACTCCAATTGTAATTCGAAGATTCCATTTGTAATTCGAAGATTCCAATTGTAATTCGGAAAAGATCAATTGTAATTCGAAAAAGATCAATTGCAATTCGAAAAAGATCAATTGTAATTCGTAAAAGATCAATTGTAATTCGAAAAAGATCAATTGTAATTCGAAAAAGATCAATTGAAATTCGTAAAAGATTAATTGTAATTCGTAAAAGATCAATTGTAATTCGAAGATTCCAATTGTAATTCGAAAAATATCAATGGAAATACAGTTAATATTTTTCGAATTACAATTGGAATCTTCGAATTACAATTGATCTTTTACGAATTACAATTGATCTTTTACGAATTACAATTGATCTTTTACGAATTACAATTGATCTTTTTCGAATTACAATTGATCTTTTACGAATTACAATTGATCTTTTTCGAATTACAATTGATCTTTTTCGAATTACAATTGATCTTTTCCGAATTACAATTGGAATCTTCGAATTACAAATGGAATCTTCGAGTTACAATTGGAGTATTCGAATTACAAATGGAATCTTCGAATTACAAATGGAATCTTCGAATTACAAATAGAATCTTCGAATTACAATTAATCTTTTTCGAATTACATCTGTAAATGGTGTAGATCTTTAATTGTTATAAGAAAAAAAATTTAAAATCTTGGAATTTGAAAGGATATCAAATTTTTAAAAATTAGGTGAATGGTTAAATCGTATTCCAAAATCGAGCACAATATGTTTCTGTCTTAAAACTTTCTTCGTCTTTGCATAAAAGTGCATGGAATTTATGCCACCTACTCTTTCTTTAAGTGTAGTCACCTATTTAGTATGTAAAACCTGAAAAGTAGGAGTATTATAAGTACATATTTTAACATACATACATACATATTTCATCTAATTTATTCATAAATTATTCTAAAATTGTTTCATATTTTATTAACGCCATAAATTCCTTCCCACAAGGTTGTTTTTGTATATATTTATTATTTTTAGCAGTTTTTTTTTTTACTTTTTCACTTTTTCTTTTTTTTTGGTTTCGATTTTGACATGGTACATGATTTAGTTTTTTTTTTTTTTTTAGAAAAAAAAACTAGAAATAGTTTAAATATTATGTTCCCTTTACGTGTCAAAACTGCATCATGCAAACGTTTTACAAAATCAAATGCTATAAAAAAATAAAAAATAAAATGTTTCTTATATTTTATTCTTTTGAAAGAAAGTAAAAGAAATGAAAACGAAAACTCTAGTTTTAAATGCTGTCACGTATTTTTAGTGACATATTGACGATTATTCACGCCTAAATCAAAAACTGGAAAAACAGAAACAAACAGATGTGACTTTTTAAGATAACGTTCTTACACTGTTTGTAACAGTAGTTAAGAATTTTGTAATTAATATTTTAAGTAGGTTTATTCTAGCTCGCGGTCATTATTTCCTATACTAATTTAAACTATGATATTCTCATAGAATAATTTTCAAGAAAATTATTTTTCAATTTTAAATTTATTTGTGTTGGTCATTTTTGCAAGACTTAAACGACACGTGTTAATTACACTGTTCTCGAATTTGACACTTTTTTTAACAAGCTGGGCACCCTACTGGTAAAGTTAAGTCGAGTACGCTGAATTCAGTGGTGCTAGCCGTTTTACGAAGTTATTGCATGTATTCGCGATTTTTGCGATTTAAAATTTTGATGCTCAATCAAGTACAATAAAAACGATATTTTTAAACTTTTGCCATAATTTTTAAATTTAAAACCATTCAAGTCTGTCAAATTAACATAACAAACCATAATACCGTGAATTTTTTCGCGAAAAATATTTTTTGTTCGCGAAAAACCTTTATTTTTGTAAAAAAATTGGTTCAATACAAATATATTTAGTTTGATTTGAATTTACACTAAATCCAATTGTAATATCAGTTTTTCCAAAGTTAGCGATATTCGCGATTATTTTTTTTATTATTTTTAAGTAAAAAAAAAAAACATTTTTTTATATTATTTAGACAATTGCTGAATTTTTATCATCTAAACTCTAATGAATATACAAAAAAAATTATTTGCATTAAAAAGTTGGAAAAAAAATTTCACGAAAAAAAATTCGCGAATTTTCCAATTTTTTTTTTGTTTTGCTATTAAATTATGAAAATGTGTAAAAAACGATACATTACAGACACAAAATTTAAAAAAAAATTTTCGTGGAAAAAATGTTTTTTTTCGCGGAAATTTTTTTTTATGCAAAAAAAAAACAATGAATTTTCTAAATTTATATTTAAAAACTATCCCAAAAGCATAAAAATTACATTTTTGCAGTACCTACTAGGGTGGCTCGTTTTTGGGCTTTTCTCTCTGATAAAATTCTAATACCCGCCAAAAGTGTCGGTCCCCTAAGGGTAACTCACATGCAAAATATCACTCCGATCAGAGTTTATCTTCTGTCTCCACTTTGAGCCTCAAAATTGGGGTTTTCGCAAAAAAGAACTTTTTAAAAAAAAAAAAAAAAAATTTAAGTTTTTTTATTTAAATAATTAAAAAAATATTTTTGTATAATATTTGATCGTAAATACTTAAATATGAAATTTAAAGATTTTACGGTATCATTAACCCGTTCAAACTTGAAACCAAAAAAATGGTATGATTTTGGGGGCGTTCTCAAAACACCTTTTTTAAAAATTTAAAAATTTTATTAAAAAAAAATTTTAAATATACCATTTTTTCTTTCTAAATTCATTAAGAACACCTTGGAGAAGAAAAATTTGAAATATGACGGATATCCGTCGAGACACTTTTTGGGAATCGCGGGGGGAAGTTAGCGGATTTCAAGGAAATGTTGGTTTTATCAACAATTTGGATTAATAAAATCTTATAAATTTAATTTTTATGCAAATTAACGGTTTTTTGGTGTCGTGGCATTCTATTAGATAACTTTAAGTATGTCATGAAATCTTACAGATCTAGGACGTCTTAAACCCACATTGGCTGGGGGTCAAAAATGACCCCCAAATAAAATTTGAAGTTTAGAGCTTAAATTTTGTGCTAAAAACTAGTATAAAACGGCTTTTATGTTTTTTACCCCAACTTTTATTTTCTATTAATATATTATCTTTAAAAAAATCGTTAACCCTTCTTGGTAGGGGGTCAAAAATGACCCATTCAATAAAAAGTATATATTTTTTCATATAAAATTAATTTGTGGCAATCTATAAGATAACTTTAAATCAACCCTTAAATCTCACATATTTAAGATATCTTTAACCCACATTGGCCAGGGGTCAAAAATGACCCCGGCAAAAACTTTTAGGCATAGTGCTTGAATTTTTTGATATAAACAAAATATATATTTTTTATTTAATGGGTCATTTTTGACCCCCTACCAAGAAGGGGTAATGATTTTTTTAAGATAATATAATAATACGAAATAATAGTTGGGGTAAAAAACACAAAAGCTGTTTTATACTTGTTTATAGCACAAAATTTAAGCTCTAAACTTCAAATTTTATTCGGGGTCATTTTTGACCCCCAGCCAATGTGGGTTAAAGACGTCCTAGATCGGTAAGATTTCATGGCAGACTTAAAGTTATATAATAGAATGCCACGACACCAAAAAACCGTTAATTTGCACAAAAATTAAATTTATAAGATATTATTAATCCAAATTATTGATAAAACCAACATTTCCTTGAAATCCGCTAACTTCCCCCCGCGATTCCCAAAAAGTGGCTTGACGGATATCCGCCATATTTCAAATTTTTCTTCTCCTTGGTGTTTTTAATAAATTCAGAAAGAAAAAATGGTATATTTAAAATTTTTTTTTAATAAAATTTTGAAATTTTGAAAAAAGGTGTTTTGAGAACGCCCCCAAAATCATGCCATTTTTTTGGTTTCAAGTTTGAACGGGTTAATGATACCGTAAAATCTTTAAATTTCATATTTAAGTATTTACGATCAAATATTATACAAAAACAATTTTTTAATTATTTAAATAAAAAAACTTAATTTTTTTTTTTTTAAAAAAAAAAGTCCTTTTTGGCGAAAACCCCAATTTTGAGGCTCAAAGTGGAGACAGAAGATAAACTCCGATCGGGGTGATATTTTGCATGTGAGTTACCCTTAGGGGACCGACACTTTTGGCGGGTATTAGAATTTGATCAGAGAGAAAAGCCCAAAAACGAGCCATCCTAGTACCTACACTTAAAAAATTATGTCATTAACTGTTTGTAGTTTATTTAAAAAGTTTTCCGTTTAGTCGTTTTTAAAAGAAAAAACATTTGTTTGATGTTCAGTTTTTATTAATGACTACTGCTGTCCTTTGTTTCAAAAATAACACACTAAAAAATAAAGACTTTCATTAACATTTAATCTTTAAAGTCATTTATTTTTGTTCTCTAAGTAAAAACTACTGATTTTTCTTTAAATTTTTAATGATTTGTGTAAGTATTTTTTTTTTTTAAATTGTTGGTATTTTTAAGTTTTTAGTTTTTATTTTTATTTAGTAAAAAAATTCAAAAAATTATTTATAGAAATATAAAAACATGTTTGTATCAAGTGACTTTGGCACGATGGGTAGAATGTCTGGCCAGAATGTAATTGATTGCGGTATCGATTCCCCAAAATTTTAAAAAAATATTTCAATAGAAAATTGTAAAAAATAACCTACGAAATCATTAATTTTTAATGTTTTCATAGGTTATTTTTTTGGAATTTGTTGGTAAAAATAACAGAACTATCATTAATTTTTAATGATTTCGTAGGTTATTTTTTTGAATTAGTTGGTAAAAAAGAATGAAAAAACCGTAATTTTTCAATGCTTAATGTTATGTATTTATGAAAATTTTGTCTACAGTAAAAAATAAATGTTGATGTTTGTTAAAACAAATAAATAATTACTGGGATGGTTTTCAATTGTTTATTCACTGGTTTTAAATGTGTTTTTTATTTGTTTTTGCCTACAAAGTGTTTTTTTTTTGAGTGTAGGCTTTACAATTTTAAATCGCGAATATCGCAAATACTAGCGGTAACTTCGAAAAACGTCTTGCACCATTGAATTCAGCGTACCCGAATTAGCTTTAGGGTGCCCAACTTGTTAATTTTTGCGACTAGCACAGTGTTATTAAAGGAAATAATGACCTCGAGCTAGAATAAACCATCTCAAAATATAATATTTTTAAGGTCGAATAAAACAATTTTTATTTTTTAATAAAAAATTAATCAGAATTTTGTAAATTTTTTAATTTAAAATGTATTTAGAAATGGTTCAATTTATTTTTCTAAAATTTTTTAAATTTCAAAATCAAGAAAAAATTTTTAGATAATATTTTCCAAATAAATTTTGAAATGGTGTTATCTTTGTAGTTTAAAGTTTACTTTATACATTTTATATATTCGTTTTATGTTTACAAAACTACATACATTTACAAAAGATTCTTACACGATTGTACTCGTATTGATACAACTTTGGCTAAAATGTGTGTCAATACAGTTCATACATATAAGGCATTCGACATCAAATGTTCAGCAAAAAAAAAAAAACATGTGTGCCATGAATTTCTGAATAGATTGTATTGATAGCTCTATAAGGAACTAAGAAAATTGCGTTTTTGGTTTTTTATTTTTTCATAACCGGGCCTTAGGAGGCAAAAAATTGTCAAATTTTGTGTCGAGCTGCCTTGATTAACTATTTATTAAATTATAACGGAATGCACAATAACCTTAAAAATTTTTATTCTTGTATATTTTTTTATCGATTAAAAATTTTTATTTTAAAAAATTTTCAGAAACCGTTCTGAAATTTCACATTTTTTCAAAAAGTCAATTTATGAAAAATCCGGATACGTTTTTTTAAGACGCGCGTTTTCTCATTTTTTTTTCGAGAAAATCGCATTTAAATATTAAATTTCATATCAATTTATTAATTGCTTGTATTTTCTTGTTTCCACATAGTGTATGAGTATTATTTATGCAAATATTTGTTACTCATCCGTTATGCTGAAACAAGAAAATACAAGCAAATTACAAAATTGATATAAAACTTAATATTGATTTTTTTTTGTAAGGATATACAAACATCTAAACTAAAAAAAAATAAAAAAAAACAACGGCCGGATTTTTGATAAACTGGCTTTTTTAAAAATAAGAAATTTCAGAACAGGTTCTGAAAATTTTTCAAAATTCAAAATATTTAATCGATAGCCCATAAAAATATACAAGAATGCAATTGTTTGAAGTTAAGGTGCGTTCCGTATTAATTTGATAAATATTTAATTAAGACAGCTCGACATAAATTTGACCATTTTAACATGATAATGTTTTTAGGCTGGTGTCTAATTTTTAAAAAGTCGCAGGACGCCACCTCAGTTTGACTATATAAGCTAACGATTAACGAAAAAGAAAATAAGAATTACTATTTTCATTTTCTTAAAACCAAAAATTTTAATAACTTGGGTTTGTAACTTGGATAATAATTCACCTCGTGGTGAATAAACCCGTTTTTCACCAGCTGGTGAATAAAAAGTAACATAATTATTTTTCAACAAAAAATTTTTTTTTTTTCATCAATTTTTTTTCTATAAAATATTTTTTTTTCATCAATTTTTTTTTCCATCAACAATTTTTTTTTTCATCAATTTTTTTTTCATCAATTTTTTTTTTATCAAATTGATTTTTTCATAAATTTTTTTTTCAGCAAATTTTTTTTTTTTTCATCATTTTTTTTTTATCAAATTTTTTTTTTCATAAATTTTTTTTCATAAAATTTTTTTAACAAAAATTTTGGGTTCATTAATTTTTTTTTAACATAATTATGTTTTTCGTGAAAAAAAATCAATTTTTTTTTACCAAAACTACTTTTTCACCAAGTCTAAGCTTTTTGCATAAAAATTTTCCATTTGTTTATCAAATGTACATAAAACAAGTGAGAGTGGTATATTCTTTGGTGCCGAATCTTTTATACTCTCCAAAAAGTAAAAACACTTTTTTGCACTTATTTTTGCACTCACTTAGAAAATGTACAGCTCTTTTGGTTTGTAATTGGGTCCTCGACTGATATTTCAATTCGTTTTGCATGGAATAGCAAAGTAATATAACATTATTTTTTCTAAAAAAACTTTGCTTTGTCAAGTACACCCAAATCTGCCGCAAAACATTATCATGATTTAATGCCTCTTAACCCAGGTTTTGAAAAATTAAAAAATCAAAAAAAGGCAATTTTTAAGTTCAATACAACCTTTTCAGAAATTCATGTTTTTCTGTAGCGGGTGTGGAATGCCTCATATATGTATACCCTCTATCACTACAGTGGAGAGTATAAAAATAAGTAAAAAAAAAATATTGTTTGTATATTTTTTTTTTGCTGGGCCAAACTATAACCCCCCGCCTTCCAGCCCATCGTCACGAAAAAAAAGTGTTCAACTTGGCTAACAATTTAAACGAGTTTTAAGACCACAATTTATTCGTGCCACCCTAATGTATATAAATCTTCAACGAAACATGATTTTAGTTTTGCCAACATTTGTTTTTAAACACTCTAAAAATGAAAAAATAAACATGTATAAAAATTGTATAAAAAAATTTATAAGTTAATTTTTTCACAGAAAAAATATGGAGGAACAATTTTTTGAGTAATCACCTGTTTAAATTTAAAAAAAATTGAGTAATTTTTTTAATGGACTCAGTTAAAAATTTACTCACAAGTTTTTAAAAAAAATAAGTAAATAATTTATTAAAAATGTAATATTTTTTTTTAATTTTTTTATTTTCTTAGTTTTGAGAATTCCCATTTAGTTTATAGTTTTCATGAATTTTTCTATGTCTTTAAGACATTAATATTAGGGCGGGGTAATTTTTTTTCGACAAAATAGTCTAGCAAATTCGGATTCTGCATAAAATTCTAAGAAAAAATGCCGAACAAATCATGCCTCAGAAATCAGTTTTGACCCCCCCAATTTTCAAAAATAGTTTTGCACGATATACGGCTTTTTTAGCTGGGCTTATTATTTGGAAAATATTGTTTTACTAATAAATTTTGCTTTTATTTTGTATTAAGAGGTGCACCTGGTATTTTTGCGTACAGGTAATCCATATTTGATATTTAAACCTCCGCTAGAGGGCGCTAAAAAACAAAAATCTGGATTTGGGTCTTCAGATTTTTTTTTATTATGAAGCCAGATACTCTAAGTTGCCATTTAGACATTCCCATTTACAGTTTAATTAAATTCCAAAAACTCGCGATTTTATTCGCGATTTTAATTTTTTTAAAATCCACCAAAAAATTAAAAAGTGGTAAACTACACGATTCTTTTTTTGGCACAATTTTTAAAACTTTTTCGTTTAAAGTAGAGGATTTTAGCTTTCAATTTCAATTTTGATTATCAAAATCCGATGTTTTCTTAAGGAGTTATAGATGTTTACTTAAGGAGTTATAGATCTTCGAAGTACAGCGATAAACGCTTTGAAAATCCTAAAATCATTTATTAACAAAATTAAAAAAAAAAAAAAAATTTATATGGGCATAATTTAAAAAAAAAAAAAAAAATATTAAAAATAGAATCCCTTTGTGTCCTATTAAAATGATGACTGATTTTTTTTTGCAAAAATGTCATACTTTCATAATATGTCAATTAAAAAAAATCAAAAGAGGTGAAAGTTGACGAAAATGCACAAAAAAATGCATTTGCATTTAATATGTATTTTTTTAATAACACATTTTTTTTACCTTTCAAGTTTAATGTAGAGGGCTTAAGCTTTTAATTTCAATTTTGATTTTAAAAATCGGATATTTACTTAAGAAGTTATCGCTCATCAAACCACACTACTTTTTCATATTTTGTGATTTTTAAAAAATGAAAATCGCGAGATTTTGGAATTTAATAAAACTGTAAATGGGAATGTCTAAATGGCTCCATAGTGTATCTATGTACACAATCTAAAGATCCCAGGTAAAAAAAATACCCTTTTTCTCGTGATGATTAACGGAAAATGTGCACAATTTTTTACTCAATAGCATTAAAAATTTACTTAAAATTCTTTTATATTTTTTCTGTGTAAGAAATTGAATGTTTGGGTTACACTGAATTTCTATTATTGGCAAACGGATTTTTAGAGAATTAGTGTGATTTTTTTTTTAAATTTCGATATGTTGTTATTGACAAAAAATTACTTGAAACATCTCACAAGGGAAGTATCTAAACACTTATGAACCGATTTGCCTGAAACTTAAAATATATATAAAAGATTCTAAGGTTGGGGTGTCTCGGCTTATCGGCCATAGCAATGTTTTATTTTCGTTGTCCCCTTATGAAACCATGTGGACCTTTGGAAAAATGTCGATAACTTCCGAACTACCACACAGAAAAAATATGGAGGAAACAAATTAGAGTAATCACTTGTTTAAATTTAAAAACAAAAATTGAGTAATTTTTTAATTGACGCAATTAAAAATTTACTTAAAAATTTTAAAAACAATTTAAGTAAATAATTTAATAAAAATTTAATAGTTTTTTTAATTTTTTTTTAACTCTCATAGTTTTTTGAATTCTCGTTTAGTTTATAGTTTTTTGTGTATGTATATGAAAGTTTGTAATCGTCTTTATAAAATTTTCGTATGTTTTTGAGACATAAATATGTTTGGTAAAGTTTGAAAAAACAAGTTTTTTGTTTTTTTTTTGTAAAAAAAAAAAATTAAAACTTTTTTAAACCTTAAAAAAAATAAATAGATAAATTTTGAGTAAATTTTTAATTGTGTCAATTAAAAATTTGCTCAAATTTTTTTCAAACATTTAATAAATTGAAGTTTTTATTTATTTCGGTTTGAGTCCATATTAATTATTTCTGAGAAATAATTATTTTTGTTGTACAATGAGAAAATCTGAAAAAAAAATAATTGACAACACAGGCTAAGTGGAGATGTCGACAGCTTTCGGAAGAAGCCACCCTTCCTTCGTCAGCACTCTTTGATTGTCACTGCAGGTGTGTAAGATTAAAATCAGCTATTTAAACGTACATTTAGGCGAAAAAGATGATTTTAATCTTACAGTGACAATCGAAGAGTGCTGACTAGGGTGCTCAGTCAATTAATTCTTGTTCGATTAATCGAAAAATTTAGACGAATAATTGTTCGATTAATTTAAAATTGCTAATTTCGATTATACGATTAATCGAAGAATTTATGCCGATTAATCGAATAATATTAATTTATGGGTTTTCTGGAAATATGTATAATTTTTTAAAAGTTTTAAGTCCAATGAACAAACCAAATGTATGTTACCGTTGGAATTAAAAACACACAGTCATGTTTAAATTTGTTTTCGGATTTTCGCTGATTTTGAAGCTTGGCTTTGTTAAACGACCTAAATAAGAACCTGGTAAAATTTTAGGCCAAATCGGTTAACTGTATGACAGCGCTAAAATCGGTCAACGTTTGGAGTTTTGGGCAAAAACGCACCAATTTATAAAAAAAATTCAAATTTAAGATTTTCCCAAATGTTGTCAGATAATAAATACAATATTTTTTTTGTGACAGTGGCAATCCATAAAATTTGTTTTTGAATTTTACACATTTTACAAATCTCCAATATAATTTTTTAAAAATTTTCTCAAACAAATTAGCAGAAAACTTTTTGATACATTTTGAAATGATTTTAATTTTGTTTTTTGTTGTTAATAAAATGTTAAAATACTTGTAATTAATATTGTTTATTTACTCAAGTACCAATTTTTTCTAAAATTGTTGAAAAAAATCTTGTAATTTAGAAAATTTCTGAATTTGTAATTATTCGATTAATCGAACAATTTTAAAATTTTATTCGTTTAATCGAATAATTTAAAAATGGCAAATATCGATTAATCGTTTAAGTGCTGACGAAGGAAGTGTGGATTCTTCCGAAAGCTGTCGACATCTCCACTTAGCCTGTGTTGTCAATTAATTTTTTCAGATTTTCTCATTGTACAACAAAAATAATTATTTCTCAGAAATAATTAATATGGACTCAAACCGAAATAAATAAAAACTTCAGTTATAAAATATAAAGTCCAACAATATACAAAACATCTAAAAAAATGTTATTAAAAATTTACTCAATACTATTAAATCGTTTACTGGTGCAAAATTGAGTAATTTTTTACTCAATAGTATTAAAAATTTACTCAAATATTTTTTTTATTTTTTTCTATGCAGGAATATCGTCTAGGGCAAAAATACTTCTCGACTTAAATTTAATAAAGACTATTTCTTATTCACGTAGATATCGTACGTCTATGTCCTCACATAAATACCCCCAAAAATTTACACATTTTACTGAAAAAAATATTTAAAGAAGCCGAATCTTTACAAGGTTATACCACCGTTGGATAGGCATTAAAAAACCCTTTCTCTCATATGAAAACATCATATAGTTTCTTTAAAAGAAATGGCTGAAAAATCCAAAAAACGATTTTTTCGCCATTTTTGACCCATGTTTTGAACCCCTAAATCCCCGATATGGCCGATAAGCCGAGACACCCCAACCTTAGAATTGTCTCTTTTATATATATTTTACGTTTCATGCAAATCGGTTCATAAGGGTTGAGATACTTCCCTTGTTAGGCCCCATATAAAAATTTCGCCCGATATTACTAAAAGCGGTTTATTTGCAACAAATAGCCAATTTCACTCAAATTTGGTATGTGAGTGTTTTCTACACTTATTAAAGATTTGACAAATTATAGACCCAATAGGTCCATGTTTTGACTTGGTACCGATTTTCCGGGAAACACTGGTGTAGGGTATTATATAGTCGGTCTTGACCGACTATAATTTTCTTACTTGTTTTTCATTCAATTTTTTTATCAAATTTTTCATTATCATTTTTTTTCTCACCAAAAATTTTTTTTTCATATTTTTTTTTCGTCAATTTTTTTTTACATCAAAAAATTTTTCTTTTCATTAAAAAAATTCATCAAAAACTTTTTTCCATCAAAATTTTTTTTCAACAAAAATTTGGGGTTCATTAAATTTTTTTAACATAATTTTGTTTTTCGTGGAAAAAAATAATATTTTTTTTTACCAAAACTACGTTTTCACCAAGTCTAAGCTTTTCGCATAAAAATTTTCCATTTGTTTATCAAAGCAAGTGAGAGTGTTATATTTTGGTGCCGAATCTTTTATACTCTCCAAAATGCAAAAACACTTTTGTGCAAATATTTTTGCACTCACTTATGGAATGTACAGCTCTTTTGGTTTTTTTAATGGGGTCCTCGACTGATATTTCAGTTCGTTTTGCATGGAATAGCAAAGTAATATAACATTATTTTTTCTAAAAAAAAAACTTTGCTTTGGCAAGTACACCCAAATCTTCCGCAAAACATTATCATGATTTAGGCCTTTATTCATAATACTTAAAGTGTACTTAAAGTAGGTTTATTTGACAAATATTCATGCAATATCAGTCAAATAAACCTACATTAGATTTAATTTACTCATTATGAATAGCCCAGTTAATGTTTTGGGCAAGAGTACAAAATTCGCAGGCATTTTTTTTTAATTTATAAATGGATTTTAGTTTAGAAATTGTTTGAAAGGGGCTAATTTGCGAAAAAACTGCAAAACAGTTGTTTTAGATTTTTATTTAAATTTCTAAAATAAAACTTAAAAAATTTGTATTTTCATAATTTTTATTTAAAATTTTAAAGAAGAACTGAGTTTTTAAGGGCATAATTTTCACATTCTAAGAGCATATTTTCCGTTTTTGCTGCATATTTTAAGCGCATTAAACCACTTTTTAGAGCATATTTTTGATTTCTCTGGTAATGACTTTTCCTTCCCTGATCTTAGGCAATTTAATATTTTTGTAGCGTATACGTTTCATTTATTCCAAAAATGAAAATATTAATCATACGCCATTATTTACGATAAATTCAGTAATTGTATTAGCGTATGAGTGTTATTTGAATTGATTGTATTAATAACACCCATACGCCCAAAACCACTGTACATATTTCTTCCTAAAGAAAACTTTATTAAAAAAATATTAAAAAAAAACTAAAAACCAACAAAAAAAAATATGATTTTAAACTAATTAAAAACCACAAAATCCTTCTTGTCATTATCTCTTTTATAGATAATCCCAGATCTATTTCGACAAACAATGGTCTGTCAAAAATTTTAATAATTACAAAAAACGAAAAGACCTTAAAATTTTTTTCTTTGTTAAGATTTTCTACTCTTGATTTCGGGATAAATTCTTAATAAAAATGTCAAAAATGAGTTTTAGGTAATTAGCACTAAAAAAAAGTAATTATAGCAAATGTATATTAACAATATGTTTTAGTGACACACACATACACATATATACTTTTACAGACAATTACACATACATGTACATAAAGATGACTGAAAATACAAGGATGATGAAGACGACGGCGACGTAGACAAAGAAGTAAACCACAAATTAGACCATTGTGCTAAACTTAACTGATTGCTGCTTATATTTTTTCTACTTCTTCTTCTTCTTCTTTTTGTTGTTGTTTTTAATGTTACATCCTTAATATTTGCCATTGCTATTGCCAATGCGGACTGATTTTTTTTTTTTTTTTAAACAGGGAGGGAAGAGATGGGATACTAGGATTTTATGTTATGTATCATATCATTTATACACAAATGGAGTATATTATTTAACTGGTGCTACATACATAGGAACTAAAATAATCTATGAGGGTCATCTAAGGAGTTTACGTCTAATTGTACACTCAAAATATTTTATAGACAAAAACAAATGAAAAACACATTTAAAACCAGTGAATGAAAAATTTAAAACCATCCCAGTAATTATTCATTTGTTTTAACAAACATCAACATTTCTTTGTTATTCTGCTATTTTTACCAACAAATTCAAAAAAAAAAAAAAAACCTACGAATACATTAAAAATTAATGATTTCGTAGGTTATTTTATACAATTTTCTGTTAAAATATTTTTTTAAAAATTTTTATTAAAAATTTGGGGAATCGATCCCGCAATCAAGTACATTCTGGCCAGACACTCTACCCATCGTGCCAAAGTCACTTGATACAAACATGTTTTTATATCTCTATAAATAATTTTTTGAATTTTTTTTCAACAAAAAAATAACCTACCTGTGCGGGTAAAAACTAATGATATCTCGTTAAAAATACCAACAATTAAAAAAAAAAATTACTTACACAAATCATAAAAAATTTAAAGAATAATCAGTAGTTTTTACTTACAGAACAGAAATAAATGACTTTATAAATGTTAATGAAAGTCTTTATTTTTTAGTGTGTTATTTTTGAAACAAAGGACAGAAGTAGTCATTAATAAAAACTGAACATCAAACAAATGTTTTTTCTTTTAAAAACGACTAAACGTAACTTTTTTAAATAAACTACAAACAGTTAATGACACAATTTTATAAGTGTAAGTAACCCAAAAATATTTTCTATACATTTTTTTTCATAGAAAAGTTCTCAGATTCTCAGACATTTTTTTCTAAAGAAAAATTCTCAGATTCCGAGATATTTTTTTTCTATAGATCAATTCTCAGGTTCTGAAATATTTTTCCTTACAGAAAACTTATCAGATTCTGAGAAGTTTTTTTTTTTAATGTGCATTAAGAAAATTATGTCATTAACTGTTTTTAGGTTATTTTAAAAAGTAATCAGTAAAGTTATTTTAAAAGAAAAATCACTAATTTTATTAAGGATTTCTGGTTGTTAACTTTTTTTATAGTTTAAAAACAATAATTTACTGTCTTAAAACTGAATTTTCTGATACATTACATTTCGGCAGTAAAAAATTTCTTCTACAGTTTTACTGTTTTTCAATACAAAATAAGTGAATATTCTTTAGTTTTTTAATGTTTTGGTTAGTCATTAAATTAACATTAAAAATTGACTTAATATGATTTTATTTTTAATGAAAAAACAGTGGCATGGTTTTTAAATAAAATTTCATTTGTTTTAAGTGAATATTCACTGGAATTCACCTACATAATTCTTAGAGTGTAGGAACTATCTGAGAAAACATTTTTCGATAGTAAAATTCTCAGATTCTGAGTTTTTTTCTTTCTATAATGAAATCCTCAAGCTTTAAGACATTTGTTCTAGATTTTTTTTCTACAAAAATTTTCCGATTCTTAGACTTTTTTTCTATACACTCAAAAAATTATGTCAAACTCAAAAAATTATGTCATTAACTGTTTGTAGTTTATTTAAAAAGTTTTACGTTTAGTCGTTTTTAAAAGAAAAAACATTTGTTTGATGTTCAGTTTTTATTAATGACTACTTCAGTCCTTTGTTTCAAAAATAACACACTAAAAATTAAGACTTTCATTAACATTTAATTTTTAAAGTAATTTATTTTTGTTCTGTAAGTAAAAACTACTGATTATTCTTTAAATTTTTAATGATTTGTGTTAGTAATTTTGTTTAAATTGTTGGAATTTTTTAATGATATATCATTAATTTTTACCTACACAAGTAAGTTATTTTTTTGTAGAAAAAGATTAAAAAAATTATTTATAGAAATATGAAAAAATTGTATCAAGTGACTTTGGCACGATGGGTAGAGTGTCTGGCCAGAATGTAGTTAATTGCGGGATCGATTCCCCAAAATTTTATTAGAAATTTAAAAAAAATATATTTCAATAGAAAATTGTTACAAATAACCTACGAAATCAATAATTTTTAATGTTTTCGTTTTTTTGGAATTTGTTGGTAAAAATAACAGACAATTATTTTTTTGGAATTTGTTGGTAAAAAATAACAAACAATTATTTTTTAATGTTTTCGTAGGTTATTTTTTTCGAGTTTATTGGTAAAAAGGAATAAAAAACATAATTTTTTAATGTTATTTATTTAAGAAAATTTTATCAACAGTAAAAAGTAAATTTAGATGTTTGTTAAAACAATTAAATAATTACTGGGATGGTTTCTAATTGTTTATTCACTGGTTTTAAATGTGTTTTTCATTTGTTTTTGCCTAAAAAATATTTTGAGTGTAGAACATTTTCCAGATTCTGAAAAAATGTTTCCTTTAGAAAAATTCGAAAGGTTTGAGCATTTTTTATACCCTCCACTCTAGTTAAAGAGGGTATATATAAGTTTGTCATTCCGTTTGTAACACGTCGAAATATTGGTCTAGGACCCCATAAAGTACACTCAAAAAATTATGTCATTACCTAATTGTAGGTTATTTAAAAAGTATTCCGTTTTGTCGTTTTTAAAAGAAAAAACATTTGTTTAATGTTCAGTTTTTTTAAATGACTATTTCTGTTCTTTGTTTCAAAAATAACAACATAAAAAATAAAGACTTTCATTAGCATTCAATTTTTTAAGTCATTTATTTTTGTTCTGTATGTAAAAATCAGTGATTCTTCTTTAATTTTTAATGATTTGTGTACGTATTTTTTTTTTTAAATTGTTGGCATTTTTTAAAGAGAAGTCATTAGTTTTTACCTACTTGTGTTGGTTATTTTTTTGTAGACAAAAAATTCAAAAAACTTTTTACAGAAATATAAAAATATGTTTATATCAAGTGACTTTGGCACGATGGGTAGAGTGTCTGGCCAGAATGTAGTTGATTGCGGGATCGATTCCCCAAAATTTTATTAAAATTTTTTTTAAATAAAATTCAATAGAAAAATTGTAAAAATAACCTCATCATTAATTTTTAATGTTTTCGTAGGTATTTTTTTTTGAATTTGTTGCTAAAAATAACACAACAATCATTAATTTTTAATGTTTTCGTAGGTTATTTTTTTCGAATTTGTTGGTGAAAATTAATGAAAAAAACCTAATTTTTTAATGTTTAATGTTATTTATTTTACAAAATTTTATTAACAGTAAAAAATAAATGTTGATGTTTGTTAAAACAAATGAATAATTACTGGGATGGTTTTCAAATGTTTTATCACTTGTTTTAAATATGTTTTTCATTTGTTTTTGCCTACAAAATATTTTGAGTGTATATGGGGCATTCCATGACAAATCGGACACTTTAAAAATTTTTTTTTTTAGATTTTCCCAATTTGTTTACAGTTTTTAGCACCCTTCGAAAACTCCTTCGTGGTAAATTTTCAGATTTTTTTGAAAAAGATATAAAATTTTTTAAAATTGGTAGTTTGTTCCTTTACACTTCTACACTTCTACACTTACACTTCTTTTACTCATAACTTCTTCAATAATGGTCCATATTTAAAATTTTTTTTCTTCAAAATTTTTGTATTTCTACTTACTTTTAAAAAAAAAATTCCAAAAAATTCTTAAAAGCGCTTTAGTATGCGATTTTTAAGTCTTAAAATTTAAATCTCGTTTTTGAAAATGTTTGTACTCTTCGATTTTTTTGAAATTTTTTTGTGTAAAACTTCTATCGATTCTACAAATTTTTTGCCCTGGATTCTACAAATTTTTTGCACAAAACGAAATACAGTCGAACTCGGTTATAACGAACTCGGTTATAACGAATTCTCGGTTATAACGAACTAATTCTGAAGTCCCGACGTTTTGGTAACAATTTTCACACAAAATACCTCTTATATAACGAACTCGGTTATAACGAATCCTCGGTTAAAACGAACTACTTATTATGGTCCCACGAACACAATTTCATGTATATTTACCTTTTTATAATGAACTCCCATAAATATTTTGAAATTTGCGGCAATTATGTTTACCAAACTCACAAAAGGTTAGAAATTATTGGTTAATATTATAATTTTGATAATTTGTTTTTACATTTTTAATGTTTTCTTCTCAATGAGTAGTTTACTTTGAAAAAAAAAAACTCCAATAAAACAAAACTGGGACTTTTTTTTTGGAAATAAAACAAGGTTGATATAAAATATACCCCGCTTATAGCGAACTTCGCTTATAACGAACTATTTTTACTGGTCCCTCGGAGTTCGTTATAACCGGGTTTGACTGTATTTTAAAATTTGCTCCAACCGCTCTAACTGCCCTAATAGTGCTCTTAGAGCAACAAAATGTATGACCGACCCACAATATTTTTTTAGTCCAAACATTTTCTCTAAACACACCTACCCTCTATCTCTAATTGTTAAGACGGTCCCCATACAATTTTTTTTATTTTTTATAAATTTGTTTTATTTAATCAGGTTCTACCGGTCCAATGGTGCGTCCGAGAGGGGTCATTAGTGACCCCTATTTATTTTCACCCTACAACATTTTTTTAATATATAACTACGCCCTATCTCCACTCCCTAAGCAGGCTCCCATACAAATAACAGTTGGAGCAAATTTTATAAAAATGTAATTTTGTATGGGAGCCTACTTAGGTAGTGGAGATAGGGCGTAGGTATATTTTAAAAAAATGTTGTAGGGTAAAAATAAATGGGGGAGGTCTCACTAATGACCCCTGTCGGACGCCCCATTGGACCGGTAGAAGCTGATTAAATAAAACAAATTACACAACAAATAAAAAAATTGTATGGGGACCGTCTTAACAATTAGAGATAGAGGGTAGGTGTGTTCAGAGAAAATGTTTGGACTAAAAATATATTGTAGGTCGGTCATACATTTTGTTGCTCTAAGGGCACTATTAGGGCAGTTAGAGCGGTTGGAGCAAATTTAAAAAAAATGTCGTTTTGTGTGGGAGTCCCCTTAGAAATTGGAGATAGGGTATTAGTTTGTTCCAAAGAAATGTTAAGACGAAAAAATTAATGGGGTTCGGTCTTATTAAGGACCCCTCTATGACGCACCATTCGAGCAGTAGAAATGATTTTAAGATTGGAAAATTACAATAAAATTTTTTCAAAAAATTTTAAAAAATAGTAATAATCGTTATCCCACGATCCTCCTGGGCAAAATATTTGTAGAATCGATAGAAGTTTTACACAAAAAAATTTCAAAAAAATCGAAGAGTACAAACATTTTCAAAAATGAAATTTAAATTTTAAAACATAAAAATCGCATACTAGAGCGCTTCGAAGAATTTTTTGGGATTTTTTTTTTAAAAGTACGCAAAAAAAAACAAAAATTTTGAAAAAAAAAAATTGAAATTTGGACCGTTGTTAAAGAAGTTATGAGTAAAAGAAGTTTGAGTAAAGGAACAAACTACCAATTTTTAAAAATTCGATATCTTTTGAACGGATCATCAAAAAAATCAGAAAATTTACCACGAAGGATTTTTCGAAGGCTACTAAAAAAATTGGGAAAATCTAAAAAAAATTTTTCAAAGTGTCCGATTTCACATGGAATGCCCCATATATATTCATGATCCCCTATCGATTTTAAGACGATCTAGCGATGTCCGTTCGTACATCTGTCCGTCTGTCTGACTGTTGGAAACACGCTAACTTTTGAAAGACTTTACGGATGCTCCCGAAGTTTGGCATATATGTTGGGCATTTACCTGGTCAGATTGGTTTTGCAATCCAGCGATATCGGTCCAGTGGTTCAAAAGTTATAAGCAAAAGAGTGAATTTCGGCAAGGGTTTTTCGCGAATATACGAGATAAAATACACGGTAACTTTCAAATGACAATTCTGAGGGGGCTGAAGTTCCTCTGGTCCGGTTCGTGGTTCAAAAGTTATTAGAAAAACCGTGAATTTCAGATTGGATTCACCTTAAATTTGTGTGTTGAAAAACCTATCTTAAATCTTAAAAAACAAGCTTTAAAAACATTGGTAAGCCACAAACTTACTTTAAAAAGTATTTTTTTCCCTCAAAAATATTTTGACACAAAAAAAATTTACACTCCAAAAAAATTTTACACTCAAAAAAAATATTTTTTTTACAAAACTGACAAAAAAAGTTTTTTACTCAAAATAAAATATTTCAAATTAAAATTGTCAATATTTTTCTCCTAAAAAAAATTTACTATCCTTTAAAGAGGCATTGTGGACGGTATACATAGATTCGGCCAAATCGAATCTAACTTTTCTACTTGTTTAAAATCCTACATTCTCAAAACTTCTCACATAACCGACGTAAGCTTAACCACAAAAAAATGTACTTATAAAGAAAATAACAACAAAAAATTCCGTAAAAATTTTCCATTTAATTTCTTTGATAACCGCATCTGCCAAAAAAAATTAGGTTAATAGAGTGTAAAAAACACAAAAAATAATATAAATAAATAAATAAAAAAAAAAAAAAAGAGCAGCAACAACATCAACATTAACAGCAACTAAATGAAAATAGTAAAGAAAACTGAGAGAGAAAAAAAAACTAATAACCCACTTGTAAGCCTTAAAGCTCCACAGCACCACTAGGCAAAAAACGTTGATGAGTATGAGTAATTGCAATGTAAAATTGAAATACATGCACACTCTTACATACACACGCATTTTTAAACACACACATACAAAATTAACGGAAAAGTGTGCGAATCAGTGAGTACGTAAATTATAAAAAGACTACCGGAAAAAAAAACTGGCAAAAAAAAAATACATAAAAATTCACGATTCACTTAAAAAGCGAAAAAATGCGAATTCTTAACGCAAGCTAAGCTAATCTATAAAGTCCTTAAGCTGCGAAAAAGAACAAAAAAAGCAACAAAATGTATATAAGAAGAATGCCAAACGAATTCCTTGAAATGCTTAAGATAAAGTTTAGTGAAAAGATAAGAGCACAAAACTAAAGAAGTTATGAAGATGACAACGAAGAAAGAAAGGCAAACATTTATAATAACGAGTGCACTTTACAGTTTTTTTTTTCGTTTTTTCTCATAAAGGAAGTGTAAATAACGGAATTATGCACTTGTACACATATGCATATGAATTGCTTAATACAGTCGTATGTGTATCTGTGTAGGTATTTACAGCTTATCCAAGTAAAATTTAGGATTTAATAGTTCCTTGAAGTAAAATTTCATTGATTAAAGATTCGGGGGAATAAAAACCAAAACAATTTTTGAGATATGGAAAAAAAATTTAGAGTAGTCGCTCCAAGGGGGTGCATTGTAAGACCGATCCCCAATTTTTTTTAATAGCCCAACAAATTTCTAATAAAAATTTATTAATTTTCATAACAATTTCAATATTTTTCATATCCCTGCAGGAAAAGTGACCGATCCTTAATAGGTCAAGTGACATAAAAAATCAACAAACTGTTTAAACTTACACTCGCACATACACAGAAACAAAATGAAACAAGTAAAAAGTTAAATTCGACCTTGCCGAATGTGTTGATACCCTCCACAATGTAAAAAACCAGTGTCCAAATTAAAGTAGCCAAATTAAAGCATTTTGTATTTTTTTAGGTTATGTTAAATTTACCAAAATTTTCGAGGTGTACTTACATTTTCTTTCATAACTTTTGAACCGATGCACTGTGGCCGAAATCACTGATCTAGCGGCGTTTTAGTCAAAATTAAAAAATTAAAACTGATAAATGTTTTGCACTGTATCGATTACCTATACTTTACAGAAAAAATTACCGTTTTCACTTTTGTTTTTCTCTTAATATTCGCACAGCTGTAAGCTATCAAATATACATTTTCTGCAGCAAGTGCAGTGACGTATCCAGGAATTTGAAAACGGGGGGGCACAACTTCCAAAATTTTTTTAGTCATCGCCGTTTTATATTTAACTAGGACTACACTCTCCCCCCCCCCCCCCCTACACGATTTCGACTATATATAAAAATGTCTTGGAATATTTTTTTTTTTTATAAACAAATGTGTTCAAAAGCAAAATATATGAACTACTTAAATAGAGTTTGACCTCCTTAATTCAAACCATCTTACCAAACTTTTCAAGCGTATAGCATTTTTGCCGATATTCTCGTTTGATATATCGAAACCGTTTTTTAGGCCTTTTTGTGGTTCTACTGCTACTTATTCGTAGGTTAGCTGTTTTGAGAGATTTTTCTGCTGCCTCGACCTAGATTATCCAGACAGAAATTTAGCAAACAAAGCAGATTACTCATATGGATCAAAATGGGTGTATTATCCTCAGATTTTTGAGGTTTATTTTTGAGTACATTTTCAAAAATTTTTTCATTTGTGAAAATCTAACCCGGAAAAAGTGCTAGATTGAAAATTTTAGTTTAATATCCAAAAATTGTTGTTAGATATTCCAAACTCATATTCATAAAAAAGTCAGGTGGTCTCGCTGTTTTAAATTAAAGCTTGTTTCGTGGTCCATGTAAGGATTTTTCTATAACAAAGTTTCAAAATTATAAATTTTTTTGATAGAAAAAGTCTAAGCATCTGAAAAGTTTTTTATAAAATAATTGTTTCGGAATCTGATTTAGTTTTTTTTTTTTTTTTAATGTTTAAGAATATGACAATTTTACTATGGAAAATATAGTTTAGAATCTGATAGTTTCTCTTTTAAAAAAATAATAATAATTTTTAAATTTTCTATAAAATTTTTTTTCAGAATCTAACAGTTTTTCAATAAGAAAACAAATATCCAAAATATAAGAATTTTCCTGACGAAAAAATGTATTAGAATCTTAAAATGTTTCTATAGAAAAAAAGCATTTGAGAATTTCCTATTGAAATAATATCTCAGTATCTCACATTTAATATAGAAAAAGTGTCTTAGAATTCAATGGTTTGAACGTTTTTTTTAGACATTGTTACTATGATCCTGATGCATAATTTTTATTATATAAAACCAATATTATATGTTTTTTGAACATATTTTACAGATATTTCAATATAAATGACTTTTTAGAATCGAAATTGGATGAAACTCTAGAGTTTTTATAAAAAAAAATAAAATCTTTTTTTTAAGTACCAAAATATTTTGAAACCAGTGTATTTTTCTTGTATAATGCGTTGCTGTGTGTTAAATTTTAAAAATTTTAAAATCGAAAAGGGGGGGGCACGTGCCCCCTGTGCCCACCCCCTGTATACGTCCATGAGCAAGTGTATTAAAGGAATTTGGGGCCTAATTACTCAGTGAGTTTTTCTTGATACTTTTAAGTCAATTGTTTACACATTTTGAGCCAAAAAGTTTTAATTTAAAGTAAAAGGTATGTTTTAACCATAAAATAAATGTTTGTGGCCTGTGTGTATCTAGTTTATTATTAATTCATTATAGGAGTTTACATTTGTGATATTAACTATAGTTTCATGGACTGTAACTTTTGAAATTCGATCGTATTCGGTCCAATTCCTGTTTTGTTTATTATTTTGGGTTATTTTTGTTGTGACGTTTCAGTATGGCGTGCAAGTTCGCGCAAGTTGCTCGGTTTTTTAGGGTCCATCTGCTGTCCAAATAAACAGTATAAACGCGATACAGACCACAATTTTCAATCGATTTGGCTGAAATTTGAAATTTAAGTATCTTTTATAGCAAGAACAAAACCTATTAAATTTTGACAAGATCAATCCATGTTAACCCATAGCCCCCATGTAAATGTCAACTTCAAGTGTTACTTAAATACCCCTAACAATAGTATTCAAGATATCCTCTTGAAATTCGACCAATAAATGTTTTTTATATTCATAAACAATCGCTCTAAATTTTAATGGAATCGGACCATTTTAATTTCTAGGCCTCATGCAAACCACCCTCCCAATATTCACATAAATTTCCCAAAATACATAAAAATAAATAAATATTGTTTAAAAATTAATTCTTTTTAAATTTTTTAATCGCAAATAAGCATTAGTCTTTATTATTTTACATTTCCGAATTAAGCGCCGCTAGATTGGCCATTTCGGCCACTGTGCGATGAACCGATTTCGCTCAAATGCAATATTAAACTACATAAACATGCTAAGTCTAAGTCATATCTGTTTATTTATTTTTGGTCCCTGAAAATAACCCTTTCAGCAGAAAATCTGCTTAAAGTTTTCTAATTCAAATTAAAAATAGTTTTAGAGATTTTTCGACAGAGTTTTTTTTTATCCGTAAATGATTTTTTTTTTCGAAAAATCCACTGCAGTGGTACCCAGCAAAACTTAGATTACCAAATAAGGTATAAAAAAAGGTATAGGATCTCTTATTTTATACATTGCAGCATTGATGATTTTAACAGGCGATGAGACTCAAAGTAATGCATCCGAATTATCGCAAAGAATACCAGTAAGGTATAAAATAAGTCATAAATTTATAACGAAGAATACGAGTAAGGTGTAAAATATATGATATTTTATAGGTTACGAGAAATGAAATAATTTAGCATACCAGAAGATAATATATAAGGTGTTACGAGTTGTGAAAAAGTAATTTTGTATTAAATTTACTCACGTGATTGTAAGTGAGTGTAAGTAGATGAAATATGCTCGTGAGTGTGTGTCGTTAGAAATTTCCTGTCGTGAGCCCATCTCTAGTTTAAACTTATGCATTTTTTTATAAAATAATTATTTTTTTATGTTATTGTAATGCATTATGCATCCAATTATAAATAATGCATTATTTCAAACTTTCAAATAATACATAATGTAACCAAATATAAGTCATCCATGATTTAATGTTTAGAAATAATAAATATGAAATACATTTTTTCCAATAATCATGCATTACGTAGCAAATTATTAGTAATGCATTATTTTTCACTTGAAAATAATACGCTGTGGAACAAATGTTTGGTAAGACATCCTTAAATAATGCTACAAATAAGAGATATACATTACCTGGTAATGTGTTATATTATCACTACCTATTACCAAAGTTTTGCTGGGTACATCAAAAATTACTAAATTTGGATGTTTTTATAGCTTTTTCATCACGTTTTAAAAAAAAAAGTATCACTGTTTTTGCTCGTCCGACAACGGTGAAACGATGATTTTTTCCCAAGTTGTGATGTACCATTACAAATAACCTACTTAATGATCTATTATATTATAATAATTTCTAATAATCATAAATGACTTTTTCCACCAACCAACATCAGAACTCAAATACATACCCAACAATTCTATTTTTATAAGAAATAGTTGGTATGTAGTGTTTTACGTATGTAATTCACATTGAGTTTGTTAAAACATACACATATAATGTCAAGGTTTGGTCACACAGAAGGGGAACCAGTTTCGACGATGATGTCTTAGGTAAACTCCGGCCTAAAAGCCGAAGTGTACCTCGAGAATCCGACCCGATTCCAGTTCACCGTAGCGACACGTGCCGTAGATGTATAAGTAGTAACGAATAGTTTTGTTGTAATTAGTCTGATATTTTACGTATTTAACACCCGACTCACCTGTCGTTGTTTTCCTCGTGAGTAACAAATATCGTAATTAAACGACTCACCTGATATTGTTTCCTCGTGAGTTACTTAGATTTATACTAATCGTATTTAGAATCCGACTCACCTGATATTGTTTCTTCTCGTGAGTTACCATTCGTAGTTAGAACCCGATCCGACTTACCCGATTTAATCCGACTCACCTGATATTGTTTCTCTCGTGAGTTACTTAGATTTATACTAATCGTATTTAGAATCCGACTCACCTGATATTGTTTCTTCTCGTGAGTTACCATTCGTAGTTAGAACCCGATCCGTCTTACCCGATTTAATCCGACTCACCTGATATTGTTTCTCTCGTGAGTTACTTGGACTTATACTAATCGTATTTAGAATCCAACTCACCTGCTATTATTTCTTCTCGTGAGTTACCATTCGTAGTTAGAACCCGGTCCGACTTACTCGATTTAATCCGACTCACCTGATATTGTTTCTCTCGTGAGTTACTTAGACTTATACTAATCGTATTTAAAGTCCGACTCACCTGCTATTGTTTCCTCTCGTGAGTTACCATTCGTAGTTAGAACCCGATCCGACTTAACCCGATTTAATCCGACTCACCTGATATTGTTTCTCTCGTGAGTTACTTAGACTTATACTAATCGTATTTAGAATCCGACTCACCTGCTATTGTTTCTTCTCGTGAGTTACCATTCGTAGTTAGAACCCGATCCGACTTACCCGATTTAATCCGACTCACCTGATATTGTTTCTCTCGTGAGTTACTTAGACTTATACTAATCGTATTTAGAATCCGACTCACCTGCTATTGTTTCTTCTCATGAGTTACCATTCGTAGTTAGAACCCGATCCAACTTATCCGATTTAATCCGACTCACCTGATATTGTTTCTCTCGTGAGTTACTTAGATTTATACTAATTGTATTTAGAATCCGACTCACCTGCTATTGTTTCTTCTCGTGAGTTTCCTTTCGTAGTTAGAAACCGATCCGACATACACGATTTAATCCGACTCACCTGATATTGTTTCTCTCGTGAGTTACTTAGATTTATACTAATCGTATTTAGAATCCGACTCACCTGGTATTGTTTCTTCTCGTGAGTTACCATTCGTATTTAGAACCCGATCCGACTTAACCCGATTTAATCCGATTCACCTGATATTGTTTCTCTAGTGAGTTACTTAGATTAATACTAACGTGGTTAGACTCGTGTTAGACCCGACTCACCTGATATTGTTTCTCCTCGTGAGTCATTCGCCCTTGTTAATACACCGACAGATTTCACGAACCCGACTACTTACTAACCCTTGATTAAACCGACGGTAGACATATTGAAGCTGTGTACGATAACAATTATTTCAAAGGAGGCAGACCTTCGACGACTCTGGACAGACCGAGTCATACCTCAGCATAGTAAAATAAACTGCATCACAAATGGCGCCCGAGCGACACGTGCCGTAGATGTGCAAGTAGTTACAAATAGCTTTGTTGTAGTTAGTTTGATATTTTACGTATTTAACACCCGACTCACCTGTCATTGTTTTCCTCGTGAGTTACAAATATTTTACGTATCGTAATCAAACGACTCACCTGATATTGTTTCCTCGTGAGTTACGTAGATTATACTAATCGTATTTAGAACCCGACTCACCTGCTATTGTTTCTTCTCGTGAGTTACCATTCGTAGTTAGAACCCGATCCGACTTAACCCGATTTAATCCGACTCACCTGATATTGTTTCTCTCGTGAGTTACTTAGACTTATACTAATCGTATTTAGAATCCGACTCACCTGCTATTGTTTCTTCTCGTGAGTTACCATTCGTAGTTAGAACCCGATCCGACTTAACCCGATTTAATCCGACTCACCTGATATTGTTTCTCTCGTGAGTTACTTAGACTTATACTAATCGTATTTAGAATCCGACTCACCTGCTATTGTTTCTTCTCGTGAGTTACCATTCGTAGTTAGAACCCGATCCGACTTACCCGATTTAATCCGACTCACCTGATATTGTTTCTCTCGTGAGTTACTTAGACTTATACTAATCGTATGTAGAATCCGACTCACCTGCTATTGTTTCTTCTCGTGAGTTACCATTCGTAGTTATTACCCGATCCGACTTAACCCGATTTAATCCGATTCACCTGATATTGTTTCTCTCGTGAGTTACTTAGCTTAATACTAACGTGGTTAGACTCGTGTTAGACCCGACTCACCTGATATTGTTTCTCCTCGTGAGTCATTCGCCCTTGTTAATACACCGACAGATTTCACGAACCCGACTACTTACTAACCCTTGATTAAACCGACGGTTGACATATTGAAGCTGTGTACAATTATTTCAAAGGAGGCAGACCTTTGACGACTCTGGACAGACCGAGTCATACCTAACCTGACCAACCATCCCGCTTTTGGCGGGATTATCCCGCTTTTTGATGTCTCATCCCGCCTTGAATTCCGATCCCGCTTTTTAAACAAAAGTCCCGCTTAATCCCGCTTTATCCCGCTTTTTGACTTTTGGAATAGCAAAGTATGTACAATTTTTAGGTTATTTTAATAATATTTTGAGAAATATATTTTTGAGCATATAACTATTTCTAACCGTATAAAGAAAATTTCAAGAAAAATTTTGTTTACTCAAAAAAACTGTTCACAAGAGAACCCTACTGGACTGATTTAAATCAAAAATAAATTAAAATTAAATTTTTACATAAAATTTTTTCATTGTGATACTTCGAATATTCCGAAAAAAGCTTTCAATAAAAAAGTATTAAACTTATTCTCAGATTCTTAGATTTTTTTTGTATACAAAAATCCTCAGATGCTGAAACATTTTTCATAAAAAAAAATCTCAGATTCTAAAAAATTATCGGTTTCTAAAAAATTCTTCCTTGAAAAAAAATCTGATACCCTTTTCTAAAAATAAATTCTTAAATTTTATAGCCTCGTAAAATAAATTGATTAGATCTGGTCTGATTTGTAAAAATCTAATGATGGCATTTGTATCTGATAACATCTACCAAATACGAAATTTGTCTCCAATTTCGAACTCTGGTAGATCTGATCCGTAATTGAATCTGATCAGATCCTGAAATTGTGGAAAAACGTCGGATCAAATAGACCTGATCAGATAAAATTATATTTTTTAGATCCAAACAGATTAAATCAGATCCAACCGATTTTTTCAAGGGGCGTTTTTCGATAGAAAATATTTGAGAAGGGGAAAAAAAAGAAGGGAAATTTTTAAATTTCCAATGTTTTCTAAGATAATTTTATTTAGAAAAATTATTAGGTTCTAAGGCATTTTTCTAAAAAAAAATTTAAGACGCAACTTCAGAAGAAAAATTTACAGACTCAAAGACACACTTCCTTTATAAAATATCTCAACAGAAATATTTTCAGATTCTGGGAGATTTTTCATACAAAAAAAACTTCGATTCTGATATAATTTTCTATAGAAAAATTCCAAAACATTTTTCTTGTTGGAAAAAATCATACATTTTGAAAATTTTTTCCTATAGAAAAATTCTTTGATTTTACAATATTAAGGGTATTCATTTCAGCTTTTTTTCGGTTGTAAAAATGAAAAATTGTAAAAATGTAACTTTTTATTACAACAAACACATGAAAAAAATTTCCACTTAAAAGTTGCAATTTAAACAACCTATATCCAAGTGTAAAATTATCAGAGTAAAAAGTTACATTTTTCCAATTATTTAAAGCGTTGCCATTCATTACAAGCCAAAGAAAAAGTACCAAGATTTGCAACTATCATGTCAGTTTTTTCTACCTCGGCAGCCCTTATAGAACATGTGTTTGAAATTTTTCTTAGAAAAAAATATGTATACAAATAATTTTGGTTATAATAATAGAAATTAAGAATTAAACAACAAGAAAAAACTAACAAAATGAGTAAAAAGTGTAATTTATAAGTTAATTGGTTCATTCATCGAATAATTTAATTATTTTTGGAAACTTTCTATCATATTTTTTTATGTACCCGTTCACATCAATAAGAGTGGAATCTTGCATTTTTCATTTTTCCACTTTTACATTTTCTGAAATGAATACCCTTATTATTTAAACAGGAAAAATCTATTTTTCCAATTAATAAATTCTAAGATTCTGAAATATATTTCTCATAAAAAAACTATCAGATTCTGAAACATTTTTCCTGTAGAAAACTTATCCGATTTTAGATTTTTTTTTTTCCAGAAAAATTCTTGTCAGACTCTAAAATATTTTATTCTAAGGACACTAACAGTTGCCAATGGATTTTTTCTATAGAAAATTTATAAGATTCTTAAACATTTTTCCTACAGAAGAATTCTTAAAATTTTAGATATTTTTCTTTTAAAATATTCTTAAATTCTGAGTCAAATAAGTATATAAATATTTTCTAAAGACAGTCTCGAGTTCTGAAACATTTTTCTATAAAAAATATATAAGATTTACTTTCTCTTAGAAAATGATATGAAATGTTATCAGATTCAGTCTACGACTCTAATTTAATTTTAGTTTTTCATATGCAATTTTTTTGATTCTTAAATATTTTATCCCAAGGTTGGTAAAAAAATTCCTTAGACTAGAGACTATGTTTGCTGACGTAATCAAAATAAAATTTGTCTAGTCAAAGTTCTTATGCATTTTTTTACATAAAAAAAATTACAATCCCATAAAAGTATTTTCAGAATTTTGTGCATTTTGGAGGGTATTCGTGGGTTCGTTCAAGGCAAATTTCACTTATTAAAAAAAATCCCGCTTTTTGGATCGAAATCCCGCTTTTTCAACCTTTCGATCCCGCTTTTCAGTCAAAAGCAGTTGGTCAGGTTAGTCATACCTCAGCATAGTAAAATAAACTGCATCACAAAATTGTAATGGTACATAAAATTACCACCCCCGCACAGTGCGACATTTGGCCAATCTAGGTGGACAAAAATCTAATTTAAAAGATCCTGGCTTGAAATTTGGTTTGATAATAATGTAGGACATAACTAATATTGACAACAAAATTTGGAACAATCGAACGATTGCCACGCCCATTTTAGGGAAATTAACTATTTTTTTAAGAAATTGCTTAAATAATTTGAAGAATTTTTATGAAATTTTGTAAAAAAATTATTATTTATGCACCATTTTGTAAAAAAAATTGTACACAATAACCTTGAGATAATTATTGATGGTCGGTATACGCCCACTTTTTTATAACAGATATTTAAGCTGTGTTGGACAACCTTGGGGTAGATTTCATTTTTTGACTTATGTACATTGTAAAATTAACTCTATACTGTAACAAAAAGGGGCTAGGTCCACCCACTATTTGCAGTTTTATAAATTTAATACACACAAAAAGATTTTACAAACAGTATTTACATTTATTATTTAAATAAAAAACAAGTAAAATTATAAAAATTACACAAAAAAAAAAAATAATAATATTTTTTAAGCAATTCATAAATCATTCATATTTTAGAATTTCAGATCAAAAAATTAAAGTTATTTGGTTTTCATTATTTTAATTCCATTGCGAGTTCTACGAATTTAACAATTATCCAATTTTCCCATATTTTATACAAAAACTAAACATCGTTAAAAAAATATAATGCCGTTAATCAAGGGTTTGGTGTAATAACACATTAAATTTTATATTATAATGTATTCTTACATAATCATTCAATTTTATGTGCAATATAAGTGTATTTTTCATATAGCTTAAAATTAAGTCTCTGAATTAAAAAAAAATCAAGCAAACAGTCCATTTTAGACGTTCACTAAATTTTAAAATTCTCCATAAATCGCAAAAAATCGCCAGCAAAGATGGTTTAATCTATTACTAGAGATATTCCAACACCTGCCACATGTATAGATCGTGTGAGGGAGCGTGAGGAAACTATAGTTTTATTCCAACGAAATTTCCGTTTTTTTTTTTTTTTTTTTGTAATTTTTAATTTTTGTTTTTAATAAATTACAACAATAAGTTTTCAATTAAATTGAAAAATGAGCACGGATTTAAAAACTAGATTAAAAATACTATATTTAAAAAAAAAAATGGACTTATAACTCCCACAACAAAAAAGTTATAAGTGTTTGAAGTTGGGATGGTGCTCAAAAATATATTTTATTTCTCAAAAGTCTATTACAAGATGTGACTTTAAACTCCTGTATCAAATGAAACAGCTCTTTTTTCGTCATATTATGATTATTTCCATGGTATATGGACTGTTTGCTGTCACATTCATTTAAATTATAACAATCCGCCAACTTGTATTTTTCGATTTTTGTCCACCTAGATTGGCCAAATGTCGCACTGTGCCCCGCGTCCCAAACTCAAAAGCTGTAAATGCCTGACTGTAATTAGTAAAGAAAAATTACCTCGATCTATACCATTTGCAATTGTATTTCAATTGAATTTCAGAAGTTTCCAATTGTATTTCGGAATTAATCAATTGTGTTCCAGAAGTTATCAATTGATTTTAGAATTACACTGTGGAACAAATTCAGGTTAGCAAAAGTTTGATCGATTCTGAGAGTGAGGGGTGAAAATAAAGGCTAAATTAAAAGACCCGTATCGCTATAACTCGTCGACTAATTGATATTTTTTTAATCTGTAAAAGCCAAATTATTGTTAGAGACATTGTCCAACAACTAAAATTTTTTCAGAAATTGATTTAGAAAATTTTTGTGGTGCTTTTGAAGCAAAATATGTTCAAAAATCATGAAAAAAAAAAATATTTTTCCAACATTTTATAATTTCTAAAATACAATTGATAATTCTGAAATACAATTGATATTTTCTAAAATACAATTGATAAATTACAATTGATAATTTCTAAAATACATTTAATAATTTTTGAAATACAATTGATAACTTCTGAAAAACAAAACAATACAATTGATAACTTCTGATAACTTCTGAAATACAATTGATAATTTCTGAAACACAATTGATAATTTCTGAAATTATCTTAAAATATAATATTTTGAAGGTCGCATAAAAAAAATCTTATTATTAATCAAAAATTATTCAGAAGTTAATTGATTCAATTAAAATATTTTATTAAAAGCAAAATAAAACTAAATTTAAGGTCGACCATTGTTCTGTTTATTAGCCATTTTTAATTATTTCAAATTGACACTTTTTGAAATATTTAAACATCAAATCAAGTGGGACACGGTGTCTGTCGAGTAGTCATTTTTAATTACTGTTAAAAAATACTGTGACATAAACAAAAAAGATCACAGTGAATATTCAGTCAGACATTCCATTCGTTAGTTAAACAAAAAAAAAAAAAAATAGTATTGTAGGTGTCAAATGTCAATTGTCAAAGTATGAAATGGAAAAGAAAATGAAAAAAGAAGAAGAAGGAACATCATCATCAACTACAATAAAAACAACAACAAGAACAACAACTACAACAAACAACGAAAATAGATTGTGAAGAATACTTGACAATATTCTAATTTTAATCTTCCATTTCTTCATCTTTTTTTTTTAGCATCTGCAAAAGAAATGCCAGTTAATAACACAGTGTAACAACTAAAATCGGAATGGAATGAAACAAAAAAAAAAATAAACCATTGTGCACCGTTGCCTATGATTGTTATTTAAAGACAAATACAAAATTAAGTATACGCCTCTTATACAGTTTTTAAGTAATTATAATTATAATAACACTGTAAGTACGTGAAAATGACATACCAAAAATCCGAGACACGTAAACTTAATTTTAGGTCGTAGAATCCAGTGGCATTCTCCGTTTATTTTATTTTAAAGTTTCTGTACTTTCAAGCAAGTTTTTATTATGTTTTCCGAGGGAAATCCTTTAAAACTCTTTGAAAAATTACTTTATTTAGTATTTATTAGTCAAAACTTTACTCTAACAATGCACTCAAATAATTATGTCATTAACTGGTTGTAGTTTATTCAAAAAGTTTTCCGTTCAGTCGTTTTTTAAAGAAAAAACATTTGTTGATTGTTCAGTTTTTAATAATGACTACTTCTGTCCATTGTTTCAAAAATAACACACTAAAAAATAAAGACTTTCATTAACATTTAATTTTTAAAGTCATTTATTTTTGTTCTGTAAGTAAAAACTACTGATTATTCTTTTGATTTTTAATGATTTGTGTAAGTAATTTTTTTTAAATTGTTGGTATTATTTAATGAGATATCATTAGTTTTTACCTACACAAATAGGTTATTTTTTTGGAGAAAAAAATCAAATAATTATTTATAGAAATATAAAAACATGTTTGTATCAAGTGACTTTGGCGCTATGGGTAGAGTGTGTGGTCAGAATGTAGTTGATCGATTCCCCAAAATTTTATTACAAATTTAAAAAAAAATATTTCAGTAGAAAATTGTAAAAAATAACCTATGAAATCGTTAATTTTTAATGTTTACGTAGGTTATTTTTTTGGAATTTGTTGGTGAAAATAACAGAACTATCATTAATTTTTAATGTTTTCGTAGGTTATTTTTCCGATTTTGTTGGTAACAACGAATGAAAGAAACGTTATTTTTATACCCTCCACTCTAGTGATAGAGGGTATATATAAGTTTGTCATTCCGTTTGTAACACCTCGAAATATTGGTCTAGGACCCCATAAAGTATATATATTTATGATCCTCGATCGATTTTAAGTCGATCTAGCGATGTCCGTCCGTCCGTCCGTCCGTCCGTCTGTCTGTCTGTCTGTCTGTCTGTCTGTCTGTCTGTCCGTCCGTAGAAAACACGCTAACTTTTGAAAGACTTTACAGAGGCTACTGAAGTTTGGCATATATGTTTGTCATTTACCTGGTCAGGTTGGTATTGCAATCCAGCTAAATCGGTCAAGTGGTTCAAAAGTTATGAGCAAAAGAGTAAATTTCGGCAATGGTGTTTCGCGAATTTACGAGATAAAAAACACGATAACTTTTGAAAGACAATAATGATACTACTGAAGCTTGGCATGTATCTTTGCCGTTCCCCGGGTCTGTTTGGTTTCAAATTTCAGCTCAATCGGTCCAGTGGTTCAAAAGTTATAAGCAAAACCCTGAATTTCAAATTTGTTTCATCCAAAATGCCACGTGTTTTAACAAGTTTTAAAAGCATTGGTGGTAACTAAACAATGCTTTTCAAACTTGTTTAAATTTTAAGCAATGCTTTTTAAACTTGTTTAGTTTTAAAAGCATTGGTAACTTAAAAACCACACTCGAAAAAAATTTTACACTCAAAAAAAATTTTACACTCAAAAAAAAATTTACACTCAAAAAAAATGAACACAAAAAAAAATTAGTTTTTTTTTTACAAAAATTACAATATTTTGTGTACATACGTACGTGCATTCACTCAGAAATATTTTTAAAGTAAAAAAACATTACACTCGAAAAAAATTTTACACTCAAAAAAAAAAAAAAAAATAGTAATTTTAAAAAAAAAAAAAAAATGACAAAAAAAGAGTTTTTTACTCAAAATAAAATATTTCTAATCAAAATTGTTAATTTTTTCACGTTAAAAAATGTACTACCCTTTAAAAAATGCATTGTGGAGGGTATTCATAGATTCGGCAAAGTCGAATTTAACTTTTCTACTTGTTTAATGTTTAATGTTATTTACTTTACAAAATTTTGTCTACTACCTATTTGACAAGAATTTCTTGCAATTTTACAAACTTTTTACCAATAAAATCGTAAATTTACAAATTTTTGACACGATAAAACTTACAAGTAGTTCTCGTGATTTTACTAGATTTTTTGCTACCTACCTCCTATATTATGAAAATTCCTAGTAAAAATTACGAGCTTTTTTGTAATTTTACAAGCTTTTTACCAATAAAATTGTAAATTTACATCTTTTTTGAATTTAATAGATTTTTTTGTAAATAAAAGTTGGAAAATTGTAAAATTACAAAAATAATTGTAAAATTACAAAAAATTTAAATTTTGTTCGAAAATTTTTTGTTTAAAAAGTAAGGAAAAATTGTAAAATATTGGTAAAATGGGATTACGAGACTTTTTCTAGTAATTTGACAAGTTTTTTTTGTGTGTATACACAAACTTGAAATGCTTGAAAAATCACTTACTTCAAATGCGTGTAAAAAAATTCAAGCACTAAACGCAAAAAAAGCCTTGAGTTTTTTATTATGGAAAATATCAACTTTCAGTTGCTTGTGGTTTCATCCCATTCCGATTTGGAAAATTCAATTTTGTATCACTGTGTAACTAAAGATATATCTGTTTTTTTTTTGATGTTATTTCTATCGTCCTGTAATATAATTGTACATGTTTACGATTGTATACGAATGAGTGTGCGTGTGTGTGTTTGTATTTCTTTGCACTGTTTGAGGAAGTAGTTGTCACTACTGTGACGTCGTATTATTATTATTTTATAGTTCTTCTATTTTGTAACGTTGATTTTTCGTTTCGTGTATTTCGTTGTCGTCGTTGTCGTCATTTTTGTCGCTGTTCTGTCGTCTTGGCTCTGACATAGTTAATGGTGCCAAGTACCACTCTTGGGTAGCAGTAGTAGAACATGACAAATGCTAAAAATAGTTTTTTTTGCTTTTTTCCATTTCACCAAAGAAATGAAAGCAGAAAAATAAAACAAAAGTACAAATATAATATTTGTTTTACTGTTAAAAAGGAATATGAAAAGAGAATACAATACAGCACTTACATTTGTACATACACTCAAAAAAAAAAACTGTAAAGTTAACAAAAAATTTAGTTAAATTTAACTAAAAAAGCACCTGATTTTGGGCCTACTAAATTTTTAGTTAATTTAACTAAAAATATTTAGTTAACTTTTTGTAGAATGAATGTAGCAAAAAAAACCGTAACTTTACCTAAAAATTTAGCTGAAATTTCGTAAAGTTTTTATGTACATATATTAACAAAAAAATTAGTTGAATTCAGCTAAACTTTTTGTTACTTTTCGTAAACTAAAATTTAGAAAATATTTTGTAAAAAATTAAAAGTTTATTTTTTCTATTTTTTCTTCAGCTTAAGTAGAACTTATGAGATTTGCATAGGAGGCTTCACAAGAAATTCCACTTAACAAATTTGTTACGAAAAATCAGCAAATTAATTAGTAAAAATTCGTAAACTCAGTTTTGAAGTCAACAAAAAAAATTAATTCAAAATTTGTTAAAAACTAGTATTTTCGTAAATTGAACTTAACTAAAAAAAGTAGTTAAAACGCTGATTTTAACTAAAAATTTGCTAAAAAGCCAGTAAACTCGAGTTAACAAAAAAAAATTTGTTAACTTTACAGTTTTATTTTTTTGAGTGTATGTATGCATGACTTTATAAGGATGTGTGTAGTGTCAGTGGCGGATCCAGCATTAATCCTGCATAAATGTCTTAGATTTTGTTATGATATGGACGCGTGAGTGAGTGACTCAAGCAGGCTAACGCTCACGCTTAAGTGAGTAAGTAATAGTAAATTTTCTAACGTGAACAAAATTAACAAATTTAATAACAAATATTGAATTTTGAGTAAAAACTTTTTTTTAGTAATTTTTGTAAAAAAAAACAAGTAGAAACAGCGTTGTCAGGTACTTTTTCCGTTGTCGCCAAAAATAAAACGAAATATCCCCAAAAATCCCCAAGCAATAAAAAAATACGTTTTTTTAATCATACATACATTTTTTAGTTAATTTTTAAAAAAAATTATGTGTTGTATTTTTTTAATTTTGTTTTGTAGATTTAAATTTAAAAAATCCCCAAAAATCCCCAAAACGAGTTAATTAAAGGGTTTTGACAATGTTAATATGAGGCATTCCACGCTAAATATCCAGCAAAAAAAACACATGTGTCCCGTGAATTTCTGAAAAGGTTGTATGAATAGCCCTATATGTAACTAAGAAAATTGCGTTTTTGGTTTTTCAATTTTGCAAAAACTGGACTAAGGAGGCGTGGTCAAATATTGGATAAATGGTAAAATTTGTGTCGAGTTACCTTGTTTAAATATTTATCAAATTAAAACGGAATGCACCACAATCTCAAAACTTTACATTCTTGTAAGTCTTGTATGGGCTATCGATTAAATTTTTTTTTTTTGGAAAATTTTTAGAGCCCGTTCTGTAATTTTCTATTTTTTAAAAAAGTCTATTTATCAAAAATCCGGCCACTTTTGTTAAAAAAAAAAAAAAATAAGTTTAGATGTTTGTCTATCCGCACAAAAAAAAATTCGGACATGTGCTTTTTTTCGAGAAAATCCAATTTGAATTTTAAATTTCATAACAATTTTGTAATTTGCTTGTATTTTATTGTCTCAACGTAGCGAATGAGTACTAAATATTTGCATAAATATTACTCATACGCTACGTTGAAACAAGATTATACAAGCAAATTACTAAATTATTATGAAATTCAAATGCGATTTTCTCGAAAAAAAACGAAAAACACATGACTGTGACACAAAAGTGACCGGATTTTTTATAAATTGACTTTTTAAAAAAATGACAAATTTCAGAACGGGGTCTGAAAATTTTCCAAAAAAAAAAAAATTAATGGATAGCCCATTCAAAACTATACAAGAATGAAAATTTTTGAGATTGTGGTTCATTCCGTTTTAATTTGATAAATATAAATCGTTTCTATTTTTGCTAAATAATCTTGACAATGGAATCTGACAAATTCCGAAACACGTGTCGATTAAGTCTTCCAAAAATGACCAACATAAATAAATTTAAAACAAAAAAAAAAAATTCTTGAAAATTATGCTATGAGAATATCATGATTTTAATTAGTAAAGAAAATAATGACCTCGAGCCAGAATAAACATCCCCAAAACATATTAAAAATTAATGATTTCGTAGGTTATTTTTAACAATTTTCTATTGAAATATTTTTTTAAAAATTTATAGAAATATAAAAACATGTTTGTATCAAGTAACTTTGGCACGATGGGCAGGTAGAGTGTCTGGCCAGAATGTAGTTCATTGCGGGATCGATACCCCAAAATTTTATTAATTTTTTTTTTTTCAACAGAAAATTGTAAAAATAACCTACGAAATCATTAATTTTCAATGTTTTGGTATGTATTTTTTTTTTTTGGAATTTTTTGGTAAAAATAACACACTAAGCATTGATTTGTAATGTTTTCGTAGGTTATTTTTTTCGAATTTTTTGTTAAAAAAAATGAAAGTGAAAGTTTTGTTTAATGTTCGATGTTATTTATTTGCGAAAACGGCTGGACCGATCTTGATGAAATCTTTAGGGAATATTTAAAATAGCCTGGGGAGTAACACTGTGTGGTCAGATTTTTGATTCTCTGTCTGTGGGCGGAGGGGCTTAGCAAAATCGAATTTTTACATTGCACCACTATTGACATCTGTATATAAAAAAGGACTAAACCGATTTTGATGAAATTTAAACTAAAGATAGTACTAACTATGTGCCAAATTAGAGCGTTATCGGACAAATGGGCGAAAAAGGCCACGCCCCTTTGTATTGAATTGGAAATATTTCTGCATGCGTTGGAATAATTCAAAAACAACTGATACGATTTTAATTAAATTTTTAGCACTGATAGTACCAACGGAGTGCGGAACTATAGGTCATGTTACACTACGATCGCAATTACGCAAAAATTGTTGAACCGATTTTCTTGGCGTTTTTAATCAATATAGTGCTAATCAATTACATATGTAGGCCATATAAGATTATAATTTTAAAAAGGTGCGAAAACACAATGAATTTAATTTATAGGGGACATCCCCTGAGCGTTTGTCAAACAAACAAAAAATATATTCCTGCCACTTCCGCAATCAAGCAAAAACGACTAAGCCGATCCTAATGAAATTTCCTGCACAGATAGTGCTAAAAGAGGGTGGAAGTACAGTGGAACACGATTCGACAAAGAGGCGTAAGTTTCCTCGCCCCTTTATGCTATAATCAACGTTATTTTATCTTTTACTACTGATAGCACTTACCGAGCTGGAACTACTTATTGTTCTGTTAGAGCGCGATTCGGCAAAGGAGTAAAAAATGCCACACTTCTTTACTTAATAAAAGTTATTTCTTCCTCTTCCGCAATCACACAAAAACGGTTAAACCGATTTCATTGAAATAGAGGACGCAACTTGGAACTTTAGCTAGATTAAAATCATACATGGGATTTTTTAATTTCCATTTAAATTTAATTACCATTTTATTTTCTAACTTAACTTGTGTAGGAGCACTGAATGAAATGGATATCTCCCCAACTGCATCCTACTTGGATCCGCACGTGTATAAGTAAACACACACACATACATACGAATGAACAAATGTAATGTTAATAATTTACAGTTATACAACATGTGGGTTATTAACGAAAAGTAAATAATATAAATAAGAAACAAAGTATGTTGCCATATTTTTTTTGGAAAATTTAAATTTGAAAGTAGGGTAATGAAAAGAGGTTGTTCTTAGAAAAATTTACTTAATCAAAATAAACTGAATTTGAGCTTAAGTTTGAACGCTGGACCCCACATGTCCAATAGGGGCACCATCAGGGACCCCTAAAGTAGGAAATATTAAGGGTCGATCATAAATTTGACTCCTCTAGGAGCACTTTTGAGGCAGTTAGAGCTGTAGGGGCAGTTTTATAAAAATGTGATCTTTGTATAGGAGCTCCCTTAAGGAGTGGAGACAGAACTTAGGTATGTTTGCAAAAAAAAAAAAAAAAAATAGAGGGGAGAAAGTAATGGGGGTCAGTTGTGGGGCAGTTTTGGGGCTTTTTGTGAATTTTTTTTAGTCAAAATCGACTAATTTTAGGGTACTTAAACACGTTCAGATTGTTTTAATATATTCATAAGAGTTGTTTAACTTAACCGTGGCTACAATTTTCCCAAATATTATTATGGAAAAATCACAAGTCCCTGTAAGTTATGCTGAAAAAAGTGAAAAAACGATATTTTTCCACACATTTTTTCAAAAAAAGTTCAGGAAAAAATTATTTTTTTAACATAAAATGTTAACAGAATTTTTTCAACGAACTATTTGCGACATTTTTGCTAGATGTAATTAAGCGATAGCCCCAACTCTGATTGAGCTGTTGGGAAAAAACTGATGACACTATATTTTGAGGGCCCCACTGCTTTTCTGAATCTTTAGAGGTCTATAAAAAGAAATTGGTCACCAAACTGGACAATCCGATTATAGGGTCTTTCTACTTTTTGGTAGTAGAATCGAACCTATATAGTCAAGTTATTGTATTTTTCAAAAAAGTATTTATTTTATACATGCACTCAAAATATTTTGTAGGCAAAAACAAATGTAAAACATTTAAAACAAGTGATAAAACATTTGAAAACCATCCCAGTAGTTATTCTTTTGTTTTAACAAACATCAACATTTATTTTCTAAAATAAATAACATTGTACATTAAAAAATAACGTCACTTTAATTTTTTTTACCAACAAATTCGAAAAAAAATAACCTACGAAAACATTAAAAACTAATGATTGTTGTGTTATTTTTGACAACAAATTAAAAAAAAAATACCTACGAAAACATTAAAAATGAATGATTTCATAGATTATTTTTACAATTTTTCTATTGAATTTTATTTTAAAAAATGTTTAATAAAATTTTTGGGGAATCGATCCCGCAATCAACTACATTCTGCCCATCGTGCCAAAGTCACTTGATACAGATATGTTTTAATATTTCTATAAATAATTTTTTGAATTTTTTGTCTAAAAAATAACCCACTCAAGGACGTAAAAACTAATGACTTTTCTTTAAAAAATGACAACAATTAAAAAAAATAACGTACACTATTCATTAAAAATTAAAGAAGAATCATTTATCTTTACTTACAGAACAAAAATAAATGACTTAAAAAATTTAATGCTTATGAAAGTCCTTATTTTTTATGTTGTTATTTTTGAAACAAAGAACAGAAATAGTCATTTAAAAAAACTAAACATTTTTTTTCTTTTAAAAACGACAAAACGTCATACTTTTTAAATAAACTACAAACAGTTAATGACATAATTTTTTAAGTGTATACACTATAGTGTTATTGCATAAACATTTTTTACTCGAACACTCCAGTTAGTGTTATCATCAGTAGGATTTTAAATGTCGGTTTGTCTTGTTAATGGAAATTGTTTTTTATACATGTGAATATTTATAGTTTCTACAGAATAAATTTTGACAGTTTCCAACACTACAATTCTATTTCTAGAAATCTCAACCTAACCTCATACTTTGTTTCAACTTTTTTGTCTCTTACATTATTACGCAGGGGTTACCAACATGATCTGGAATTGCAGACACAAATGAAGAATATGCATTTTCTGTTTCGGAGACGTGTCTAATGGCGACATATTTTGTCAGTAATTTTATTTATAGTACCAAAAAGTGTACTTTCGGTACTTTTAACAATAGGTACTTTTATAGAAGGTACTTTTTATAAAAGGTATTTGTTATAAAAGGTACTTTTTATAAAAGTTACTTTTTATAAAATGTACTTTTTATAAAAGGTACTTTTTATAAAGGTAGTTTTTATAAAATGTACATTTTATAAAATGTACCTTTTATAAAAGGTACTTTTTATAAAAGGTACATATAATAAAATGTACTTTTTATAAAAGGTACTTTTTATAAAAGGTACTTTTTATAACAGGCACTTTTTATAAAAGGTACTTTTTATAAAAGGTACTTTTTATAAAAGGTACCTTTTATAAAAGGTACTTTTTATAAAAGCTACTTTTTATAAAATCTACTTTTTATAAAAGGTACTTTTTATAAAAGGTAATTTTTATAAAAGGTACTTTTTATGAAAGGTACTTTTTATAAAAGGTACTTTTTATAAAAGTTACTTTTGATAAAGCGTACTTTTTATAAAAGGTACTTTTTCTAAAAGGTACTTTTTATAAAAGGTACTTTTTAAAAAAGGTACTTTTTATAAAATGTACTTTTTATAAAAGGTACTTTTTATAAAAGTTACTTTTTATAAGGCGTACTTTTTGTAAAAGGTACTTTTTATAAAAGTTACTTTTTATAAGGCGTACTTTTTATAAAAGGTACTTTTTATAAAAGGTACTTTTTATAAAAGGTACTTTTTATAAAAGGTACTTTTTATAAAAGATACTTTTTATAAAAGGTAATTTTTATAAAAGGTACTGTTTATAAAAAGTAATTTTTATAAAAAGTAATTTTTATAAAAGGTACTGTTTATAAAAAGTACTTTTTAAAAAATGTACTTTTTATAAAGGGTACTTTTTATAAAATGTACTTTTTACAAAAGGTACTTTTTATAAAAGGTACTTTTTATAAAAGGTACTTTTTATAAAAGGTTCTTTTTATAAAAGGTACGTTTTATAAAAGGTACTTTTTATAAAAGGTACTTTTTATAAAATGTACTTTTTACAAAAGGTACTTTTTATAAAAGATACTTTTTATAAAAGGTACTTTTTATAAAGCGTACTTTTTATAGAAGGTGCTTTTTTTTTAAAGGTACTTTTTATAGAAGGCACTTTTTGTAAATGGTACTTTTTATAAAAGGTACTTTTTATAAAAGGTACTTTTTATAAAATGTACTTTTTATAAAAAGTACTTTTTATAAAAGTTACTTTTTATAAAAGTTACTTTTATAAAGCGTACTTTTTATAAAAGGTACTTTTTTTAAAAGGTACTTTTTATAAAAGGTACTTTTTATAAAAGGTACTTTTTATAAAAGGTACTTTTTATAAAAGGTATTTTTTATAAAAGGTACTTTTTATAAAAGGTACTTTTTATAAAAGGTACTTTTTATAAAAGGTACTTTTTATAAAAGGTACTTTTTATAAAAGGTACTTTTTATAAAAGGTACTTTTTATAAAAGGTACTTTTTATAAAAGGTACTTTTTATAAAAGGTACTTTTTATAAAAGGTACTTTTTATAAAAGGTACTTTTTATAAAAGTTACTTTTTATGAAATGTACTTTTTATAAAAGGTACTTTTTAAAAAAGGTACTTTTTAAAAAAGGTACTTTGTATAAAAGGTACTTTTTATAAAAGGTAATTTTTATAAAAGGTACTGTTTATAAAAAGTACTTTTTAAAAAATTTATTTTTTATAAAGGGTACTTTTTATAAAATGTACTTTTTACAAAAGGTACTTTTTATAAAAGCTACTTTTTACAGAAGGTACTTTTTATAAAAGGTACTTTTTATTAAAGGTACTTTTTATAAAAGGTACTTTTTATAAAAGGTACTTTGTATAAAAGGAAATTTTAAGTTTCTACACTCAAAAGAAAAACTCTGTGAAACAATCTGTAAAACGACTTTCAATTTGAATTAGCAATCTTTTAGCAGATTGTTCTGCTGAGAAGGATATTTTTACTAAAATCTCTGTCATTCAGTTTAAGAAATTAACAAACATTTTACTATGTTTATACTGATTTTATTTGCTGAATTTCATTATTTTTTCAAGAAATTTTTTTTTATAAAAAAAAAGCAGAACACATTGTTCTGCTGAAATCAGCAGATTGCTCTGCTGAAATCAGCAGATTGCTCTGCTGAAATCAGCAGATTGTTCTGCTGAAATCAGCAGATTATTCTGCTCAAATCAGCAGATTGTTCTGCTAAAATCAGCAGATTTTTTTGCTAAAATCAGCAGATATTTCTGCTAAAATCAGATTTCTCTGCTGTCGAACAACACACATATTTAATAACTAAAACGCCAGATAAAAGTATAAGCTTCCGTAGCGTAGTGGTTAAGAAGTGTACTTTCAAATCGGAAGGTGGCGAGTTCGATGCTGGCTGGCGGCGTATGTTTTTTTTTCTTGTTATATTTATTCACCTCTTATGACAGATATTTAGCAAACCGTGTCTGCTAAAATCAGCAGATTTCTCATATGGCTCAAAATGGGTGTATTTTCAGCAGATTTGTCTGCTGATTGGACAGAGAATTTATTTTGAGTGTAGGACCATTATTTAAGAATATATAAAAGGTTCCAATAGTACATTTTTTACCCTTTTTACCCCCTTAGAATCAACATTGGCAAGAATCCAGCCTTAGTGGACCTATATTCCGGGAGGTTAACATACAGTCCAAATTTCAAGTCTTTATGACCATTACTTAAAAGAATATAAAAGGTACCAAAGGTACAGTTTTTTACCCTTTTTGCCCCCTTAGAACCAACATTGGAAAAAATTCAGTCTTAGTGGATCTGTATTCTGGGAAGTGAACATACAGTCCAAATTTCAAGTCTCTATGACCATTATTTAAGGAAATATAAAAGGTACCAAAAGTACAGTTTTTTACCCATTTTACCCTTTTTACCCCCTTAGAACCAACATTGGAAAAAATCCAGTCTTAGTGGTTCTGTATACTGGGAGGTGAACATACAGTCCAAATTTCAAGTCCACTCAAAAAATTATGTTAGTAAAATCAACTGAAAATGTCAGTTAAAATAACTACTTTGTAAGTTGTTTTGGGGTCAACTACTTTTTCAGTTAAATCAACTAACAATGTTAGTTATTTTGACTGACAAAAAACAACTGACTTATGTAGTAAAAACTACTTACATTTGTAGTCAAAACAACTAATATGTAGTAAAAAAAAAATAATCAATACATCATTTTTTTTTCAAAAAATTTTTCAGAAAAAAATTTGGAGAGTTTTTTTTAAATTTGTGAAAAATAAAAACAAACAAAAATTTGTTTTTAAAACTGAAAATTTCAGTTAAAATAACTACTTTGTAAGTTGTTTTGGGGTCAACTACTTTTTCAGTTAAATCAACTAACAATGTTAGTTATTTTAACTGACAAAAAACAACTGACTTATGTAGTAAAAACTACTTACATTTGTAGTCAAAACAACTAAAATGTAGTAAAAATAAAATAATCAATACATCATTTTTTTTTTTCAAAAAATTTTTCAGAAAAAAATTTTGAGACCAAATTTTTTCCAAGTTTTTTTTAAATTTGTGAAAAATAAAAACAAACAAAAATTTGTTTTTAAAACTGAAAATTTTTCAGATATAAAAAAAATAAAATTAACTACTTTAAATAACTGTTACTACATCACAGTACTTTTTTGTTAGTTGTTCAAAAAAACGACTTAAAATAACTAACAGAAATAGTTGTTTGATATTTTTCATACAAAAACAACTGACCTTGTAGTTGAAAACAACTAACTACTGTAAAATATACAAACAACTAACATGTAGTAACTTACATAATTTTCTGAGTGTCTCTATGACCATTATATCAGGAGATATAAAAAGTACCAAAAGTACAGTTTTTTACCCTTTTTACCCCCTTGAATCAACATTGGCAAAAGTCCAGCCTTACAGAATAAGGGTTCAAGTTGAAAAATGCAGAAGAAAAATTGAATTTCTAAAAATTATAAACATTTCTGGTATTCCCATACCGGTTTCAAATACTCCAGTTAGTGTTGTCATCAGTAGGATTTTAAATGTCGGTTTGTCTTGTTAATGGAAATTGTTTTTTTTATATATGTGAGTATTTAGTTTCTATTGGAAAAATTTCTCAGAATCTAAAAATTTTCTTATATAAAAAATTTCTGAGAATGTGGAAATTTTTCTTTTACAAGAAAAACAACATCTCAGAATCGGTATGAAAAATGTTTCTAAATCTGAGACTTTTACTACCGGAAAAATGTAATTTTATAAACAAAACTTATTTCTGAAAAGCTCTTTGACGTTTGACAGTCTTCTCATTAAATTTTTCAGAGTGCGTTGTAATATGTTCAAGGGTTTTTGGTATGCCGACCCAGTTGTGATATAGTAGTATAATCTATTTTATATTTTCAGTTGATTAATGTATAATGTTTCCTTATCTAATGTATACTAATTCTTATCGTTCCTATTGACATAAAATCCACTTAAGTCTGGTAACATTGTTTTGTTTCATTTTCGCTAATACCGATTTAATGATTAAACAACATAACCTTAAAAATTTTGACAATTGAACTAACATGATGTAGTGAAAGATAACATAAAATGTTAACCTTAACATGGCATGAGTATAAACTAAATACTTTGACCTGCGCAATAACAATCTCAAAATGTCAGATTAGAACTCATTGCAAAAAAGGATATTTTCTCTTAAATATTTGACAGAAAAGAAAAAATAAAAAAACTTGAGCATGATTGGAGAGTATACACCAATACTCTATTAATAAAATACGACAGTGTATAATTTAACGTATTTTGTAATACAACTGCTAGAAATTGTAATAGTAAGAGAGTAAAATAAATATGCGTTATTTTATGTCAAAAATGTGTAATTTTGCTATCTCTCTCTCTCTTGCTCTTTCATTTAAATTCTGTCATTTGCCAATATGTATTGAAAATTATTTTCGTACAGCAACTAGTGGTCAAAGTAAAGAAAGAACAGAAACAACTAAAACGACATAAATGAGAATGGAGAATAATTTAACGTTATATTTTACAGTTATGCTGAATGAAAAAATATTTATACGTACAAAAATAGTTAAAGCTAATAATAGTAAATGAGAGCAGTCATTCAGTCATTCAGTGTGTGTTTGTAATTGTTTAAATGAAGTTTAAGACACAAAGAAATGAATATAAAAAAAAAATCATAGTATATTTTAAGGCTACAATTGTTTAACAAAGATGATGTATATTTTTAGGTTAAATTCTATTTAAATATAATAAAATAAGAAAAAAAAAGCTAAAGAATAAAAAAAATCAAGAAAAAGTAAAAATATGTAATAATGTATACAATATTTATTTAATATTAAATTTCATAATAATGTATTAACTTTTTTGAAAAACGTGTAATAGGCAATTTCACATGTTTATTTTACCACCTACATTTGAAATGATTTTTGTTCGAAATTGTATGTATGTTTGATCTTTGATATTTTCATAAATATTTTCATATGGATGTTATTTTTTTTTTTACTTATTTTTGTGGTACATTTTGTGGTTGTTATTTTTGTGGAAATACAAAAAAAAGAAATTCGGACATGACATAAAATTTATTTACTTGTCGTTTTTCGTTCATAATTTAATGCGTAAAGTAGAAAACTTTTATTGAATATATTTTCTGAATGTCGGCGCGTGTGTGTGTGTGTGTATAACTGTTCTGTTATTTAAATGTCACACGTTAAATAGAACATTTTTATTAACCTTGCGGGTTTTTTTGGGATCAATTTGTTTCAGAGATTTTGAATTTATTTAAGATATTGAGTGACGTTGACCATTTTTAATAACTTTTTGATTACACTGCGTGCAATTTTGAACAAATTCAAATAAGGTGGCACTTCCATGAATCAAAATACATAAATAAGATAGACTTTGACCTCCTGATTTCAAGTCCGCTTTCCAAATTTTTCTATAGCGTTTTTAATTCTTAACGTTATAATTATCAAAAGAAGCTTTAATTTAAGCCTGATAGCGTCCAGATTGAGTAAATAATAAATGTGCTACGAGGCTCGATCTGGAAAATTAAATTATTTGTAGACATTATTCAGATTTTTTTTTGATTTATTTCTACGTCGATTTTAATTAAAGAATAAGTTACAGCGGTTGTCAACTAATTAGAAACGTTTCTATAGTATAACTTCCCAGTCAGAAATTGCCAACCGTACCAAAAATATTGTACTGGCAGAGCGTTGGCTTTAATGGAAATGCCAATGCCTAGCCAACGTTGGCAATTACAATAAAAAATGTACACTGACAGCACAATTTTTTCAACATTTACTACCGCTTTTTTTTTTTAAATTAACTTGATAAAGCGGTTTGATTTTAAATTAAGGTTTTTTATTTGATCCTTGTTAAAAAAAAGAAGTAAGAACACCAGTGTTTTCCGAAAAATAGGTACCAACTCCAAACATTGATCCGATTGGATCTATTTCTCATTGTATGCTAGTTTCTGTTGCTAATAAACCAATTTAATTAAATATCGGAAGCAATATGTCCCATAATTAAAGATGATGTTTGTATGTGGTCTATTTCAAGACATGAACCGATTTCATCCAAATTCAATTGGCTTTGCCCTTCGGTTAAAAAAAGCTTAAACTTCATACTTTAGACAAATCTTTTAAAAATTGCGACCTGTATCGTGCGCACAACGTTTACATGGAAAGACTGACACACGGGCGGACAAAAAGTAATTCTGAGACGTTCAGTAGGCTTGAAGGTGGCTCTAGAACAACAGCACAAAGTTGTTATAGCCTGTACCACAGAGGGTGTAGTGTATAAAAATATATGAATATTAGAGTTCGTTTTCAAATAATTTCTTTTTTGGACCATCACTTTTTACGACGTTAAGCCATACTTTTTTTTTTGGGAAAATTGGAATTACTTCCCGTGCCTCTCCACGACTTAAACCCAGGTTTTGCTCGCATTCTCCTGAGGAGCAAAAACTGCTCAACTTATTGTTAATTTTACCATTCGATTCTACATTCTACGACATTTTTTGCAAGCTACAGAAAAGTGACGATTAAGCACGGAAAAAATCTATATTTTTTTTGCCAACATAAGAAAAACATATCGGCCAAGCCTTATTTGGTGTTATCATTCTGACTTTGGCATTGCAGAGTATAAAATAAAAATTAAATACTGGGAATGTACAATATTTTTTGTTTTGCCAACAGTGGGCCGAAATTAGAAAAACATATTGGCCAAGGCGCTTTTTGCTGTTATCATTTTGGTATTGTATCTGTACAGTATTTTTTGTAAATCTGGTATTTTGCCAACGTTGGCAACACCTTTGCCAACGCTTTGCCAACATTGGCCCGCTTGTATTTTTCTGACTGGGTTATTAGAAACGTTTCTATATTACAATTCTCAACGTTTTTATTATCAAGCTAGTATAATTAAAAAAATTTTTATTATTTATAAAGCTTTAATTTAAGCTTGATAGCGTCCAGATTGAGTAAATAATAAATGTGCTACGATGGTCCATCTGGAAAATCAAATTTTTTATAGACATTTTTCAGAAATGTTTTTTTAAATATTTCTGAGTCGATTTTTTCTAAGTTCAAACATTAAAAATTTACAAAATAGTCCAATAGTTTTTATTCAGTAACCAACTAAATTTTTCAACAACCTAAACAAAAAACAAGTAAGAAAGTTATAGTCGGTCAAAACCGACCATATGATACCCTACACCAGTGTTTTCCGGAAAATGGGTCCCAAGTCCAAACATGTACCGATTGTATCTGTCTTTTGTTAGATCTT